>JAQQZT010000036.1:14631221-14648097 GCA_030068275.1 Clarias platycephalus | reverse complement strand
TACAGTTGGATTGTATTTTATTAAGGAACGGCTGTGACTGTACCCTTGCCATGGAGGAGTTCCAGTCCTTGAAAACCGTAGTGTTCATGTCTTTTAAAGACAAGAGCTACCACGGGTTATGGGAAGTTCTTCTGACCAAGGAACCCTATTCATCAGATTTACAGGTAGCCTAAGTAAACTAATGTCACAGTAGTTAGATTATCAATGTATTTTAGGCTAAGTACGTCTACCCTGACAATGGAATTTAAATGATTTTTTTTTTCAGAACATCCTTCATCTAGTAAAGATCATGTTAGTCCTTCCTGTGTGCTCAGCGCAGTGTGAGAGGGGGTTCTCTATCCAAATCGCATAAAGTCAGACATTAGATCTTCATTACACCCCAACACGGTAGAAGATCTAATTCGAATCAGTGTTGAGGGACCTCCTTTGGAAGCCTTTGATGCCTCAGCCTCAGTCAAAAGATAGATGTCAGAGGGACAGAAGACCGAATTTCAAATCTTGGCCACAGGATATGTAAAGCTTCAGTGATTTGTTGTAGCTGTTTGTTGTTAGTGTTGATTGGTGTTGTTTTCAAATTAAAGAAATCTGTTAATATACAATTTGTAATTGTGGTGCTCCTAAATTTTTGGTGGGTGCTCCTAAATTTTTGAAGTTAGGAGCACCAGTGCTACCAAATAAAAAAGTTAATTTTGAACCCTGAATGGTGCAAGCTGCTTGTCAGTACCTCGTATTATGAAAACAACAGCAGGGAGCATATCTTTTTCTTACAAAGCCCCAAAGTCTTCAGTGTTTAAGTCTAGGCTGAAAACCTATTTATTTAGCCAAGCCTTTTGTGATTTGCCTTAGGTAAAGTTGTGGGGGGGATTCATTGACAAAGTTTTATTGTGAACAGTGTGATAACAGGCCTGCAGCCAATGCCTCTTACCATTTTTAGGCTTCTTCTCAACTGGGAAAACAAGGCCAAAAAGGTCACCAGGATTTCCCTTGTGGTTTAAAGGTGCAGTCTCATGAGAGTAAAATGTGGAACCAAAACACCAAACCTGCGTGTTTGTTTTTTATGCTTTACATTGTATATTTGTGTCAAATGTGCATAAGACTGACTTTGTCTGACTTACATTTACTCTACCACTTGCTTTTGTGGGGACTTACTATACTGAACTTTCAGCCTCATAGCACACAGTATGTCTGCAAATAAATCCCTGCTATCTGATATCACCCAGATTCCCTGTTGAGTAAGGTTCTTCTCAAGGTTTCATCCTATTGTCTTCTCAGAGACGTTTCCTTGCCATCTTCGCCCCAGCTTACTCATCAGCGAAAAACTGATATTATACTGAAATTATATAAGAAATTATAATTTATATATATATTTTCTCACATCTTTCAACTGAATTTTTCATAATTTTTTGACTCTGTAAAGCTGTTTTGCCCTATATAAACCAAATTGAATTTAAAATACTGACAAATTTTACTGTATACTATATAATCAGTATAATCATATTTAAACTGGTCTCTAAACCTATTAATAAAATAAAACTTTAGAAAACAAAGATTTGTATGTTCTTAACAAACATGGCATATATATAACAGTTCATTCAAATCAAACTGTCAAATATAATTAACATTTACAGAAGACTTCAAGCATCAAGAAGACTTAAAGCTCAGAGTTTAAATATCTATATATTATAGATGATTCATGAATCTCTATCAAGTCTCAACAGAAGGAAGTATGGAAATAGAGTGAAGTTTAATTACAATTCTTTCCCAGGTCACTTAAAACCGTAACTTATTGATTGTCAGATTTTGGACTATTAAAAACTCCATTGTGATACTTTTTTCATCTTTACTGACCAGCCTACTGATTTTCTTGAAGTTTTCCTTCCTCTGTCTGCTTTTTTTTTTTCTTTTAAAAGAAATGCTTGCTTGTTATTAACCTAACGTTTTTAAATCGGTAAATTCTGTCCCCTCAAATTATTCAAAACATCGTTATAAATTCTGTGTGGATCAGATGGTCCGCTGTGGCGACCCCTTGCCGGAACCAGCCGAAAGATCTACAAACATGTATGAGCCATTCCATTTAAAAACTTTTACAATATACTGGTTTAAATTTTCAAGACTGAACATTTTGGGATTTTGTTTTATCCTGATATCTTTATCTATAATGACTTATGAATGATTGTTGTTTCAAGTGAAATACTTTAATAGATTCTGTCCTATCTGTGCAAGGTTGATTCTTTGTCACTCGGTATGCAAGGAACTATTGATTGAGTCTACATATATTAACACCACAGCCTCCAGCAGTGGAAAAAGCATGTCCCTTCATAATTACAAATGATATCACACTGTGGGATAATTAATGAGTCTGCTCAGGAAGAGTCCACATTGCCAGTCAACGTTGGCATTTTAGTGACAATTAATTCAGTGTTGTGTGACTGAAAAGCATCATTCCTATTTGTAGATAAGAGCTCTTACTTATTGGATTTCAATGTCACCTTCACTGCAAAGCAATCATAACAGTTCAACAGAAATCTTTTTTTTTACCTACTTATTTCAGCTTATTGGAATAGGCTGGCTTTCTTGAGCATGTACCCTAAAAACACGTAGAATGTTCTCATCTCTAAGAATGAATCATGTTTGTTTTAAGATGGGCAAATACAATTTTATGGTTTATCACATCACATCAAAAAAGAACTTACTTACTTACTCTTACTTCCACATTCCCTTTTTTATTTCTAGTTATCCTTTACTGCATTGCTTTCCTCCTACTGCATTACCTGTCATAGTAAATTACACCTGTCATACTAAATTAGCACAAGAAAGACTTGCAATTTTAATATGTCAACTAAGTAATAGAAACCTTGCCTGTTCCTCCTGCAGGATGCTGGAAGTGAGCTTTAATATTAAAAATTCACACACATATTTTACTAGATGGACATTGTTGTTCACCAATATGGTAGATAAACAGAAGGATGATAATGAGCTACAGCCCAGCTTCTGCTAAAGCAGGGGTTGTTTCTGTAATCTGAGCTTGTATAAATCAATACGTGATGGCACTACTGAGGAAAAGTAGGAATGCCTTATATCATAAATTTCTATGTTTATCAGGGAAAAAAATCCTTTGTGTTTATAAATCACTAACATTTGTCAGATTTAAATAGAGTATTGTCCTTAAAGAGCTGACAATCAATAAGACCGCTGTTAGACAGCGTCAAGCCAACACTGTTATATTTTTCAGTTTTTTAAATAGTATAACACTGTTGAAAATATATTAGTGTACACCCATGACAGTAAGCATATTGCAATTGTTATATTAAT
Source organism: Clarias platycephalus (assembly GCA_030068275.1). Lineage (NCBI taxonomy): Eukaryota > Metazoa > Chordata > Actinopteri > Siluriformes > Clariidae > Clarias > Clarias platycephalus. Next base: position 14,644,785 of record JAQQZT010000036.1, on the reverse strand, counting down.
TTACCAATTAGCTCGTATGGTATGTTTCTTGGAATAAACATATTTAACGTATTTGAACTGCCTAAATATTATATATATACAGAAATATATACCAATCATCTATAACATTACCACCACCACCGGGCTGAACTAAACATCTGGTGACAGGGTCATTGGCATCCAAAGCTCACCTATATCCACAGGGACCAAAGGCCAGTCTGTCCAGTTCGATTTCACAGACAAGCTAATTCACTAATGCAGCACAACAGGGACCAACCCCACAACTCACAGCACCAAAAAGATCTGATGCCAATGTTCTGGTGCCAGACACCATAGCACACCCCAGAGACACGGTGAAGCCATGCCCTGAAGAGCCAGAGCTGCCCTGTTGGCCCAAGGGGAACCAAAAAAAACTTTTCATTTTAATGGTTTTAAGATTATGGCAGATAGTTGTTAAATTTGCTTAATACTTATTCTAATGTAGAATATAAAAGCACTCAGGGGAGTAAGGAAGAACACAAGACCAGGCTGCGTCGAGGAAAAGGTGCACTGTTATTTTCGGGAAGTTGTGAGGTAGAGGTAGTGAAGGCCTCTGTTAAGAGCAGCAGTAAGGGCACAAAGAGGTCCTCTAAGATGAAGCGTCTGGTGGGAGTGAAAGCTTGGGCTGGAACGGTGGCAGTCAGCAGCAGTAGCCGGCAGCTTGGTCGATACAGTGGTGGAGAGGTGTGGAGAGTGGCCAGGCAAGGGGAACTATCTTGTGACACCACTTACACAGGAGACAAACTGTCAGAGGCAAACCAAGAGCATTATCCACCCAAACATTGATGTGGGGGGTCTCTGAGCAAGGATTGTGCTGTTGTTTGGATGGGCAGGGCTTTGTTTGCCATCACAAGATTTACAGTAATTGTGAATAATTTTTTTTTCATATTTTCATGTTTGTTCATCATGTAGGTAACACACAAATGACATGGAAAAATAATGAAAAACTATCAACATGTCTGATCTGGTTAAAAATACACTCAAAATTCCTATCAGCCTTTTTTTTTGTTTTTTAGCAAATTGCTAAGATTTCCCAGAATAGGGAATACCCCCAGCCACTCAGGGCAAGCCAGTCTTAGTGCCACTCCCAAGCTCGGATATATTAGGAATAGAGTGTCAGGAAGAACATCTATATATGTGGTTGTAGTGAACATCTTTAACCCGCTTTGCCTAAAAAACGGTATAAAAAAAAAAAAAGCTAGGAGAGAATATTATACATTTAGGAATTTCTGGTATAAAGTTTTGGAAGCTAGCATTAGTTGTGACAAAATAGTAAATGTTTATGAATATAGCATAAAATATTGCCAGGTAAGTTGCTAGCTTGGTTAGATAGATTTGGGTGTCAAGAACTAAATGTACTCCAAATCAGGAATCACTTGCAGAACCAACACAGTAATCACTTGCAGAACAAAATGTGTTATTAAGAATAAATAAAATGAATTTCTTTTGTATTTTATATAACTGCTGGTACTATTTGATCTCATTTATCCAATCAAGGGTTCAAAATCAAAGAACAAAGAAGTGATCTACTATGACACTGTTACTAATTAATGATTACAATAACTAGGCGATATTTCTGATGAATCTCTTTGTCTCTCACTTTTGCATTTATGGAACAAAAAGGAGGTTTGAGCAAGGTGTGTGCGTGTGTATGTGGGTCCCATAAACAATTGTCTGCTTTTTGTGCTTAGCTTTTGTCTATAGGTCAACAATAGAACCATTTGCTGTGTTTTTATTTAATAATACTGTAATTTGTCATTTTAAATCAAATTTAATTTGCTGTATTACAATTTCAGTATGGCTTGACGTTATATTCCCATTACACATACACATACAACATATATTACAGTTTTGTACTATATGATGGTATTACAAAATTATATATATGGCACATTAACCGCAACAATGCAAGAATCCTCTCTCTGTCACTACTCAATAAATGAGCCGAAATGTGAGCTAATTTGATATTCTACTCTCCTGAGACCAGCACACAGGTTTTAAGTCTATTAACTTAAAATAACTTAAATATGAGATTTACACAGGTAAAATATCAGCAGACTTTATTCCAAGCACAAGGCATTTCCCAGTCTGTGAACCTTTTTCTTTAGCAACATAAGGGAATGTGTTCTTCCTAGTGTACCCTCCAGAAGATGCATGGTTGGCAGGCAGTAGAATGACCTTTGAGTGATGACATCTGGCTTTCAGAATCAAAGTGAGATTAGGTAATCAATTTTTAGCCAAATTTAGTGCATGCATTAATAGGGAACACTGAATTTCTTCTGTTGCTGAGGAGCACCAATTTTCTATCATTTTCTAGGTTTGATGTTCAGCTACTGTACATGAGAGTCTTCACTAGACATAGACATTTCAGGCACCCATTACACTCTTTGTCTGTAAAAGTAGCAGGAAATCTCAAGGTCTTGGGAGTTCTATTCAATGTTTTATTCTAGTTTCATTTAGGAATTCAACAGCACTGCAGTTTGAGTGATTGGTCAAACGATGTTGATTGGTTTTTAAACAATGTATTCCTGTTATAAAATAATTTTTATTATATTAATGCACTCATCATAATATCGTTATTTTAGAATAACAATAATCACATTTTAAAAGAGGTTAAAATGTAAAGCATAGCAATGTAAATTATATTAAGGTTTACTTATGATGAATTTTTCTTTAAACACTTGTATCAGCCAGCTCATGCATTATCCAGAGACAAAGCTGTTCTTTCAAGTTGCTTCTGTGCTGCAATTTGTTTTGTTACTGCACTCACTTCAAAAAAGAGAGGACAAAGAGAATGTCTAGATGAAAAACTACCACTGAGAGAATATGTGACAACAAGAATTTCTTTTACATGTGGAGATTCCACCACATTAAATGTAAGTAAATTGGTAATTTTTGGTTCATCCCTGTGAAATAAAACAAATCCAGATGTATTTATCGGAAAACAAACAATTCTTAACTTAATATTGGGCTGGAGTAAGAGGCATATTTTAGAATATTAGAGTAGAGAATATTTTTCTGTAAGAGAATGCCCCACCCTGTTTTATGCCTTATTTAGCCAAAGACGTTACAGTAGATATGATATTACACCTGCATTCTGAAAGAAAGAAAAGGTCCCCAGAGTCTTAGCAGCCATCAAGCATTTATCACAAACAAAAACTACAGCGGAGATGTAGCCGGGGCAAAAGAACACTTTAATGGGCATTGAGGAGAAAATCAGAATAAAAATGAATATGAGTCAGACTGGCAATAAATCTGAAAGCCTGTTTCTATTGTTCCTGTTCTTCCTTTCTGTCATGGGGAATTGATGGAGAGCCATGCGGTCTAAAAATGGGGACGTACTGCAGATAAGAGAATAATGCTGTGCCAGTGAAGTGAAAAGGATTCACTCTCAAGGGAGGACATCTGGACAGACTCCAACACGGAGCAAAAGAAGCTTGGTCTTCACCACCAAATTAAATTTATGTTCTCCAGGGACATTGGTTCATGGGTGATGTATTCTACTCATTTCTCTTTTATTTTTATATTTGCTATCTCTAAAAAGATTAAATCCATATACAGTAACTTATTGAAGATACCTGTATTGTGTACATGTTGTCTATGTTTAAATCTTATACACAACCATATGGAATGCAAGCTTTTTTCTCTCTGAAATGCAAATGTTTTTGTCTGCTTGTATAATACCTGCCTTTTCCTGACTTGGCAGTGCACAATGAATTCAGGAATTCTGTTACTGCTAATTAGAATGGCCTGATTTGCATTGAAGTAGGAAGTGAACCATACATCTATTTCTAGATGTTTGGAAGGTAAGCATCATCAACAGGCCAAACTAAACTGCATTTCTGCAATTTCCCTTCAATTAAATAGAATAAACAGAAGAATGGAAGGGGGAAAAAAGCACAATTAACAATGAAAGTAGGTTGTAATCCACTTTTGCACTCAGTGGGGTGTTGTCACAAAAAAAATCCACTTGCTTAATAAGTGTCAGGAAGGTTGCAGTATGTACTAAGCCCCCTGAGGTACACCTGTGTATCTCATTCTTGCAAAGAACAGGTGGAACAGACAAACAGACACAAGGAATATTTCCAAATTATGGAAAGATTTTGAGAGACAGGCAGGTTTAGTGGAACACCCAGCTTGTCTCATTATAGTCTGTGAATCCCTCATTAGAAATGCCTGGTCTCTCCAAGCGGGCCCAATCAGAGGCCCAATGCATCTCAGCATTCTTTTATTACATGCCAAAGCCAACAGAGCCACATAAACCCTGCCTGTTGGTAATGAGGTGCTGATAGAGAGTGCTGACCAAATAGTGGAGTGATTGCTGTGACAGCCAGGCTAATGGAGGGATGATACCCAAGGACGACTGCCAGAGCGCTGACTAAACATGGTGCAGAATTCTGATTATAGCCAAGCCGTTCAGATTGTCTTTCAATTTCTTTTAAATTCTCTTTTCCTCATAGAAACTGTCTTTCTGCCTGTATTATTTTATCCTTTGTCTTTTAAAGGTAACGATACCTCAGCTGACAAAAATATTTTCAAGGAAAAAAAAGAAAGAGAAAAAATAAAGAAAGAAGTTAAGTGTGGATATCACCAAATAGCATTTCTATGAATATTAAATGTACTTATTATTTAGCCAAGTGGTGCATTAAATCAATAGCTTTCTTTTCAAGCATGTCTGCTGCATGGCCTTGCAGGCATTGTTGATAGTCTCATCATACAGTAGCTGTAGTTCCCACTCATCTAACATCCGTTTTCTGAAATTGTCGATCTATGGTGCCGTTCACTCTCCTCTTTGCTCTAGGATCTCATTTCCATTTTTAACAGAGAATCAAAAATCCCTCTGAAGCTGTGCATAGCAGCTGATCATAAGTCCAGAGCAGACATGCTGAGAATGTTATCTGGATGAGCCTTATACACTGTAGCTGATAAATGAATCTCTGTCCATGGTGCTTAAGATTCCTGTGGCTGTCATCCTTCAGATTGATTCCTCAGCACTCCACAGGTGCAGAGCCTCAGTCTGGACCTCATTAACTGATAGCGGCAAAGATGGAAATATCAGCAGGGAAAAGTGAATCAGACAGAGTGCTCAGATGAGGAACTGTCACACAGCAGTTGGCCAGGTGTTGACAGAACCCAGACAGTCTCAAAACCGTCTTTCTTCAAGATGGAAAATTCACTTTAATAAACAGATGTATAATTATACCGGATATTATACTTCTTCATATAATCTTTATAAAATGTGATTATGTAACTGGGGTGGTATCGTTCACATTGTAACATGGCTATAGGTCACCTGTAAAAGATTTAATATTAATACCAAATTGAACAATTATACTTGAGAGTGACTACATTCACATTTCCAGACAAAAAGGAAAATATTAATGTAATAAAAGTGTGCCATTCATAGTACTGCACTAGACATAGGGTAGTGAAAAGTAGTTAAAATGCATCTTTTTTTTTTATTATTTTCGAATTGAATGTAATAAAGGCGGCACGGTGGTGTAGTGGTTAGCACTGTCGCCTTGCACCTCCAAGGTCCGGGTTCAATTCCCGGCCAGGCTCGATTCCCGTCTCTGTGTGCATGGAGTTTGCATGTTCTCCCCGTGCTTGGTGGGTTTCCTCCGGGTACTCCGGTTTCCTCCCTCATTCCAAAGACATGTAGGTTAGGTTAATTAGCGTTCCCAAATTGCCCGTAGTGTGTGAATGAGTGTGTGAGTCTGTGTATGCCTGTGTGCCCTGCGATGGATTGGCACCCTGTCCAGGGTGTATCCTGCCTTGTGCCCTAAGCCTCCTGGGATAGGCTTCAGGCTCCCTGCGACCCTGAATACAGGATTAAGCGGTAATGACGATGAGTGAGTGAATGTAATAATTATATTATTCACAAACTTAATTCATTTAAATGAATTTCAGAATTTCTTTGGTATGTTCCTTTTTTATTTTAACACAAGTGTCACCTCGAGCTGGCATAGACTGCTCTGGTTTGCGCAAAAATAATTTAAGATCAATTATGTCAGAGTGTTGTCTAAACACATGCCTCAGTAGAAGAGATTAGGCATGAGTAATATCTGTCCAATTTTGTACAAAGCAGTTAACAAGGTCAGCATTCTTTTAAATAAGGACCTAAAATAGTGCATAATCAAATATTTCTTAATATTTCATTATATATGGTATGTGTGTGTATACATAGACATATGTATAGATATATACAGAGAGAGAGAGAGAGAGAGAGAGGGGGAGAGAGAGTAGCCTACATTAGTCATAGTAGAGCGTAGTGGGTCTTTGCACTTAAAGCTACAAACAGACCATTTTATTCAAGCCACTAACGGGGACAGTGTGGAGAGTTGAATCCTGTCAGCTATGCTCTTAAGAATCTTCACACTTGATGGTTTATATTGTATTTAGTATTGATCATGCTCAGTCGTAGCCCTCAGGGGCACTCTACATTTGTAGATTTGCCAAACTGTTGAAGAAAAACTACAACAAAAGCTGTCATTTTAGTACCATAAAAACCCTACATTTGAGTTTGAAGTATGAGTCAGACATATAATTAAACCTCTGTGAGCATACTGCTCAAGTGTTGCTATTTGATTAAACTGAGCACATAATTATAGTCCTCTTGTAATAGGCAATTAAATTGATGGAGCTGGTATAGCTTCAAATCTGAAATAATTCTCAAAGAATGACTGATAAAACAAAGCCATGGAGTGGGATGAGCAGGATTGTTTTCTTGGATTCCATGTAACTACACATGACTCAGGCTCTTATTTGTATTTTGTCCTTCATTTTGAACAATGAAAGTGTGTTTAAAGTCAAACATGGCAGTAAGCATAAATAGTTACCTTCCACTGTTATTTATTATGTAGGTAGGCTGGAATGCTTTTTTATAACCTTGTTTATTTTAGAAAAGAGAAAAAATTGGGAAAGCATAAATGAAATATTTGTGAGCATCAATGAGTGATAAGTTATTATTATATTTTTGTTCAAATAGATTTAGGAAATGTAAAAGTTATAAAACATAATGCATGCCTGAGCAGTCAATTATATGTGGAATTTGAATAATGCAGCTTAATATTAAAAAAATAATAATAATACTAGTAATAATATATAAAATGTCATGCTAACTTTTTTTTTTATGTTCTGTGTTTTGATCACATAAAGAGCAATCCAGCTGTCAATCGGTAAAAGGCATGTTCTTGTTGAGCGCCTTTGCACTTTCTTCTGATATGCCGTTACCGTGACAAGAAGTTATTATTCTTATAACACTTCAGTAATACTGATCAATCATTATATATATCATGTCATTACTATTTATGTTTACTAATTTAATATTAACATTGTGCAGTTTGAAATACTATCTATTTTGTCTAAATGTGTGCTTTTATAATCATGAGGCTAAGGCATGCATTGAACAAACAATGGATGGATGGCTTCTGGAGCATTTATTCACCAAACAACCAAAAATTCAAGAAATTTGTCAGTGAAAATTCATAGCCAGAGTTGAAAAATCTGGATTAATGATAAGGTCATAAGCATTTAAAAAATTAAAGATGCATAGTTAGTTTTGGTTTACTTTCATGCAAATGAAAATCTTACTTTAGTCTTACCTTTTCGTATGGCTTCTAATGCAGCAAAAACAAATACATGAATAAATAAATAAACAATACATGTCAGCTACATAAATGGTTTAAAATACATTTTCAGAACTTCTGAAAAAGAGTCTGTTTTGAATGTGTTTTTTATGCAGTGCTTCATTCAAAGATATGATTGTTCTTTGTAACTGTTTGTGATTTTTGGTCTACCAAAAAAACAATTACACAAGTACAATTGTACAAGTATCTTCAATTGTACAAAAACACTGTACAGCACTGAGTTACTGACTGCAATTGGCCAATGATGTACTACAATGTAGTTAACAATAATTTGACTATGTATGTACTTGTTACTTGTTAGTTACTTGAAGTCTGCAAATTGCCATTTACCCTGTAATTGACATCTAACAAGTATAAATACAGTATACTATACATGCAGTATACATTCACTGTTTGCTTAAGTTGGAAAATATTTTAATCTGTTAATTTATGCAATTATTCTAGCAGCCAAACATGTATACAATCATTTAAATACAGGTTGTTTACATGAAAAGCCAGAAAGGGAAAAGAAATGTGATGTTAGTGACAGTAAATGTGATCCCACCAAAACTTGACAGTTTGACAGCTGAAGGTTGGAAAAACATTGCCTGTTGTTTTTTCCCCCAATATTCAGTTGGCAGGTTTTGATGAGGCTGTGCCTATTGAATTTTCAGATGCCTGTTCTTGGCTGACAGGAGTGGAACCAGATGTGGGGTTCCAACACAACATGTGTGTGCTCTGAGATGCTCTTCTACTTACCACGGTTGTCCAAAATTGATATTGGACTTACTTCTAGTCTGACCATTATCCTCTGACCTTCTTTATCAGCAAGGCATTTCTGCGTAGTGGTTAACAGTATGGCCTTGTACTACAAGGGTCAAGGGTTCAAGCCTTTGTGTCTGTGTGTGGAGGAGTTATGTTTGCCCTGTGCTTGATGTATTTACTCCAGGTACTCCGGTTTGCTCCCACAATTCAGGGACAAGGATAGAGTAATAAAACTGGCTGTTGACCCCCACCTAGTACCCCAAGTTTATGCATGATTTGTGCAGGTTTTGCTGTGTGCAAATGTAGTTGCAGAGGGTATATGCTATTTTATTTTCTTATAAAATTATATCAAAATTCTACCATATTTATTGGGCTTTATTACTGTATGTTATGTATTATGTCAAATGTAGACAATACAGGTATGTCCAGTTTCACTAACTACAGTAAACCTATCTCAAATAAATCACTGCAATAAATTGGCAAAACTAATTTAGCAACATGAAAGTGCTAAACATTTATTAAACATAAAAAAATCCACCTACAGTAAATGACAGAATCTGTTCATTGTGAACTTGGGGTAGTGTGTGAAAGACAACAGGGCAAGCAGCCAGCAACATGTTGGTGTCTAATTTAGATTTTATAAAAGCATGAATTACTTACTCAGTACTGTGGTGAAATACAGTAGGATATATCTTATTTTGGCTGTATTTTTGTGATAATCAGTTGTTACAACAAGTGTAACTTTTGATTCCACAGGTTTTATACAGAACATGATATTTAGCATTAGGTTAAATTATATGTGTTATTATTGACAGTACTCAACTTTGTATGTATCTGTATGATTAGAATTCAAAATTTTAATTTCAATCTTTGCTTTGGTTGTATACTCATTTTATTGTTTTCTATATAATAATTCTCTAAAATCTATGAACCTGCAGCTGACATTAAATATTTTTAAATAAGCAAACAAACAAACAAATAAGTAAATATTTTGAACAAAATATGCAATCAGATGACAAATATAAAAAAAAAATTTTTATTTAAAATAAAGACCCCTGTCAATATGGGTCCACCCAAATTCATGGCTAGTTCTAATTGTTTAAAGATTCTGTTTAGATTCTCTTTATAAAATCTGCCACCTTATTTATTTGTAGACTCTCCAATCCAATTAAAATAATATCCTAAGACCTTTGGGTACAGAAACGCTTATCCCACTTTATCTGACTTTATCTGTTTTTTGGTGATACTCTCTGTCAATTGGTTTATTTAATATTGTTCTACTTATATTTACTACTGTTATTAATTAATTTCTTGCTTGAATTTAGGAATTATAGAAAGGTGCCTATATAAATAAAATCTATTATTATTATTATTATTATTATTATTATTATTATTATTATTATTATTATTATTATTATGACAAATAAATAGTTTACTGCTTCAATGGATGTATTGTTTTTAACAATAGTTCACTTCATACAAGACAAAAGTCCACTTTTCAAAGTAGACCAGAAATTATTGGATGAAGCTGCAATTTATCACATGGTACAGTAAGTGGCCAAGTTCCAAGTTCCTAAATATAAACAAGATCCATTCCGAGAGCTCATTTGTAAGTCCAACTAGGATACTAGGATATGAACACAATTGGCTATAAACAGTACGTATATTACAATATTACAGTACAGTGTTCGTTAGAAGTGTGATGATGGTTGAACAATTAGTGTTAAAATAACGAGTAATGTCTGCCATCTTTCCACCATGCTCCATTCTCATAATTATTTTCACTTGTGTCTCTGTCGTAATTGCTTGGGGCTTTTTAGCACTACCAGCTTCATTGCTTCATATAGCTTTTACGCTTGCTTCCGGATATCCTGGCCTTGTACTGCACTTGAAGAGTATGCATGCTGCACACTGCAATGTACATCTGATCTAACTTCAATGATTAAACATAAGTGTCTAATCTATTGACATTATTTTGACTGCTGAGGACTTAATTTAGCTGTCAACATTATCTGTCTGTTACGTTTTTACTGAGCGTAATCATCACAAGCTAACAAAGTCTAATTTTTAAATGATCATTAATGATCATTAATGCTAAAGCCTGATCAGCAGGGTAAACAATGTTTTCTATGTTGTATTAGTATGATAAATCAGTCCAACATTTGTCTATTTAGAGCTCTATTTCTCATGCTTTTTCTGATGGGGGTCACAGTGGCAAAATGCTGAGAATGACAGTCCAGATTTCTCTATTCCCAGGCAGAGACTCCACCTCCTCCCACAAGATCCCAGATACCAGACAAAAGTGAGATACAGTATAATCTTCCCAGTTCATCCAGGCTCTGCAACAGGGTCTCCTTCTACTGGGACATGTCTGACACAGCTCTAATGGGAGCAGTCCAGGGGGCATCCTTTTAAGGCACCCCAGACTACTTAAACTAGTTCCTCTGAATTTGGAAAAGCAGTCACTCAACTTCAAGGCTGTTCCAGATTGTCTAGGTCTTCACTCTATGGAAAGTAAGCCCAGACACCTACACTGATAATTGCTCTCACTGCGGTCTGCTGAAGTCCCAAATCCTTAGAAATGGCTTGGTAATCCTTTCCAGACTGATACATGTCAGATACTTTATTTGTCATCTGTTCTTTCATTTCTTTAAAATGTGTTGCTTTTTGAGATCTTTTAGCCTTTAGCACTTATCAGACTCTGTTTCTCTTTAAGTGATTTCTTGATTCAAAGGACTGGCAGTATTCAGACTTGATTGTGGTAAGTGAAATTTAACACAGCTTTCCAAAATTATAGTTAATTCATGATTTAACAACTACTTTTTTAGTAGTTACATAGGGCCCAGCAGATTTGGCTGGCTTTTTTCCGTTAATAAATTGAAATATTAATTTTAAAAAGACATTTGTATTTACCTAGGTTATCTTTGTATAACATTAACATTACTGTAGACCTGTTTTTTTTGTCCTGGCACCTATTGTAGGTGGTGGGATAAACTTTCTATATATGTCAATACAGTTGACTCTCTGCCATTCTATAAACAACGACCTTCAGTATTTGTGTTAATCCCCTCCCCGTTAAACAATGTTTGATGATCTGAATCATTTAAGAGTGACAGCTTATTGCTCCTGCCATACAGTGCTATACTAGTAAGACTGCGAGGCAGGCCAAACCATCTTCGGAGATGGCAGCTGATCTTCCTCTCCAGGGTCTCTACTGTAGACATAGACACTTCATACATCAACAGCGGCCAAAGTATCCGTGGCAACATGCCATGCTGGTATATCCATGCCTTAAATCTGCCAGGTAAACCAAGCTTCAAGCTTCTTAATAGTTGTCTGGACCGACGCAGTGTCTCTGAGGCTGCAGTTAAAAACCTTACCTAGGCTAGTGACTGGTTTCTCATTGATTGATAGTATTACTACGCCATCGACTGAGAAGCAAAACTTGTCCACCACTTTCCCTCTCCTCAGTACCACAGACCTGGATTTTGTTGGCTTGAAGCTCATTCTAGCCCAAGAAATGAGCTTAAGCAGGCCCTGAAGAATCCACCTGCACCCAGGCACTGAGGTAGTGGTGACTATCAAGTCATCCATAAAGGCTCTGATCGAGGGCTGCCGGATCCTAGACTTGGACAGGGGGCCTCTACACTCCGTTTCAGCAGCCTTGACCAACATATTCATCTCAAGAGCAAAAAGGATCACAGAAATTATATAGCCAGTAATGATGCCTTTCTCGAGCCGGTGCCAGTTTGATGTAATCCTCCCTGATGCAACTCTCAGCCTGAATGTTACTGTAATAATCCAGAATGAGATCCTTGATCTTACAAGGTATATGGTGTCGGTCTAGAGTCGTCTCAACCAGCTTGTGGGGGATTGACCCATATGCATTGGCAAAGTTCAGCCAAAGCATAGCTAAATCGCCATTTTCCTCACATGCTTGCCTTATCAGTTGTGTGACGACTCCGTTATATTCCAGGCACCCTGCCACTCCGGGAATGCCGCCCTACTGTCCTGATGTTTAGATATACTAATTTTTCAGTAAGAAGTCTGTCATCCTTCTAGTTAAAATGCTAAAGAAGATCTTGCCCTCCACACTGAGGAATGAGATGGATTGGAACTGCTCCAGTTTTGTTGAATTCTCCTCCTCAGGGATCCAGACGCCCTCCGCCTGCCTCCACTGTTCTGCGATGATCCCTCTTCGCCAAATCACTCTGAGAATCTTCCAGAGGATTCGAAGGAGTCCAGCACAGCGCTTGTACACCTTATACGGTACTTGACTGGGACCTGGAGCAGAACTTGCTCTGGCTGCTGTTACCACCTCTTGAACTTGGTGGTTTCTGAAGTGTTGAACTCCACTAGTGGTGCTGGTACCTTCAAGAGGGCTGTCTGTGGCCCTAGCTCTTGCTCTCTGTCTCAATCGCTCAGGGTGTTGTTGTGCAGGAAGTGATCTAGCTCTTCCTTATGCCAATCCAAACGTCCGCTTCGCTTCTCTCCGAACAGCCTTTTTGTTATATATATATATATATATATATATATATAATGTATATAAACTGGTGTGTGTGTGTGCGTGTATGTGTGAGAAAGAAAGAGATGGTGACATTTTGACTTTTTATTTGACATTATTAGACAAGGTAAAAAGAAATAGAATAGTGTAGGAGAACTTTTGTGCAAATGTATAACGGTGTCCCTGAAACTTGAACAATGGGGAAACTCAACATAAGGCCAAGAGCCACATACAATTACATTCTATGTAAAATGTCACAGAAGACAGTGGCAAAACATATAAGCTGCATATTTTTATTTACTTCTACTACCCACTGGTATCATTGACATACACATATTTTATGTTTTTTTTAGACTCAAACAAAGAAACAGCATTCAACAAAAGCAACAGGGTGTGTTTGCTCATGCATAATTCCTGGTTTTTATAGCCCCTGTGGATTGAATCACCGGATGGATGCATTACATCCATGGATGCATTTCTTCTTTATAAAAGCTTTCTGTTAAGTTAGCCTTTAGTGGCCACAACAGTTTTATTTTTTATTTTTTATTTTTTTATAAATTTAGTCCTGTCCTATTCTTTTTCCCCGATTTTCTCCCTAATTTAGTCGTGTCCAATTCCTCCCCGTCACTAGGGGGCTCCCACATTAAGG
>JAQQZT010000036.1:14616944-14630990 GCA_030068275.1 Clarias platycephalus | reverse complement strand
GCACTAATACCTCTCATCCCTCCCCGCTGAGAGAGCTCGGCCAATTTAGCTCTCTCTGTGCCTCCGGCTGTGAGAGGCAAACAGCATCACCCGGGGTTCGAACCAGCGATCTCCGGATGATAGGGCGAGCGCTTTTAAACAGTTTTTTTTTATATAAAATTATAAAAGAAAAAAAGAAAAAGAAAATCGCCTTTTGTATTTAAGTTGTAAAGTACAGTGGAAATATGTATTGCGAATAACTTGGTCTGCGAGTGTTTTGTAAGATGAGCAAAATTTTTTGATACTGTACATTTAAATAGGTAAACGAGTGAGGTCTTGATATACGAGTACTGTAGTACATAGATGCTTTGTCTGCCGAGCATCACATGATCAAAATTGAGCCAAGGGTACTTCTCTCACGCGCACGCTGTGGGATTGTGAGTAATCGTCTTCCATGCTTAGTCTCAGTGTGCGTGCTTCACTTGTATAATACAAAAATATATATTATGTATTGTGTAAGTGTAGTGACTGTTCTTTAGTAACTGTACTGCAACAACTGCCCTCATGAAGAAAATAAAAGTTAAAAATGCTGTAACAGTACAGAAGATCAATCTGTTTTTGCAATGTCACATTTCCGCAAAATCTTCAAAAGGAGGCAAAAGCAAGTATCATTAGAAAGGTTCCTTGTTAAAGTCATCCAGTAGCCCCCCTCCTCCTGATCCTTTTCTAATTTGCTGTGCATTATTGTTGGCATACCCCGTGCCACTGTAAGCAGCATGCCTGATCTTCTTGTGCTGCACTTATGATGGAAAGCAAAGGTAAAAAAAAAATGTTATTATGATTGAGTGAGATGTGCTGTATTTCCTAACTAATGGCATGTAAAAATACTGCACTACAAAGTCTTATTTTACTTATTAAAACACGTTTACTTTGCTTCCAATGATTAATGCTTCTTATTTCCTAACAAAAGTTAGGTAAAATTTATCGGTTAATCAGGATATGCAAGATGCTGGTTTTCCTGAGGCTATTACAAAGGATTAAGTATCACATATGCCTAGCATAAACAGCATTGCTATTCAATATTCAATGCATTTAAATCAAGTCATTCTGGATATTTACAACAGGTTAGAATTTACTTACAGTGCCTGTGATGGCATATTTTTCATAAATGATTGTATTTGACAAACAGCACTGAGACGGTGCTGCTACTTAAGCTTAGCCTGGTCATAAAGAATGTGATCATGCTCTCACAATGGGCATGTAGAAAAGGGAATTTAATTAGAGGAGCCTAATGCATCCTTTTATTAGGCCTGGAGGGTATTCGTCCCCTTCTTCTGCATATTCATGACACTACTCTTCTCTTTTGTGAGGCATTAAGAAAAGAGCACAAGATTATGGCAGGGGAAGCAAAGGGTTCTTCAGCAAGCACAGAAAAAAGCATGCTTCCAGAAGTACTGATCACAACTGACAGCAAGTAAAGCACAAGGAACACAGAAATAGGGTGACTGGTCCTTAGTCCAGCAGCTTCAAAATGCATTTGGTGCAGGCGCTCCCAAGGTTAATAAAGCAAAGTAGTAGGAGGAATGACAAGCACTTTACATCACCAGTAACCATTTAAATATTTTTTTTTACTCTGAAAATTTATGAGAGTTTTTTTTTTCCTTCTACTTTTTTATTTTCTTCTTCTTGCTAGTTATAAAATAATAGAACATAATAATAGTGATAAATAAATCCTGGAATTCAGGTTATTTATGCATATGAATAAATTATTGATATATGTAGTTCACTATTAATTTATTAGTATTCATAATTAAGCAATTTTTACTGTTTCTTAACAAACCAATATCTTCATAACTATCAAACACTAATTCCAATTTAATTACTATTAATTAATAGCTGGGCTGGTCAAGATTAATTGGCAATTAAATAATCTTACCTTCCCATTCCATACTGTAACTCTGCACTGAATCCATGTAGAGGATGGATAAAATATATATATTTTTTTATTTAGTTGGTCAAGATATAAAGGGAAAACGTTACAACTATACCCTGCAAAAGTGCAATGTAGTAAGCTTGCATTTAATCTTTATTATTATAAATTTGACTTTTTCACTGGTCTTGGATGCAGTAAAACCTACAAATTGAAATACCCATATCGCTAGAACATATCTTTCTTTATTACCAAAATAGAAGGTGAAGTGCATATAATAAACAGAAATCTAGTATTAATCCATATTATATGTCATTGATGTGGGTCTATATAGGACACGTTAATTTCACCTCTGTCCTTTTCACTTCCTTATAGAAACTAATATTCTGTTCCAATCATGATGGCCTGACAGGGTATTGAAATGTCATCCTGCTGTAATAACTTTATTCAAACAAGTTAACATATTAACATAATTGAAAAGCTACCAGTCCAAAGCATCATCATAAGGGAATGTCAGGTAGACATGGTTCTAATGGATTGTAATAACTTTGTTATATTAATTTGTAATCATGTGAGACCTATTTCAATACCAGTGAAGTTGAAAGGATTAAAAAAAAAAATTTAATGAGTTTATGTGAGCACAAGTTAATTACATTTGACAACACAAATTAATATTTGACAACATGAAGTAGCTAAATCACAAGATTTCATAAATATTCTTCTTTTGCTGTTGATGTGTTATAGCTTGTTCCTGACTCCATATTTAAATTTTAGACAAGATATCACATACATATGTTGTCCTCATTTACATTGGCAAACTTTACACATGTTGATGTGGTGTCCTGTTCGAATGGACTTCTAAAACTGGACACGATAGACTTTGTGATCTAATTTAAGTACTAATTCTGTTGGTGAACCTTCAGTTTAGAGCATCTGTTTCTAAACTGATTAATATTTTAATTGTGGAGGGCTTCTAATGGAACAAGATTAAACATAATGGTGTCTCTTTAACTAAAACTAAATTCTACATTGAGTGTGGTAACATGGCTGGGACTTTCCAGAGGAGGACAGCACGTTGCAATATGTCAAGATTTTTCGACTGTTACACATGAGAATGTGGACCCATATTACAGCCCACAGCCAAGCATTATGGACAGATCTTCAACTCCCAGAGGAAGTCATTATATTAGGACTCAGCTGTACCACAGGATGTCTACTGAGGAGAGAGAAAAAGCTGCCAAGGAATATAAGAATATGACAGATTGGCAGAATAGATTTGAGGATTAAGAAAAAGAAAAAAAAGATATTTTCTTGTCAGCAAGTCAGTTATCTGTATCAATAATTGCATTATCACAAGGAAATTTGGACTTCTCTCCATGACAAGAGTGTGAAAATATTTCTGCACCAAAGACAAGGATAGAAGTTATTTTGCTTCCCTTCATTGTTCTACTGTGAATACAAATGAACGATTGTTTAAGTTTATGTTGACCCAGCTCCAGAGATGAGTAGAAGCAGGCGGCACCATTCAGCTCTGTTTTTTCAAGCATTAGTAAAAATGCTTATAATAAAGTGGGATGGTGCTGTCATAAAATGTCTAAACATGCCAACAGCATAGTGAATACTATTAGTCTCTAGATACTACCTGGCTATACCTTTACGTCTTGTTTTTTTCCCTAGGCACAAAATCATCTAGCAAACCAGACATCATATAGCCTAGCAACATAACACTCACGTAAAATAAAAAAAAAATAAAAAAAACTTAGGCAGTTAATTGAATAAATTGCTTCTGCATGATACTGAGTCGAGTGTAATAAACTCTCCCACAGTTGTCACATTATGCTGTCAGGCTCCAGAGTAAGATTGCAATACCTAATTTAATAAGCATTTATAATAAACATTGTAATGAAGTAAGAGTTCTAGATGCAATTATATCTAGTAATCTAGTTTCTAGCTGCAATTCCGCATTTATTAAAAGTTAAGTAGTCTTCTTTCACTTCAGGAAATTTTAATGAGCCTGCTTTTAGAATTGAGTTGTGCTGAAAAGGAAAATGAACAAATGTGTCAGTATGCTTAAATAAACAGAATAAGGACAAATAAGACCTTCATTATAACAGTATTGAAAAGTAAATAGATTTAAAAGAACCAGCAAACATTTTTTAGTAGCCTTAATTACGCTTAAGTGCTGATTTTTTAGAATTGCATTTTGCTTGGGACAGAGTCATTTGTACCTGTATATTTCATTACAAAATAATGATACTGAATTTTTAAATGTAAAAACCAAATCACATAGTGATATTGCCACTGTTACAAATCCCCTTTCCAAGTGCTGCTCTCCAACTTAGGCTAACTACATTAAAAAATATATATTTTATTTTTTACTTTTACTCTTCTTTCTATCACTGCTCTATCATTGATGGGTTTACTGAAAGTGTCCAGATGTTCTGGGTTTAGTTCTTGCCTGTAGATATTCTAGTTTTGCTGGATCTCAAGGCTTCTTGTTGGATTTTCCTGAATACTGAATAAAATGGGAGTGTTGTGCCAGGAGGGGCACCCGGCATAAAACCTGTGCCAAGTTATTGTGCAGATCGGATGGCCCACTGTGGTGACCCCTTGATGGGAGCAGCCAGAAGACTATCAACAACAACCTATAAAAAGCATAATCATATGAACGTAAAAAATGTTATGTACATATAATGTTATGCTCAGGGTCAGTGTTTAAAGCCCCAGCTTCACCAAGTTTCTATTGTTGAGTAAGCTTATCTGCTCTAGGGGTGCTGTAGCAGTGCTGACCCTGCACTCTAACCCCAGCTTTCTAACATGCTAGGATATCTGAAGGTCAAGTGCAGCAATGTATATGCAACAGAACCTTTTTTTAATGGAAGAATTTAGAATGATTTATCCTTCAACGGTAGGCTGGAATGCAAATAAAAAGAATTTGCAACAAACTACTAAACATGACATTTAAAAGGTTTGTTTATTTGTTCATTAACTTAGAGGGTCGACAAAGAGCTATATATTTGAACATTTACTCTGTAATCTTAATATTTAACAAATGTCATGAAAATTTTATATTTGAATAAATTAATAAAATTTATTTGAAACACGCTTCTGTTTTCAAAAACAAAAACCTTCCTCCTTGAATGTGTATCAAGTGCACAACCACATCTAAAGCATCTGCATCTTAATATTAAGGTACTAATGTAATTTCAGGAATAATTACACATTGCTTCCATTGAACTCTGAATACTGCCCTGTGCACATTTGCTGTAGGTATACTTTGACATTTTACATCATTATTTAATTGCAGCTGTTTATAGTAAGTCTGAAAAGCCCAACCTCAGTTATCTAGGTTAACAAATTATCTTGACCTTATTTTCTAAGAAAAAATTTGATAGACTGTGACACAGTCCTTTGATACACTGACAGCACATATGAAAGCAGATAACATTTTTCAATACTGTTGCACAGGTTTTGATAACCTGTCAGGCACCACATGGTGCCTTAGAGAATAGATCAACTTAAAAAGTATATATATAAAGTATAGTTACTTGGTCTGAATTTGTGATTGACCTAATACATAAAAAAAAGACTAGTCTGACTACACTCATATGGATGCAATGGAAAGGGTTAGAAATAGAAAAGTGGTTGCCCTAAAAACCTGTCCTTCTTTTTAACTCATCAAAGGCAGTCCTCTTGAGGTGCAGGACTTAGCAAGCATAGGAAGTACTCATTCATTACTTCTCAGAAGTAGATTGATGTAATTTACTCCTCTCTGGGGGTTTTCGGCAGTAAACGACAGTGGCCTACCATCAGACCCACACTGATTTTTATATGCTGTTTTAACAGTTTTTCCCCAATTTAGCTAATGAATTGTACATTACCACATCTAGGGCAAGATACATATTTGATTATTCCAAGCTCTCCCCCTTTTTTATTTCAGATATAGTATAAACCATATAAGCATCTTATGATGTGCATTAAAGTGTTTATAAAGAATATTTGGGAAAAAATACTTCTTTTGTAGTTGTTCTTTTAATAAGGTTTTCAGTTCATTTCAAAATAATCAAGAACAGGTGGTAGGATGCTCTTGCCACCCCAAGGGTTTATTCATTGCTTGCTTGGTCTTAACTAGCTTACAGTGATATTCTCAACCTTATGTGCACAAGTTTTACACTCTTGGTAGAATGACATGTCTTTCTGATGTTGGCTTGCATTTACAGTACTTGTGACGATGGGACATTGCCTAAAGTAGAGTAAATGAAATGTCTATGAAAGCCAAACCACTGATAAAATAATGCTCAAATACATTCCATTGTCTTACTTTCACTTTTGCACTGTGCCGTATATGTGTGCATTTCTGTCATTGTAGAGTTTAGGTAACTATGCTGCTACATATTGGATTCACTGATGACACATAATCCCACAATTAAAATTCAAAATATATTATTGTTATCCATACAATTAGCAATTCAACTTTTTTAATATCGCTTTGAATATCTCGCATTCTGGCTCATTAATGAAACAGTGGCGATGTGTGGTGTATCATTGCTTAATCTTTCTTTCTGCAAATATCACATTGGGTAATTCAATTAAATTAAATTCAGAATTGAACGGAGAGTGTCAGTAATGGCATACATCCTTAGATGCGTCTCCTTCAGTCATCTTGCAATGACTGGAGCCTTTAGCCAGGAGGTTGTGTCTTCAGATGGTTACCAACGATCCCAAAGTGTTTCGACCCTTAACCATAACACTCTCCTGTTGGTGGGTCAGTAGTGGTGGCCAGCCACTACTCACTCCCTCCTGTCTGACAGCTCAACTCCTCCCTCCTGCTCCAAATCCAACAGGAGGCTCTTTCTGCTGCCTTCCCCTGCCTTCGCACTGCCTTCTTTCTCTCAATCCCCCTCAATCCAATGTCTGACATCAGTTTCCATACTGATTGGGCTGGGAATCCCCTACATCCCATCTCAACTGGATACAACCATGTCTGCCAACCTTTGTCCCTGCAGTTCCACACTGAGTTCCGTCTTCCTTTCAAACGCCTCCTCCCACCACTCTTCCCACGGCACTGTAAGTTCTACTAGGATAATCTTCTTTCCTTCCTTGGAGAAGAGGACTGCATCAGGTCTTAAGGTAGTGTGGACAACATCTGAAAACTGAAGCCTTTTCTTCAGATCTACCCTAAGCTCCCATGCTTTAGCAGACTGCAAAAGACTTGCCTTGGTTTTATTGGGCCCTCATGGCCCTGTCCCCTCTTTGACAAATGTTATTCCTGGTGGCGACTTGCTCTTATATTGACATTTTCTGGTCCTCTCTTGCTCTAGGATGTCAGCCAGGACAGTCAGTACTTTATCATGGCACCATCTGTATCTGCCTTGGGCCAGCGCAGTTTTGCATCCTGTCAAGATGTGTGCCATTGTTCCCTTTTGCCCGCAGAGCTTGCATGATGGGTCGTCCCTTATCCCCCATCTGTGCAGGTTCACCGGGGTTGGAAGAGTCTCATAAACAGCCTTAAGCAAGAATGAGATCCGGTATGGCTCAAGCCTCCATAGGTCAGCCCATGTCACCTTTCTCTTGGGGAGATCCCACCTTGTCCAGGCCCCCTGGGACCCTAGCTCCACAGCCTTTGCCTTCCTCCGCTTTTCCTCTAAGTCCCTTATTTCTGCCTGGATCATGGCTCTTCTCTCCGCTGGCTTGGCTTTCCTCCACCTTTGGAAGTGGGTCATTCCAAGTCCTTGCCTTCCGGTGCATGGTGCTCCGATGATGTCTTTGAGCTCCAGGTTCCCTTCTGCTAGGGCCAGAGTTGCTGAGGCGTCCCACTTCCGACCTGACCTGGTTTTTATTCCAGCTTCTCTGACCTTCTCGTCTCTTGAGTCCCTGAGGGTCATAGCCACCCTGCACGTGGCTACTTGGAATTCCTCAACCAGGGAAGAGAAAGGTAGCTGTAATTGCCCTGATCTGATGTACAGCCCGACTGATGTGAAGCCTGGAGGAATTCCCAACCACCTTCTGAGGTGTGCGTTGATCTTACGTTCCACTCCTTCCACTACTGTGAGTGGAACCTCATACACAGTCATGAGCCACATCAGTCTGGGGAGCAGGTCATTTTGATAAAGCCATGCTTTAAACTTCCCTGGAAGCCCTGATTTATCAATCTTCCTAAGCCAGCTCTCTGCTTGCTTCTCAGTACTCCGGATGTTGTTATGGTCCTTTAGTGAGTCATCGTACCACTTTCCCAGATACTTGATAGGATTATCCTTGATGGAAGGGATGATCTCGCCTTGTATGACCAAATTATATTTAAAGGAGATGTTACCCTTTCTAATGACCAGGCTCCTTGATTTCCGTGGCTTAAAAGTCAATCTAGCCCACTTTGCTGCCTCGTCGAGCTTTGTTAGAATCCACCTTGCCTGTACATGGGATGTTGTTGTGATTGTAAGATCATCCATGTAACCCCTGATAGCTGGTTGTCGGGTTCCTGAATCCATGATTGGGCCTCTGGTTTCATTTTCTCCGGCTGTGATAATGAGGTTCATGCCCATGACAAACAGGATGGGGGAGACTGTGCACCCTGTGGCAATCCCTCTCTCAAGGTCCTGCCACACTGTGATGTAATCCTTCATTTTGAAACGGAGCTTTATTCCATTCAGGTACTGTAGTTGCTGATCATTACCTTAATGTGGTCTGGGATATGGTAGTACTTCAGCGCTATTCTAATTAGATCATGGGGAATGGATCCATAGGCGTTTGCCAAATCCAGCCAAACAACTGTCAGGTCGCCTTTTTTCGCCCTTGCCTCGTATATCAACTGGCTCAGGACTCCTGTGTGTTCCAAGCATCCCGCAAATCCTGGGATTCCACCCTTCTGGATTGAGGTGTTAACATATCCGTTCTCGATCATATAGGTGGACATCTTCTTTGCCAGCACTGAGAAAAAGATTTGCATTCCGCACTGAGTAGGAAGATTGTTCTAAATTGGTTTATGCTCTCTGATGCTTCCTCTTTGGGGACAAAACAACCTTCTGCCTTCTGCCAGCTCGATGGAATGGTGCCTTTCTTCCAGATCCTCTGGAGCAGCTTCCACAGCCGTCGGAGAAGCTGCAGGCACTTCTTATACACCTTGTAGGGTATACCGCTGAAACCTGGTGCTGAAGCCGCTCTTGCCTTTTTAACCACTTCCTTGATTTCTTTCCAGGTTGGTTCATTGGTGTTGAGCTTGATGGTGGGATGCTCTGCCAAACCAATTTCTGGATTTTCCAGAAGACGGCTATTTGTGTCCCTATGTGTCTCCTTGAGAAATGCCTCCACCTCCTCTTTAGAGCTATTTAGACTCCCAGATTTAGCTTCTCCCAATAGAGACCTGGTGAAATTGTAGGGATCCTTTATGAACTGTGCCCTCCGCTTCTCCTTTCTTAGTATCCTTGTTCTTACCGCCCTTCTTAGTCTCCTGAGGCGTTCCCGAAGCCTACTTGTGAGATCTTTTACCCCTTCTTTTTCCTCAGTACTGCTTCCTTTGTACCTCTTATTAAGGCTCCTAATTTCCTTAAGTCGCGAATTTCTCTCTCTCTTCTATTCAGTTGCTTCTCTTTTGTTCTCTGTTGTGCCAAAGCGTTCCTTTGCTAGGTTGTACGTGATCCTTGTGAGAGAGTTTACTTTTTGCTCAGCTGTGCCTGCTGACGTAACTTCAAGGATTTGGTTCAGATCCTCATCAAAGCTAGCCCACTCCTTGGTATCAGACATCTTTGGCCATCTAATCCTCTCCTTTATAGGCTCTGGCTTTGGTTTGGCATCTGTGGAAATGCTCCCTTGTGGTGTTGGTGACTGAGGTGCCGAGAAATCTCCAGCGCTGTGGGATGCTTCCTGGCTGGAGCTTTCCTGCGTCTCACCAGATACTAGATCTGCGCACTGCACGTGTATCTTCTCCCTCCCACACTTGGCCTTGGCCTGGTGTATTTTGAGGCCCCTTAAGTTCTTGCAGATCTTATCGCAGGAGCACGTTGCCTCTGGTGCCTTCCCAGTTATGGTAGTTTGAATGAGCCTTCTCTTTGTCCTTAATCCTGTCCAGGCCATATCCATTGAATCTGTCCCATCGAGTCTCTCATTCTCCCCCCCTCTTGGGAGACTCTAGGGGTATTGCTCGTGTGTGATTTCTGCAGCTTGCTTGGTGCCCTCTTGCGAGTGCTGTGTATGGGGTTGCTAGCCCAATACACCCATGCCAGTCTTTCCTGGAGGTCAACTGTCTCTCCAGCATCACCAATCTTTCTCGGTTGTCATCCAGCCTTTCCTGGAAGTCACTGGGTGTCCAAAGGTTCAGTAATGGCATACATCCTTAGATGCGTCTCCTTCAGTCATCTTGCAATGACTGGAGCCTTTAGCCAGGAGGTTGTGTCTTCAGATGGTTACCAACGATCCCAAAGTGTGAAAAAAGTAGTCTAAGATATTTTTTTTAAGTCCAGATGGATGTATAAAAAGAATAGATTGTAGTTTTGGGTCAGTTTACTCCTAATGAGCAAGCTGGAGGTGACAGTAGCAAGGCAAACTCCCTGACATGACATACAGTAAGGAAGAAACCAGTAAATGAAAAATACTCAAAAAGGAAACTCACTTTGGGTGATACAGGATAATGTGGCCATGAATAAATCACGTCCTTAGTTGTATTATGCCCAGGAGTATTATGCTCTGTAAAAACAAGAAATGTGTTTTATTTAACATGAAGTCAACATTGTTAAGGTTACCAACTGTTTACTGGTGGAGATTTGGGTAGAAACCTGGTCACAGTTCCAAAACCAGAGCAATTGCAGCCACAAGCGTCCACAGCAACACTTTAGGGCTGTCACGTGTCTGTGCTACCATACTGTAGAAATCAAACTGGACAACAACAAAAAAAAGTTAAGTTAACCTAACATAACCTGAATATATTAATCAGAGGATATTTCAACACAAAGAAAGGAGAAAACTGTGACTGGGGAATGAAGAGATGATGGGGATGAGGCATGTGTTTAAATGCAGAGAATGACATTTTCCTCAGCTGATTAGGTGCTGATAATGATAATACATTTCTCATCATAAACCTAAAATCCTTTAATAATGCTGTTTTTCATAAGTAGATTAGGTTACAAATGTAGAGGGAAGCAGGGATTCAAATTGCCTGTCTGGTCATGCATAATATTATTATCTATTTAAAGCTGACAGAGACAACAAATAAGCTAGAATAAGGGAAATACAGAACAAAAAAATATATATTAAAGAGAAAGTGGAAAATGTATATTTCTGCCTGTCCCTGAAAGACTACTTGACAAGGTTTTAAAAATACACATTGCCACATAGCTGCGAGTCATGTCCTTCAGAATGCAAGCTCAGAAGCTTGAGAAATTGTTTGTGGCCATGCAGTGTGGAGTGTTAGACATGTAAACATAGTGATGAATGTGGCAATTTGTCTTTATTGTGGCCAGGTGGGAGGTACAGCCTGACCTACTTTACACACTTTACACTTTATATGAAGGTGACAAGATGTCGGAAAGCCAAGAAAGAAAGGAAAATAGGGGTAGAAGAAAGAACATCTTAAACCGCCACTACATTTAATCAGCCACTTTATTTTAAGTGTGTTAAGTATGCGTGACATTTAAGGTTCATCCTTGTTTTAGTCCTGAAGGTGCAGGGTCTTCAACTACTGTATCTGCTTATATTTATACTCACGCACAGCCCAATAAGTTTTCAATAATTCTTTCGATGGCAAATTTAATTTTAATTGTTGCACACTGTTATTTGTATGAAATATGATATTTGTTTGGGGCGTTTGTTTTACAAGTTAACAGTATTCATTTTGGAAGTATAATGCCTCCTTCCTAGAGTATCAGAAAGGTTATGGCTGTTTTATTGTCATGATAATACATTGAAAACAGCCATCTGTTAGGACAAGTAATACTTAGTATAATTCCTTTTTTTGTAGTGAAACAAGTATATTTTTAGATCCTTTTATATCTCTTAAAATGATAAAGGTCTTTTCTTTTACTTGTCCAAGGAGCTGTCTGAACTTGGGAAAGCATACTCGCATGAGGTGTAAGAACAGTTTCAGTGTGATTTGGTACAGACTCTTCAAGTCTCTGAAACTGTCCTGGAAGAATGAATAAGATGTTTTCAAAATATATTCCTGTAGCCATGGTTTATGATGGTGAAGAACACTGGTGAGATCTTTTGACTGTGAAGGCCATAGAATAAGATGGACACCTGTCTTGATCATGAAATAATTCAATGAACCCTTTTGCCTTTTGGGTGGCATTGCCATCCTGGAATGCCCCAATTCCATCCACTTTTAATGAGCTTCTGTACACTGTACACAAACCAGCCAAACTAGATGAGCTGCAGTTTATCTATCAATGAACTGTCTAATTTCTAGTGTATATTTACCAACCCAGAATAACCTGAGACATTTACAACCACACTGTCTATCAGCAACTCTGTTATAAATATTTGTGCACCAGTATTTGTTCAGTAATGGGGAAACAAACATTTGACCTTCTTGCTGCAAACAGGTCAGTTTTTAATATGCCATCATTTTCACAATCACCTCTTAGTACAAAAACAACCCATAACGGGAGTCTGAGTGCGGTGTCAGTCAAATAGCCTCTTCTTGTTACAGTAATCAGCTCTTGGCCATGTTTATTGATGAAAACTATCAGACTCTGCCTTACAAATAAGGCAAACAGAATACAAAATTTGTCATTCTCTTGCACCCAGCCCAAACTGAAATATAAAGAAATATAAAGCTAAAAGTCAATTTATGCTAAACCTTGTTCAACAAATAAGCTTCTTGATTCCCACTTGTAAGCCACCCTGAGCTTTGTTACTATTGGATCTGAATAAATTACTGTTAATGTAGCCTTGAAGGCATACTTTTGAAGTCATACTATTTGTGTCAGTTGTATTTTGTTAGACTGATATGGTAGTTCCCTGTTATTTGGTTATATATTCTTGTCCTGGTGTTTTGTGGAGCAAACTCATATACTTTCTTTCTTTCTTTCTTTCTTTCTTGGACATGACAAATGAAACATTATACATCAATATAGTGCTTGATTTCAAATATGGACAAAAAAAAAAAAGAATGAAAGCAATTTTTACTGGATGCACCTATAACAGAAACTTACATATCACCCTGAGCTAGCTAGCCAGCCAAAGGGCTATAGCGGTGAGTGTGGTCTCTTTGAGATCTACTTTTGCTACAGCAGAAAACATTAGTCTGTATTGCATCCAGAATGTCAGTTACTTCTTGCTAAAGCAATATCATACCATTTTACTGAATATCTGCATAGCTGTCATTACCTACAGCACGCAGGCTGTGGTTTGTGTCTACACCAAATCAGTGCCATCCCAATTTTGAATATAATTGCACTAGGTGTAATTCAAAACAAAGAACTGTAGCAAGGCACATTTAACTTTTTAAGCACATTTAAATGTACCATAAATCTACTATATTTATATAACTATAAATTTATAGGAAAAACATAAATGTAGTCATATCTTTAGACAGCTTTTATGATCATACATACAGTAAGTTCATACTAAAACTACACATTAAAGCAAATTTGATAAAGTGTAAAGATAAAAGATGCAGCACAGTGGCTTAGTGGTTAGCACTGTCGCCTTGAACCTCAAGGTTTCAATTCCCGCCTCTGTGTGCATGGAGTTTGTACTGTATGTTCCCCCCATGCTTGCTGAATTTCCTTTGCGTACTCAAGTTTCCTTCCAGAGACATGCAGATTAGGTTGATTGGCATTTCCAAATTGCCAGTAGTGTGAGAATAAATGTGTATGTGTGTGTCCTGCGATGGATTGACACCTTATCCAGGGTTTTACATTAAGGCATTTTAATTTTGTGGAAGCCTATTCCACTGAAAATAAAATAACGTTTCTGGAAGAAGACAAATATAAGATACAGTCTGAAATGAGGGGCTAAGAGAGGAATAAGATGTCTGAGGTCTGTCGGAACAATTAACTTTGCTAATTTTTAAATATAACAAAAGAACAGTCTTTGATAACAGCAGAAGACATTTTTTCTTTTTGTTACTTATATTGTGTGTGTGTGTGTGTGTGTGTGTGTGTGTGTGTGTGTGTGTGTGTGTGTGTGTGTGTGTGTGTGTGTGT
>JAQQZT010000036.1:14581527-14593826 GCA_030068275.1 Clarias platycephalus | reverse complement strand
ACACACACACACACACACACACACACACACACACACACACACACACACACACACACACACACACACACACACAGGTGGTGGACAGGAATGCCAGTATGGACCAGTCAGATCCCCAAAGGATCTGGAGTTAAGGGGAATGTGGGGTAAAAGTGCAATTATTTCTTTTTTCAGCCTGACTGAAGTGATTCATCTAACAAATAGCTGTCATCTAAGCTCTTGATTAACAGTGTATCTCAGACCCTGGGGTGCATCATTTGCCCTTTTCCACTTAGTAGGAGTGCTGTACTGAAATTCTGCACTTCACTTAGAAACCCCACAAATGCACTCTTCTCATTTTAAATTCCGCTCCCCTGTAACAAGTGCCTAACCTGTTTTGCCAATACTGAAAAATTGAAATGGGGAAACACACATTCTATCTATTCTATTCTGCAATCACACAAATACAGTATACGCTCAATGACCAGTTAGACCATTTTTCATATCTCACTATGCACAATTTGTCAGCCTCCTTTTCCTTATCCATTAGTGGAACGAATCACCACTGATTTGGGTGGTGGATGTTTATCAGCACAGATGTGACACTAACATGCCAGTGTCTCAATAGGATGTGTGTGGAGCTAGTATAAGTGTATCAGACCCAGCACCTTAATATCAATGCTGGCTTGAGAAACAGTCCACCAACCAAACCATCCAGACAGCAGCACCCTGCTGCTCTGAAATAGACACTGATGAATGGACAATAACATGACTTTAACGGTCATGTGTAGCTGGTGTTTAATAATCCTAGTAATCCCAATGTACTAAAATGCACCTACCCTGACAATGTCACTGCCAAACTGCTGATAATGGTAGGCCCCCTGAATATTGGCCAAAAAAGTCATAGGATGGTTAAATTATTGGCTTACACAACAGAAAGAGTGGAAATGAGACAAATGTGAAAGAGTGAAGTGAGAGTTTGTGATTTCTTTTTTTTGGTCAGGTGATTCATCTTGAATATGACATTCTCATGGCGGTCCGTTTCCACTGTTTCACAAACTGTATACAAAAACAATAATGAGCTACAGTCACGAATTATACACCTCAAAGGTGCACATACGGTATGGTGTATTTTCTGGTGTAGCTAAAAAAAAAAAAAGGCCAGTAAGGGGTGTAACTACAAATACAACGTAGCTATGCCCAGTAATATGGCCGCTGAGAGTATATACGCAACACTTATTCTAAAAACTTTTTTATTCTAAAACTTCTCCATAGTGATGACAGACATTTCAGGTCTTAAGAAGAGATATGTGTATGTGTAAGTGCACTTGGCATGTAGACCAGAGGTGACATGCAGGCTCTGTAATAACGGCAATCTAACACACCAGAAACTTGTGAAGAGAAGTAGAGTAGATAAGCGTACACTTCATAGGGAAAGATTCAATTCACTGGCTTATAAAGCATGGACAGGGAAGTGGTAAAGAAAGTTGGGTTTGGAGTCAGTGGGGCAGCCCCGTGGCATGTTCACACATGTGCTGTCGGGCTTGTGGAAGTGCAGAAGGACCCAGAGGTCTGGTCTGAGCATCACTGCTATTGACAGGGCCAAAGGCCTCCACTACAGCAGTAGAATATTTATTAGCACAAGAGCTTTGCATCAGTTGATGTGCTTTTCTCTTTGTGTCTTTCATACTACTTAAAAGCTAAAGGTTAACTGCTGACCATGAGAGAGGTGATGATGTATAGTGATATCTGACAGTTTATTTACTCATCTTATACAAGTAGCTCTACCATTATTTTGCTCCACACAAAATGGTGCCTTATTAAGTCACCTGTTGTACGAATAGAAATAATATTCTGTATTGAATGAATATAAGTGATCATTTGAATATATGTGAGTTAAGCAGTTAGGCCATTTTATGTCTATACTGTATGTAGCTTTGTGAAAGGCAAAGGCATTGGCAGGCAGAGGTAGCCTATATAAAGTACTTTGTGTTATGAAAAAATAATTACTCTTTGAATTATAGCAAGTCATTTTTTTCTCCGCTGCAGTTCTAACAACACAATCAGGCTCATTTGATTCCGCTAGTAAGACTGCAACACTTTTAATTGCTGACCTTTAAGGAAGGTTCAGTGATTTCTAGATACTACACTGACTTTGTGATGGACATTAGCAGTCTATTAGTGTTAAACGTCAGTACCAAAATAAGATCAGTAATAAAAAATAACAGTGAAAATGCAAAGGTCTTAATTTAGTGAAAGAACAGTTGGATCCCGTTTAATTATAACAAATATAAAAGAACGACATGTACTTGCTTGTACTATGGAGATCAAATTATATAATTTTCCTCAACTATTATTTTATATGTCATAAAGTGACTGCACAAAAGATTGCAATAGACAGATACAGAACAATGTACGTGCATGAGGAAGCATGTTTTACAAAGCTGAGCTCTGTTGCTAGCTTGGGGTAAAGGAATATAAAGAACAGTTGGTGGTTTCTGCCTGAAAGCCAGAGCTTTAGTACTGCAAATGCATAAGCTTCCCTGAAGCGTGTTGTGGGTCGTCCACTGTGTGGGCAGTCTTCAGTAGCCCTTGTGCTTTCAGTTCCAAAAACATGAACTTGACTCTGTGTCTTCCACATTTCATCTTATGGCCCTGCAGAGTCCCTGACCAGTGGTGATAAGGCACAGACAGAAAACCATTAAAAACTGTTTTATACCGTCAGCATGCTTCATCCGCTATGTGATGGGATTCATGTGTAAATAACATCTAACATACACTTTTTTTTTTTTTTGGTTGTTTTTGGGTCTTCAAAGCATTTCATCAACAAAGTGAAAATGTATTTTGTGTAAAAGTACAATATTAGTACAAGGCACTCAGCACTGTAGTAGAGAACAGCTCCCCTTACCCCGAGGGAGCACTAGGGATAAGCAGCACTCATAAAGCCCTGATTAGCCCCTGCAACCTCAAATCAGAATCAGGCAATAAGCTTAGGTGGCTTGGAGTTTGAAAACTTTCAATGGTAATAGACTCAGATGTTAGAGAGTATATAGCCCACCCAGCACGATTATTCCAGCATGCAGGATGTATTTATGTAGATACAAATCAAGACAAACAAATAAACTAACTAAATAATTAATTAAATAAATAAATAATTCACTTTGAACAAATGCACTGTAAATATCTTAACCAAAAAAGCATCTTGAATGTGATTAGGAGTTCTTTTCATTAAATTTTATTAAAATTTAAAATGATTAAGCATATTTCTAGATTTTTATTTTTATTTATTTATTATTATTATTATTATTTTTTTTTTTACAAATTTCAAGCTTAAAATTGCCCAAATTTGTTGGCAGACAATTTTGCTTGTTTCAATTGGCTACTTCAAGAAAAAGGCAAAGGCATCTGCTAGTAGAATAAGGCCATTCCATGCTTAAGAATTAAGCAAGAGAGAGAGAGAGAGAGAGAGAGAGAGAGAAATAGGCTTAATGATCTTACACTGATCATTAATCTCGTAATGAGAAATATTAGCTACCTTTTTGAAGTGCATCAAATAGTCCAAATGCGGAGGAAAATTTTTTACCACAACACAAACTTTGAGACATGATCAAGAGAAAGAAAAAAACAGACGCCGTCAAATGAACAAGACAAAACATCTAAAGAAGTACACTGTTGATTTATAGAAAGTCGCAAGGAAAATTACAATTATGGTGCTAGGGCATTAATGCTGTAGGAGTAGCATTATAAAAGATCTGTGATGATTTATACCCTGGTGGCAAATGTGCCTTGGAGACCTAGACTCATTATTCAGTTTGCTCAGGTTATCTTCTATGTTAAATCCAACTAATCCAACTAAAATGCCACGTTTGAGGTGGTCCATAGAGTCTTATTGGTTACTAAAATAAACGCCTTATTACCCTACTTATCTAACTCATTATTGAATGCATATTTGCTTGTCTACCTTTATTATTCATTTTGCACTGGGGATATGTCCTTGTTTTTCAATCAGTGTCACCCACAATTATCTAATGATTTTTGATTAACTTTAAACTGTTTATGAATGCACTGCTGGTAATATTAGTTCAGAGAGCGGGTTCATTTGACCCAAGAGCAATGTTTACATCCTCTCTGAATTGTTTGGTGCCCTCTTCCAGCAACTAATCATTGATAACTTTTTTTTTTTCCAGTGACCAAACCCTGATCACTATTTTTCCCAGTGACCAATCCCTAATCACTACTTCTCCCAACAAATAATCGCTGAAAACGATTGTTTTCAATGCTCAATGATCAGCATTGTTTGCAACAACTAATCATTAAAAATAATGGCTTCCAATGACCAATCAATGATCACGGTTGTTTCCA
Source organism: Clarias platycephalus (assembly GCA_030068275.1). Classification (NCBI taxonomy): domain Eukaryota; kingdom Metazoa; phylum Chordata; class Actinopteri; order Siluriformes; family Clariidae; genus Clarias; species Clarias platycephalus. Next base: position 14,589,488 of record JAQQZT010000036.1, on the reverse strand, counting down.
ACAGCTAATCAACACAATTGTTTCCAAGGGCCATGCACTGATCAGCAACTGTCCCAGACAACCAACCAAGATGACCATTATTTTATACCTCACTGGTGTATTTCTTTGAGCTTCATTTTGAGTTATCTTGTTGCCTCCAAGTAATAGAGGTGTTTTCTTTCCATCGGTAACCATGTTCCTTTGGGTTTACTCACGACAATTGCTTTTCTTGTCTTCATTGTAGAGTGAAAAATTCATTTTGTCACATTCATTTCTGAATAATTTGTGTTGCCACGAACGTTGGCTTCTGAATCCTTTAAGAAAACAGGTATCATTTATTTTTCCTTATTCCATTTTAAAATGAGCTTGTTATGCCATTTGATTACTTCTACAGTAGTGTCATTCTGAGCATGAATTAAGCTACATTTCCCCTCTGGCAGTACTGATGTGCATGTGCGTTGGATGGTCCTACTGGGTGCTGAACTGCGGGGATTTCATTTATAATAAAGTGCTTTGCTTCCAGTTTGAGTTCACACGTCAGTATGGAATGAATAGAAATCTCGCTCGTTGCACTTAGTAATCACTGTCAGGGAGCACAGAGTCGGTGTTTGGTCTAGGCTGTGGTTTCCATCCTTCAGTCTCAAGAGGCCACATCAGTACAGCCGCTCGCCATGTAGCGGTGTCGCCGCAGTCTAATCTGTCTGTGAGTGCAATTCTCTGCCCATCTCTCTCTCTCTCTCTCTCTGTTTCTCTCTCTCTCTCTCTCTCTCTCTCTCTGTGTCGCTCGCGTTCTCGTGCAGTGCTCGCCGAGTCGAAGCGCAAGGAGTGTGTGAGTGTGTGAGGAAGGGTACGTTATACAGCGTTATACCCACACGCACACCACAAACATTTCGCTCATCGCCGAGCACCGGAGGGCTGCACTCGGACTTCAGTGGCGGTGAAGTGCGGCGGCGTCAGCGCTCACTCGGCCACCATGTCCCAGCTGCTGCTCGCCGCGGCGCTCCTGTGCGGACTCGGGGATGGATTCTCCTCACACGGCCACACGCCGAGACCAGCCGCTGCTGAGGAAGGTAAGACCGCAAGGCAACGGGAGGGGTACGTGCGGGGTTGTGTGTTACGCACTATAATAATATTAATATTAATAATAAACTTATATCGCTGCTTATGCGTGCCAACTATGCTCTGGAGGCTAACAGGTTCCCTGCGAGAGCTCAAATGGATTTGCGTGGTTTTTTAAAACTGTCCTAATCACAGACTTTATCAGGATATGCAAGATATGGAGTTGCATTTTATTCAGCTTTAAATATATGTGTGTGCAATGTAGAAATCCATACAGCACGGCTGGTTTAGACGTGTGTGTGTGTGTGTGTGAGGTTATTTGAACAGAAAACAGCAGGTTGATGCGCGGAGCCTGAAGCCAAACGCGAGCTCACACTGGGTCTTGAGCTGCATGTGTTTCAGTGTGTATCTGTATATGTGTGTGTGTGTGTGTGCTGTGCCGCACTAACAGCATGGCATACAGGTTCAGGAGCTTGAATGGTCTTATAATCGGGATGCAGAGAGGAAAAAAAAAAAAAAAGATGTCCATTTTGTCTGACAATTCAAAACCCATGAGTTATGCTTTGGGAGTTTTCTGAGCTGTCAGAACACAACACTATACTGTGCTGCAGATCCTGAAAGCAGTCAGTGTCTGTTTCCTGTTTTAGTGAGCAACAATCCTGCTCTCAACTTGTACCCAGTATTAACATCACAGGTCTGGGTCAACAAGATTGCAAACACTGCATAGAGATTTGTTTTACAGTGCTCACTCTAGCATCATTCGCTCGTCTTATTATCTCTGTACTAAGGCTTAGTAAGAAGTCCATAGGAAAAAATCTAATACAGTAAATAAATAATTTACAAAGTAGCTTGTTTTGCACCTGCCTTTTAATAGCAAGTCGCTGCAGTTATTGTACCCCTTGACAGATTATTAGCTAAAACACCAGTTGAGTGTAATTTAGCCTCGTATAAATTGACTTAATCAGCATGTATTCAGAAGAAAAATGTGACATTTCTAAAAGCTGCATATTCATCATATCAGATGAACGCTAGATGATTCATCATATCAGATGAAAATGTCAGAAAACTCTCTTCAGAGATTAGCTGAATGGTCTGCCTGTGAGACTGTTCTCTCCTTCTGAATTCATACATCTCAAAAGCTTCACAGCCCTTTTGAAGACTCCCAATTATCATCCTGTTGCACGCTCTTATCTGTTTTAAAAATTATAACGTGGGTTGTCCGTGTCGTCTTAGCTTCTCAGCGGGTACTTAGAGTGTTCTGTGAAACTGCTCCCCTCATTATCCATTTACCATGACCAGCCTCTGCATTTTAGGGGCCGTAATCAGATTGTAATTTGGCTTCCCCCTCTTCAGATTGGTTTGCTATCACGGACATACTAAACAGCACTGACGATGTTATATGTGCAAATACTAATACTAATACTAATAAAGACGGACTGATAAGTACTTACGTAGTTAGCTGGTCTAGTGAACAGTGGCACTTAATGGCATGCGAAAGGTGTGTCAGTGAAAGGAAAAAAATAACTATATGATTCATTTCATTGTTTTATTCCTGGGAACCAAACATTAATATCTCAAGATATTAAGCTTTTAAAAATTATGAAGGACGCCACGATAATATCCTGCACATGTATTTGTATGGATAGAGAGATTCAGTATTTCATTATTTCCCACATGCACACTCACACTAAAGGTATTTATCTATCTATCTACCTACAATTTATATGTATGTATGTAATCCTGAACTAACTCTATTCACCCACATAACTTTGCAGACTATAAATATTAATTAAATGTAATGCAGAAATAGTATTTTTGTTCCTTTACCGATATGGCCAATGTTAATGACAGTTACAGTAGCAGGGTATCTGATCTGTTCATTCTTAGCGTATATTAGCTGTCTGTATCCAACATCTCTAGGCTCTTAAAGCTTGGTTGCCAGCTTGACTGACTATTTATAATCATACATTCATACTAGCAAGTGACAGAGCAACAGGGGACTATTCACATTATATATATGTCCCTGACATGCAGCCGTGATTTTAGAATCAGCGGCCAGTGACAAGCGCGACAAGCAACATTTGAACTGACTTCTTTTCAATTCTATGCAAATTAGGTAAAATGCAGGAAAGCGACAGATTATGGTGGGTGGCTTGAGTGATACCTTTATTCAATCTTATTTATCAATAGCGTTTTATTATTATTATTATTATTATTATTTTATTTATAGTAGAAGAAAAAAAAATTGAAGGAAAAGTGGAAGAAAAATAATGATCACTGTGCTTCCTTCTCCTGTTTTTCTGAATAGATGGAAGTGGCATCAATTGTTGGTGCATCTATTGTGTCTAACTTTGCTAGACAATTAGCTTGCTTTGCTAATCCGTCAGTGGAGTTAGCGCTAAGTCTAAAATATAACATTTAAATCGGTTTCTTACTGATTAAGGCATTATGCTTTTGTTAAACATTTGCTAGATTTAAAAGCAACACCCATCTAATGTAGGGTAATTTATTTATAATGTTCATACCTTACCAAATTGACCAAGGCAAACATTAATGTTGCTGATTTTATTCCTTTCAGCCTTTTTTTTGGTCTTGGTATTGAACACTAAAAAGCAAAGAGTTTGCAGCTTTTTTAAAACTACGTATCTAGCTAATTACGTAGCTTGATTGACAAACTGCTGCCAGCTCACCATGACAAAGCAGTACCAAATGATCACATTGTCATGAACAATACAATGAAATAAACCTACTTAATTTATTGTTCTTTTTCTTCCTGAGTTTTCCTTTTTCACCCACTTCAGAAGGCTTTGTGCCTTTCACAGAAATCTCACACAGCGCTGATATTCTCTCAGTGCTGCTCTGAAAAACCTATTTGAAATTAATTTACTGTACAGTAAACCCCTTATGTACATGTATATTTTTACTCGTCCAATTATTCATTAAATATATCAGGGGTAATATTATTATTATTATTATTATTATTATTATTATTATTAATAATAATCATAATCATAATAATAATAATAATAATAATAATAATAATAATAATAATAGTGTTATTAACCCTTTTACAGCTTGTTTAGTTCACATATTTGTATGACCAGTCCTGTATTTAGTTTAGTGCATCAAAGCCAGAAGGTTTTGCTCTGATGGGCAGACATTATGGCTATTGAGGCTACACAAACCATAGCATCATTTTATCTGCTCTACTTTTACGGTTCTTTATCTTGGTGTCACACAAGATATCGATCGACTATAACAGACATTTCAAGGTTGCTGGAAACATATGCTCTATAAAGAGTACAAGCCACAGCCCAAGAGGCAGCTTAAGCACAATAATTTCATAATGAAATTAGGTGGATGGACCCCAGAGCCTAATTAACTGAGATTATATTGAAGCATGCTTTGTTAGCTTATTGTCCAATTGTAAGTTGTACATGGTATTGGAGCCAAGTCAATAAAAGCATAGACCACCATTCATGCACTCTCAGTGTTGTATAATTTAAATATACATTGGATCACACCGTAAATAGGTATATATTTAATTGTACACATTGTAGATTCTTAGAAATGTATCTGTATTTATTCCTCTACATCTTTGCATTTTCCACCAAAAACACGGCTTCAGTGTCAGTTTGAGAGAATAAAAAGGTCAGCTAATGCATCCTTTGATATGATTAACAGTTAGAATTGTGTCTCTTTGAACTATCAGCTATAGATGTGGCCTGAAGACTAATATAAAGAGCAGGAAAAACTAGTAAGGGATGATCCCTGCCTGTGTGTGAAAATGAAGCAGGCACAGAACCTGAATTCCAGCTTCAGAACATATATCTGCATAGCTGGATGCAACCTATGTTACTTTAGACCCTAAACCATTCTTAAAAATAAAATAAAAAACTCTTGTGAGTGACATCTTAATACCATGCATTTTTCAAAATCAGAAAATACTTTTTGTGAGCAGCCTATGTAGAATTTCCTCACCTGTCAGTGTGAAAACAGTACACTCTACTCAGTTATTGGCTCCCTTAAAGAGAATGGGAAAATGGAGGTAGAAAAATAAACATTGGGAATAATTATTAAAATTTCTCAGAGCAATTGGTGATTTTTTTTCCCCCGGAAAAAAACTCTAGTGTTTAGTGTTGCATTGATTTTTGGCCAAGATCTTGTATTGATAATGGCCCCGAAGCCATACCCAGCAGTACTCTATCCCAAGGACTTTCAATGGGGTTAAGGTCAGGACTCTGTGGATGCCAATTTCGTATGTGAAAATGATTGATCCTGCTTTCAGAACCACTATTTCCCAATTTGAACATGATGAATGTCACTATTGTTTTCCTGAAATTTGCTTTTACCATCAGGGAAGAAAAAACCATCAATGGTAACACCTTCTCATTAAATAATAATTAGGTTATCAGCTGACTTATTTTTATTGCCATATAATGCTGCTGAGCCTAGACCTGACCAACAGAGGCGTGAACAGGGGCCACTATGCATGATGGGTGCATCACTCATCAGATCGCATACTGTAATCGTTTTCCATTGTTTAAAAGTCCAGTTTTTTCTTAATTAGCCTCTATAACAAGTGGTTTTGTTATGACCACACAACTGATTAATCCCAATACTGTGAGAATCCTTTTCCTTTACTAGTAAACATAACTGTGTTTTACACTATTGTTTTTTTTATGATGGAACATACAGTAATGTTTATGGTGCAACATCAAACATTTAATTGAGCTAGATTAATAAATTTTTCTGACCCCATTTTTATCCACAAAGACTTTCCTTCTAGGTTTTAATAATGAGTTGGACAGTTCCCCTGTAAATTCTTATTTTATTTTTTTTTGCATGATGCAAGCCAATAATTTGACCCTTCTGAAATGGTGACTTTTGTGGTCAGGCAGTATAGCGTATGCCCTCTTTTGCAATTTTTGTTCTTCAGACTTTTTTTGGTTGTTTCTTAGCCATCTCTCCTTCATTACATTGCATAGAGTTTAGAATATTTGTCATGTTAAATTCATCAATTTTGGACAACAGTTGTTCTCTTTGAATGGAATTTTACTCACACTCAAACATCATTACATGATAAATACAAGTCAGCTTCTCATCTGCTCTCTCTACTCTGCCGTGGACTATCTGGTAACATCACGTGACTGCTTGTCTACAGTTGTATCTGATTAGTACATAAAGCCATTATATTACAGCATCATCTTTTCTTCCCCTGTCCTGTGCATGAGCACAAACATGCCCCTGTTCCTGGTTGGCTTTAACAAAGTTGTGTGGCACGGCCTACAACACTTTGTATGTTTCCTATTTACAGAGCCAGGGTATGAACACAGCATTTTTTTCAGTCTAGCTTTCAGATAGCTAGTGAACTTTCAGAAGATATTAGCTAAATGTAACAAAAAGTGTATGGGATTAGAATTGCTAACTCCATTTTTAAAGGAGGAATCCACTGAGTAATCAAATATGTTTATTATATGCTACAACACATTCCATTATGACACGACTATCACACTCAGGTGAAAATCAATGTGCTGACATTTGTTGAGATGCCTTCGATGCTTACTTTGCCCCATTGTCAATAGTCAATATTGGAGCAAATGCATTTGAATGTGTTATTTTTCCAAAATGAGACTGTACTCTCAGGTAGCATGTTATCAATCAGATGTTACCATGTGAATGTGGATGACTTGGCACAGTTAAGGTACATTTATGAGTTTATCATATGGCATGGAGGCCTGGTATTGGGCAGGCCACTGTTGAATTAGTGTTAGTTCAAGAAATGGGCAGTATGAAGGATAAAATCTTTTTTTTTTTTTTTAAATATCTAAGCATAATAATGTAGTTATCTTCACTCTTTTGCTGTGGTTTTGTTCCATTTGCTCATTAAAAAAATTTGCTTAGATGCATAAGTAAGAACAATGCTGTTATTAAGGCCTGTAAATTTAATGTATTCAACCATAAGCTAAGTTCTCATTAGTTTTCCAAAAAGTAATGAGTACAATTAAGATTCTTTTCACATAGAACTGAGTAACCAGGGCTACCATTTCTGCATTTTCAAATTAGTGCTGCAATTATCTAAACACAAAGGCTAAAATTTATTACATGTAATAGATGTATATTCAGTAATAAATATAGAATTTGTCAGTAATCTAAGTATTTGTTTTTATTTTTTAATACCTTTACATTTGTTAACACCTTTTGAGGCAAACATCAACTTAATGTGATCATTTAATACAGTGGAACCTCGGATTACGAATAATGCGGTTTACGAGTGTTCCGCAAGACGAGCAAAGATTAAAAAAAAAATTTGACTTGAAAAACGAGCATTGTCTTGGTTTAAGCACTGAGTATCATGTATCACGCATGCGCTTCTTGTTTTGACACCGAGCGTCACGTCATCACAACTGAGATGGTTTTTCTCTCTCTTGCGCTGCGGAATTATAGGTAATCGTCTCCCCTGCTGGGTGAATACACACACACACACACATGCATACACGCACACAAACACACACGCACACACACACACTCAGAAACTCTGCAAGCACTAAGACCCAGCAGGGGAGATGATCGTATGTGTTTGTGTGCGTATGTGTGTGTGTCTGTGTGTCTGTGTAAGGCAGAGTGTGTGTGTTTGTTTGGGAACCTGAGAGGAGGGGGGCTGTAAACGCGTGCGTGTGCGTGTGTGTGTGTGTGTGTGTGTGCGCGCTCATTCACTCACACCAACACACACACACACACACACTCTCTCTCGGCTTTACAGCCCCCCCTCCTATCAGGTTCCCAAACAAACACACAAACTCTGCTCTGTCGCGAGGTAAGGTGCTGGTTAATTAGTTTTTGTTTTTGTTGTTTTACTTTACAGCAGTGATTCCGTTAGTATGCGCTTACGCGAGTGTGACTAGCGATGTTCCTTGCTAATT
>JAQQZT010000036.1:14524639-14541774 GCA_030068275.1 Clarias platycephalus | reverse complement strand
TATATTTAAGGTCCAAGTAAAAAATAATGTGAGAGAGGAAATAAGATACAGAAGAAGAGAGTACATCCTTCCATCCAGCACATTCATCTAAGTCCGTTCACCCCATTAGAGTCCTGACTTGATCCAAGAGTCTTTCTTACTAGCGTGACCTATTCATTTTAGCTCCAGATGAAAATGGCATTCAACAGAGAAGAGAGAATAAGAGCGAGAGAGAGAGAGAAAGAGATTTTTGTTGTCATTTTGCTCTCTGCGGTGTGAACGCACCTGTCAGAAAGTGTCTCATTAATGTAATATTTGATTGTTTGCTCTTCAGAGCAATACAGGCACAAGGTAATTTTTATTCCCCTCCAGAGATGTTCTCATTAAAAGTGACCAGCTCGAAAGTTCACCACTGTGCTATGACGAGGAATCTTTGTGCAGCTGTCCCTAGGTGATATTACCCCTTTGCAATTTCAAACGCGGTCTGCATAGTACAAGTAAAAAGCACAGGCAGAGCCATTACTTGTTCCCTGTGGGCAAAGTGGGAGGAAGTTTATGTGAGAGGGTCAGCAAGAGCAAACGGTTAGAAGGTCAGTTCAATTACACAGCGTGTGATTGTCTTCACTGTCGCAGTTTAAAAAAAAATTGTCTTCATAGCAACTCCCACATCATTCTGTTCCTCTTCAATACCACAGCACATCAGCACAACCATCAGCATCCACTAGCCCCTGAGCACACACAGAGGTGGAGGAGTGAATGAGAATCCAGGGGCTGACACAGATCAGTCTGTACGTAAGTGTCTCATAACAAAGCACCATCGCACTACATTTAATGAAGAGATTATACCAGTTTAGGATGTGCCAATATGTCAGTAAAAACAGGAAATGTGAGGAAAGAGTTTACACAGCGAGCTGCATGTCTTCTCTTTGGTTAAGAGCCTCGAATGTGCAGTATTTGCACAGGCTTATCTTAATGCTACAAACACATTTTGGCTCCCTTAGGAATTATGGTGTCTCTAGACATGAATATCATTACGAACTTGTCTGTAACAAAACCGTTACTTACTTCTTTAGGGAATAAAGTGATGTTTTGCAGAGATTAATTAAATATTAAATCGAAATGAAAATAAAGTCTTTTCTTCCATATGATTCTGCTGTTTTTTTTTTTTATGTGGTTGGAATCATAGTGAACATGATTGGGGTTGGCACACTAGAAATTTGTGTGATTTTCTCCCGCCAATCTGTCTGCATTGTCCACATTCTATTAAAAGGCCACCAAGAGTCTAATTGCTCTTGTGGTTTAACAAGGAATGTCAGAAACAGAATTGGATTTTATCTGGCCTCGCTATTGTACGAAAATAAGGTCATAGTAATTATAGTCCTTTTTTGTGTTAGATGTGTCAATCAATGCTGCCTACTCATGACCATGCATGGGAATTCAATATGCCATTGCTACATTTGTACTAAGGTCTGCCTCTGTGTAGCAGTGTGTACTTTAAGGAATATGGGGAGAGGGGAGGTGGATGTTGATTATCCTCAGAGAAAGGCGGAATGAGGTGGTTTAGCAGTAAGGCACAGGGGCGGACATATGGCTCAGTCTGATTGAGAGCACTGTCCGTTCCTGATAACTTATCAAAGAGAGAGACTGCAGCCGACTGACCACTCAGGAGAACAAGTTTCCTCCCTGGAGAGCTGATACTGGCCAGGCTGAATTTCAAGCACTTAGCCTAGCTATCCTGCTCCCTCATCTTGGCAAGGAGGACTGAGAAAAGGGGTGTACTAGTCACCAAGAGTGATGAGCGAGAATCAGTGCCTCCCTCTCACCCCAGATTGGATTTTGGAGTGCCTATTGGACTGATCAAGCTATCAGCTAGACCACAGACGCCTTTCAGTGCAAAATACTAACAAATGTTCAGTAGAGAGCTAATCAATAGAACAAGCCGGTAATCCAAGCCGGTAATGTTCAGCAGGTGATATAATTTCGACACAAAGGTGCAATATTTACGTTGTTAATTTCTTGGTCTAATTTTGATTTCAGACATTCATTGCCCGTGTTAGGGTGGTAATATCCTACCACATGTTAGCTGCTGTCTTCTGGTCAGATGAAGAGATCACCCCCATGCTAATGAAGCATTAGACACATTAGACATAATTTCTTTTGAAATACAGCGTGAGATATACATTTCGACTGAGAAATTTCTACAGTATGATACAGCTGCAAAAGGAATGTTCAGACATAAAATAGGGACAGTACGGAGTATAAATAAAAAAGGAAAAAATAAAAATCTGACATTATTAAAAACAAATGTTTATATACAGTATAGTATATAAATACAAAAAGAAAAAAAAACAATACAATAGGTACACTTTCAATCTAATTGCACTAGGTAATATACTATAGCACAGTTTAAAATTGGGTGTTATTGCACAGTTGTTATTGCACAAAAATGTAAAATATTGTAAATATATTGTAAGATATTGTAGGACCATGCTCATGGGCTCAACAGGGGCAACTTGGCAGTGCACTTCCGATCTTCCGATCAGTAACCCACAGCCTTAACTAATTAAACCACCACTGCCCTTTTCACTTGACAATCTTCAGCACTATCAAATTAAAGAAATTATTTTAAAATAAATAATGTAATTAGAGAAACAGCCTTCTCCTAAAAAAATCTGAAAGAAAGTGTCTCCCCTACTGTTAACATAATGAGAAGGTAAGACAATCTCTTGGTGTTTGTTTATGTAGTTTCATCAAGGGCTTCTGATAGTCAAGGATAGTTCTACCCGTCAAGGTACTATTCATTTGAGCAGGCAGATTTGCCTGGCAGCACCACTGGGATGTCAAGATTTGCAGCCTTGCCTCTGTTTGGAATTTAATAGGCCTGATCCACAGAACTTTGTGTGCTTCACCCGTATATTTTATGTAAACAATAAATAAGCATTCTGTAATGGTGTCATTTTGGCATATTGGGTTTGAGGACAGAAGGAAGGTGCTGCTCTTTTTGCCGAAGGAAAATGCCCCCTGCCTAACCACGCATTACGTTCAGTTTGACTCCATTGCCAAATGACATGCTAAATTATGCATCAGTTTTTAATTGGCTGCACTTACAGGGGATGGTGGGATTTCTGTAGGGGAGTGTGTGATGTGAAAGCTGAAGGTAGAGATTGGCTTGCAGCTCTCACCCTAACCCAGCATCAGGGGTCAGACCTCCCACCAGCAGGGGGGGTGGAGCAGTTGCGTTAAGCTCTCTGTCTCACTGTTTAATATTTCACTACTGGCACTGTCGTCAAATGCTGCCATGTAAATGGGAAAACATTCAAAAAGACACTAAAGTGCCTGTACTGTATTGCAGTTTAAATCACCTCTGATATGCTTATGCACTATTTCATATGTAATAGCTTCACTTCACATGCCATGGGAAAGTAAAACACTATGCATCTGGTTTACAGCCAGTTGTATCCTATTTTATAGACTTTAGCTCACTGTCTCCTTAATTTATTTATTTTTTTTATTTCCCTTTTTTTAAGTCTATAAGTTTGTAATTCTCCACCGAGGACTCATACAATGTTGATTCAAACTTTTTAATTGTGTAAAATAGTTCAAACAGATGTACATCTTTGTAGAGTACATCTGTGTACTGTATCTCTTTCCAATGCTTCATAACCTTCTCCACTGAATAGAATTATATGTTATCCAAAGCATCAGAGTTAGTCTAATCTTGTCTGCATGTATTTTCAACAAGCTACCATTAATACATCTTGGATTTGCACGCATGTTACCCTCACTGACAAATTATTTTAAAAAATGTTTGCAGTAGGTTATGGGTTTGTATTTCAGATTCCAGCAGATATCCTGCAAACAGAGCTGGGAGTACGGCTGTTTTTACAGTGTCCTATGTAATTAAATGAAACTGTGTGTTTAAAATCTCACAGCACTTTCAGATGCCAATGGAGTCATCGAATTTCTGCAATCCCATGCAGCATCACTCATAACAAAGACATTTCAGCAGGTGGTTTTAAAATCAAGCAGTGCAGTGTCTACTGTGCTAATGTGTTCAATGATGTGTAAGCTACATCCTCTTCACCTAGCCATGTAGACACCTGGCTGATTTATTATTTTTTTGGTGTTGCTTTACACAAGTTTGTGCTACAAGGATTAAAGTGTCCTGTTGTGTCCGAACTGCTTTGACCTTTACCTGTCTCTCCTTGGTCCATCAAACTGGAGGTGGTCTCTTTTGTCATTGGTCCCTTTTTGACCCTCCCTGTGGGTGACAGATGTGATTATAAACTCATAATGCTGGGAGAGTGTGCGCACTGGCTATGCATTGAAAGCTCTTTGTGTAGACACTGGGCAAATCTTCTCTAGCTGAGCAGAGTGCTTTGCTAACGTGAGCTGCATCATATACTGGTTATTATCTGTATGAAAATAGACCATCCCTCCTCCTAATGCCCCATTAGCTGCACTACTTAAGGCTGCAGATGAATTGCAGGTCATTGATCCGTATTAAAGATGAAAAATGCAGATGAAACTTAAACTCATATAAAACCATGTCAGTTACACTTAGGAACATTAGGAACATTTGAAAAGGTGGCAAAGATTTTGATATTAACATGATTGTCATTCTGTTTCATGTGATGTCACACTTTATATTTGATGCCACTTTGAAAACCAAAAAGGAAACTGATTTTGATCCTTCATTAAAATGATGAATTTTATTAATATGGATAATCCACTGCCGTAATACACTCGGCTACATACAGTATTCAATGCAGTGAATCCTCCTGTCATACTGCCATTTAGCCTTGTCCAAAAGCTAGTTATATTACAGGATACCTAGAAAGATGATTTTGGGAGAAAGTATTGATAGCTGTTAACTTACTGTACACCAACCAGCTATAACATTACAATGCAAAACATTATGCCCAGTATTGTGTAGATTGCCCTTCTGCCACCTGGACAGCTCTGGTCCCTTGGGGCATGACTCCACAAGATCTCTGGGGGTGTGCTGTGGTGTCTGGCACCGGGATGATGGCAGCAGATCCTTTGGGTGCTGTGGGTTGTGGGATGGGTCCCTGTGGATCAGACTTATCCATTTCAGTAATTTAAAATAAATTGCCCATGCATCAGTGGATGGTTGTTACCATGGCTTTGTCAAAATTGACTGACTGCTGTGAAAGCACATAACAAAATCCCTGACGCAACCTGCAGGCAAGCCATGAAACTGCCAATTAAATATGGTAAGGATTGACCTTAAACTTAGTAATAACAAAAAAGACAAGGAGACACCAGTACAAATGTCATACTCTTTTTTTCCCCCTTGTAGTTATTTAATCAAATGATGTCCCCAGGTGATCACTGCATGCTTCTTGCCTACTTTCCCCAAGACTGTCTGACCTTGACTTACATACTGAAATATCTTTAAAAGTCAGCACACAGCCCGACTTTGACACCATGTTAGAACAGAAAACATGCTTGTAGAGGAGTTGCCAGCATGCTGGCAAAGTAGCCAACCCACCTGCCTCCGCCAGTTCGTGTCATTCTCCCAGGCGAGACATGATGAGCTGCCTTCTGACGAGCCAGGGGCTGGCCCCCGGCCCTTTCATATGCAGTCGAGTCCTTCAGTCTGGCTGTGTCACCACAGCACTGTTCTCATAACATGCAGCCATCTGGGCCTGTACAAACATCTTTGGGATAACCGTCAATTTAAACACTGTTTCTCAAAATGCTGGCAATCCCCAGACAGCTCGCACGCCTACTCACCTCTCAAACTGCAGGTGATAATGCAAGGCATCCATCTTTACATGGCAGCTGGCAATGCCAAGGAGATCTCTGTAATGCACAACCTGTTAGTCTCTTATGAAGCTGAATGAGAGCCTATATGAAGCAGAATGAGAGACTTGTTTGATCAGAAAAAAAGAAATGTTGTTGCCTGCATGTTAGATATAATAATAAACCTGGATCTTTATTGCTGAACATGAGTCAAATTTATGAACAGATAAAATAATTTCCATGGCCACACTGAAATGATATTAAATGCATATATGGTATATAATGGGTTAATAATAGTTCTGGTGAAACCATAATGCTGTACTGTACATGAATGCAAATCTCAGGCTCCAGTTCACTGGTCTTCACCTAGGATAGTATCAATAGACCTTTTGCATTTGATGTCATGCTGTCTGTCCGTAATGGTCCCGCCCACATCCGGATGTCAAAAGGATGCTATTTACTGAATTCCAATGCAAAACAAATAACATCCATAAATTTTCCACAGTCATTCTGCCATGGAATGTATTAACAGGCAATACAGTACATAAATAAGTTCGCCATCAAACATATAACAAAAGACATGAAAACCACATAATGATTTAAACTATGTGGCATGAAATTTAGTAGGCTCTGAGCTGTAACTACTGTACAAAATAAAGGTGCAAATACTGTAAGTACATTACAATAAGTTTTGGTCATTATACATTTTTCCTGCTCTGCACACCAACCATAATGTTTGTCATCCGGAGTGTGAGTGCAATGTAACTATTCAGGGACTCATATGAGACGTACAGTATATACATACGGCAGAAGTACCATTACCTGACATTAATGGCTCCTATGTATTTTTGTTGACAATGAAACAAGCTTCTGCAGTATGACTGAGTTAATTCTGTTTTCATTTCCCAATATTTTTGAAAAATATTTCTATGTTGTTGTCCCAAAAAGTGAATGACTTTTTCACTGTATTTCTGCAGTGTTGTGCCAAAAAATGAATGGCTGCCAAAATCTGATTGGACTCCACAGGAGCGATGATCTGATTGGACTCCTGTGGAGTCCAATCAGGTTTTGGCAGCCATTCATTTTTTGGCACAACACTGCAGAAATACACCAGAAATACATTGTGACTTTGAAAGATACCAACTCAACATAGCTCAGTGGGACTGCAGAAGCTTATTATGTTGCTTTCTGTGATTTTGTTTTTTGCCTCCAAAATACACCTCGAACATTATTTTTCCACGAAAATACATAGTAGCCTAATGTCAGGTAATGGTACTTCTGTTACAGTATGCACTGTTGCCCTGTTGATTGATGTCATGGTAGTCACATGACTGCAAAAGGTCTATATGTGGAGCATACAGTAAGTGGAAGTTAAAAAGAGAGTAATGACATTTGTAAACCACCTTTTAAAATTATTCCTTTATGTTTATTATTTCTGGGCAGAAAATAGGTGGGGGTGAATAATCGACTTCATTGTGAACACAATATCTGAGAAATATTCTGAAAAATAATATCTACGAAAAATCTAGATGCTTTTGAAATAAATGCTAACAAGCTTGAGGAATAGATTAGAACTTAGTGCTAATCGGGTATGCATTATTTATAATGCCCATGCAACAGAGGGATTGAAGATTATTTATAACGTTTATTGAGAAACAATTGGTTGATATCTACATGATGAAGACCATTTAATAATCTGATGTTCATTAAGCATTAATGGATAATTACTCAGAATGTCAGTCACAGAGTTCTCTCAAGACTAGTATCATTGTTAGTCAGGATGGTTGGAGAAGGAAAAATAGCAAAACACATCAGGCTTATGAGCTGCTGTTCACAATCAGACACATATTACATGCATGTATACAATAGCTGAATATTCATATGTATCTAAATATACAGTCTGCACCAAAACTAGACAGCTGTAATTCATCACTACTTTCTCAAACAGTGCTTTCAATACCATATCAAATCACAGAGAGAATATGAGAAGTACATTGGAAGCCCATATTTGTTGGCAGAATATGTGAATAATGGCTTTTAGTGGCGCTGTAACAGCTTTTGGCTTTCAATACAACATAAAACTGCGATGATGCAGTTGATCACAGGAGCCTCTGCTACTTGTTCTTCTGGCATTTGCAATGTTTTATGGTGTATTCTATATTTTAAAGAGCTGAAAAAGAGCAAAATTCAATTCTTGAAGATTGTGAGTACGAAAGCATTAACTGGTTCACATACAAGGAAGCTGTTTGTACACATTAGGTCGAAGCTGATTGGAAAATCAATTACACACAATTGTGCTGTCTAAGTAAGCTAATATGAGACGTAATTTAGGTGTCTGGGTTTTGTAAGGCTGCCACCAATAAAAGCTTAAATCTAGAGATTTGTGTTTTAAATAACAAAAACAGATAAAAGACAAGATGCAGGTATTGGCTGTGAAAGGACTATCACATGATGGAGCATGTTGTCTTACTACAATAACCAGTGATGGAGTGGTGTGATGCACCCGAAGTTAATTATTTTCCTTTACAAACCCATCCTGAAGTATAGTATGCACCAAAATATACAGTACTGAAATGAAAAGACGAACGATATTACTTTGTTGTCATCTGTGAGTTTATTTCTCCTGAAAGAAACTAACATACACGCTATTAACGTGTTGATTTCCCACAGTATGCGTAATGTAAGTGTTCGAAGTGTGCACCGCCTCGCTGTAGACAGCGTTCATATCATTCATTCAGATTCTCAATCATTTCCTGGAACAAAGGTTGCTTCAGACTTCTGCTAAAGGAGACAATATACAATACTTGCGTAATTTTGACTTTTGACCAGAATGGCGAATATTCGTAACAACGGACAGTATAAATGTGTTACTTGGTGCTGTATTATTAAATCTCTTTCTGAATTGTTCTTCCTCCTTTTTCAAACTCGGCCCTCATTCATGACCATCTCCGTGTGGAAAGCGGAAATAATACTCAATATTGAATACTTTTTCCTTCGTCGAGGGACCCATTTCCAACATCAACTGCACAACACAACTTCCCCTTCACTACTAGGAACAAGTGAGGCTGGGGCTATGCCCCATCTACAAACGCACATGCGCGTTCGAGATGCGCAATGCTACAGTAGTTCAGTTGACTATGGGAGAGTGGGCGCAAAGGTAACACTGCACATTATTAACACTCTGCTGTTTTCTCTAAGTGCTCATATGCAGCTGTGACTTTATTACATGCCTATACATGTACATGACTTTTACTTGTACATCTGAAACAGCAGGATTTATCGACACATGAAGATTGGTGAAAACATTTAATTACTGTCATGAGTGTATCTTAAAAATGATTGTTTTCATAATATTATTTTTCTGAATCTTTTTAAATATGGAAGTCTGTGCAGTTGTGTACACTTCGTTGTATGTTAACTGGTAGCATTGTCTTCAGAGTTGCTGCTGTTCAGATGCTGCCTCTGTTTGCACGTGCTACCCGTGAACTGTGGTGTAATTAAAATACCTGTTATAATCATAGAGAATCTTGGTTCAGTGATTGTTCAGAATAGTGAAAACTGACAGCCCTGAGACAGAAAAGAAGCATTCAGTAATTATCATGTGCATAAGAATGAACCTCAATCGATGCAGAGCTCATAAATGTTATTCCATTTTAAATCATATAATTATAGTTAAACCTCAGTGACCAAAATCATAATTACAAAAAAATGGAGAAAAAACCCTGAAAACAAACAAAAATTAAAAAGTATGGGTGGTTTGCTGTCCATACTTTTTGTTTTTCTTTCTGCATTGCCAGTCAGTTACAATACATGAATATATGGGTAGCTTTTTGGCTTCTTTAAATGAACAGAGTAAAAATACAATGAACTTTTTAATTATTTAAAAAACTAACTGTTTTTTTTAATGACAGTTTCCTTATTTTGACCCATAATTTTAGTGGTAGACTCATTTTTGTCTCATTTAGTACGTTGACTTTCATTTTTACTTTACTTTTTATAAATTCAAATCATAAGGAATCTGTAAACCATAACCATGTACATACAGTAACATATAATCAAGTAATATATTTAGATATATTATATATTATACATAAAAAAAAAATGGGAGAACACTCACCAAAGTTGACAGAACATTTTGACATCAATACATTGATATATTTAAATAATTTACATTTAAAATGGTAAAAGTTGTACAGGGAAACATGGACAATTTGGGAACGTTGAATTGAAGATGGGAGTGCATAACGTCATAATCACAGCATTTTGCTTGTAAATACAGGAAGCCGGGTACATTAGCTCAGTCCCCACTCCTCTGCCAGCCAGATTTTACAATGGACATAAAAAGAGTTGGCAGTATGCACTTGATTGGTTTGAGAGCTAACAATAGAAGGAAGAAGAAGTATACAAATCATTCTTCACTCTATGCCTACTATTATTTTTTTATATCTATTTATCTATTTATTAATTTTTTTAAAGAAAAAGTCAAGTGTGAAGTTTTTTGCCTCCTCTCCTGCCTTCTAAATCGTGGTTTGGCAGTTTAGAGGATGAGACTGGCCCATGCTGCGTGCATACACAGCATTGAGGACATCATGGTCCGCTTCCATGTTTACATATGGTTGGTCTGATTCAAACCATTCCTGAGTACACCATCTGTGCCCAAGACCAGCTTTTTAGGTAGAAAAGAGCAGGGTACACAGATCTGTGCCCAAACACAGTACAGAGTGTTCACACTATGCAAATGTACCAGACTTTTGGTGTACTTGGATCCGTGCATGAGTCATTAGTATGAACAATTCCTTAGTTTTAATGGAAATTATTCACTGTGAAAAGTTGCATATGACAAAACAATTAAACATGTGGCTGATGTTATGTGGAAAGTACAGAGTCTGCAATTTAATTATCATTGAGTAATTTCACTTGAACAAAAAAATTACAATTATGCCAACTCTTTCTAATCGACCTGCTTATATAGAGAATTAATCAGCACCTTTTAACTGGAATAGAGAATTCAACAATGCCATGGTGTGCAAATAACTAATACACACTGCTACTGAGTCGATGTTTAAAAATGCAATGCATTCTGTAAGGTTATTCAAGTTTGGCAATTTTAAATCCCAGCCATGATTTATTTCTTGTTAAACATTTTATTAAGTTATGTCATGTCAATGTAGAACTAGTGTCCAAGTGTCCAGCCTACAAACACGGACAGAAAGGACCCCATGTCTCATCACACACTGTCCCTCTCATCTGATTACTAATTACAAACGTCTATACTCAGTCACCCTCAATGATATACAGTGGAACTTTGGATTACGAGCATAATTAGTTCTGGAAGCGGGCTCGTATTCCAAAACACTAGTAAATCAAATTAAATTTTCCCATAAAATATTAAAGAAAAATAAAACAAATTAACCTGCACTTTACATTTAAAAAAAAGTACAAATAAATCCCAACAGATGTTTCCGTTTGTGCGCGCAGGCCCTGTGTATGTGTGTGTGTGAATCTAAAGTAAGCTCCCCTCTCCCCCTTCTCATTTTACACAGTTGCCCTTCCTCCAACACTGTTTTAGAAAAATAAACAAGAAATCTCTCTAATGACACTCGATCGAGCGACACACTAACGGAATCACTGCTGTAAAGTAAAAATAAAACAAATAAACCTGCAGTTTACCTTTGAAAAGAATCACGACAGAGCATTGTTTCTGTGTAGAGCAGAGAGAGTGTGTGTGTGTGTGTGTGTGTGTGTGGCACTGTGTCCAATGACGCACGAGAGAAAATGGATTTTCTTGAGACTTACTTTTGCTTTACACGCGTGCTGTACACACACGCATAAAGATTAAAAATAAAATATGTTGATTATACCAGTAAGAGACCTAGAGGGGAGGCGATTACCCACAATTCCGCAGTGCAAGAGAGAGAAAAACCGTTGTCTCAGATCACGTGACGCTCGGCGTCAAAACAAGAAGCGCATGCGTGATACATGATACTCTGTACTTGTAAACCAAGACTTGTTCGTTTTCCAAAATTTATTAAAAATCTTTGCTTGTCTTGTGGAACACTCGCAAACCGCGTTACTCGCAATCCGAGGTTTCACTGTATAAATACTCGGAGACATAGAACTCAATGTGAAGTATGTTTTTCTATATCAGTTCAGCACTGGAGCCTTGTCATATTTACATTTAAATATACAGCTTCCTACAGATAGCCTGATCCAGAGCGACTTACATAAGTGCAGTGAGGGTTTCCATCAATAAATGTATCCCATTTGGGATTAACTCAAATACCCTAAGACATCATGTAGAGTGCCAGTAACACTCCTGTACTTGTTACAGTCTTTTAGATCCTAGTCCTGGTTTCTCTATTTCTGATGTTTAATTTGCATCCATAATCTGCCATATGACCGGCAAGTAACCACTAAGAATTAATCAGTTATATAATTTTAATTATTTTGGCTTAATTTAATTAGGTCATTTCTGTTTATGGTGTACCACATAGTTGGTACAATTATAGGCTTAATGATTCTATTATCAACTGAACTGACTAGCTAATTGCTTGTAAAACTTAAACAGTGAGGTGTATGAAGCTGCATTCCAGCATTATTGACGCTATCTTGACATTACTGATTACTGAAACTCTTCTTGTAAAAGTACATTTTGTACAATTAACTAACATTAACTAAAACAGCATTAGTTCCCGGAATGACTTAGCTGAAGGAGTTGCTACTATCCAACATTATTGTTTGGCACAAGGAACTTTGGAGACGGCTGTTTTTTTTTTTTGTCAGTTTTTATGAAAACATGCATCATACAGTTCGTTCATTATTTTTGATGCTTTATTTTTACCCTAATTTGCCTAATGGGTACTTAATGCTACATTTATTAGGAGTTTAATACTGGCTTCATGGGAACCTTCAGTACTACTAAAATATTAAAGTTGTCATAGATTTGAGAGATGACCCCTTAGCAAAACAGCACTGGGTCTTTAATGCTGGTGATTAATAAGGGCCACATTGATTTGCTATCTTCCAGATTTCTGACCGTTTCTGACTGAACAATATATGTGAGCATTACCTTGCTATGAGTCACATTTTCAAGCCAGTTGTTCTTTCGGCCCACCTGTCAAAGCTGTGAGTCACCTCACTGTGAGGTAGTTTTCATACCCTGCTTGTCACTGCTGTTGAGTTTAAAAGTTCAGTGTGGACAATGGATGATGGCTGTGTGTATAATATGCAGGGCCAGTACTTTTAGGGACACTTGGTTCTGTGTGGCTCAGATAGTAGAGCAGACACACAGTGTTTTTCCCCCCTGTGCCTCTACACTGGACTAACTCCTGCCTCCTGATCACCACTGGCATTTGCTTTATTGATCGGTGAAGGACTTTGCACCAGGCTGTGCAGGTCTGCATGATTCAGCAACGATAAGACAAAGATTCTTTGAGACAGCCTGGGTTTAGACAGCAGTGACAGTCACAATGATTAGAGGATCAAACAGGAAAGAGCTGTGAAAAAAAAAGTTTAGGATTTAGGCAGCTTAGTGTATAATTAGGGCTATAACGGATGAAGGCTCTTACTTCAGTACTTCATCAGGTCTAACAATACATTCAGCACATTCAGTATAATAAAAGAGACTATTGATCATAAAATAGCACTTATATTACGTGAGGTGAAATAAACGTTTAAACTTAATCAAGCCCATTGAAAACAGGAACATCCTCTTTATTTCATATTAGAAGAGGCTACAGGGTTGTAAAAACACATTTCCACTAAAGTACAATATGTTTTCAGTAGTGAATGCTCTAGTACTGTATACTAGTTCCTACAGTTAGCAGCAAGCAAGAACTAGAAGATTTCCCCATGTCTTTATGGTTTTCTTGACAATAGCACTTTGGCATTCCAGTAAGTTATGATGTTGACAGCCAGTGGACCAAAATATTACAGTGTACCGAATCCATTAAATATGCGTACAAGACACCATTGGTAATACAGTGCACACACAAACTCTGTCCTACATTTAGACAGCCCTGATTTAGTCCTGTTTGTAGAAATCACCATGGTGATTAGCAAGCTCATAATTGAGATTGCAGGACCCAAAAACATATCTAGGTTTACAGAGAGCTGTGTGATTCTGACAGCGCAATTGACCAACATCATAATAAGAAAAGCTCTATGCTTTAGACACACCACTCTTGTGAGTCACCTCAGATTTTGTTCAGTTATAATGCTTTTGTCTTGTTATTTGGTTATAAGGGTCTGAACGGCTTACTGTTGTCAGTGTTAATTTTTAATTATACAATGGTTAGTTTTATAACTACTAACTTGCTATTAATACTTTGGAAGAACAACAAGCAGAAGAGACTTGCTTGGGGCAAGATGCACAAAGAATGGAAATTAGATCAGTGGAAAACTGTCCTTTGGTCTGACAAGTCCAAATGTGAGATTTTTGGTTTCATCTACCATGTCGGCTAGACAAAGGAATGGTGAAAAGTCATTTTCTGAATGTGTGGTTTCCACTGTGAAGCATGGAGGAGGAGGTTCGATGGTGTGTAGTTGCTTTTTTGGTGAGTTGTGAGTTTTCATGTTGTGGTGGCTTTTCAGGGGTTGGTGACTTAGTCAAAATTCAGGGCACTTAACCAGAATGGCTACCACTGCATTTTGCAGGGACATGCCAATACATCTGGTTTGCAGTGGAACCACCATCTGTTTTCCCACAGGACAATAACCACAAACACACCTCTATTTTATGTAAGAACTATTTGTCCAAGAAGCAGAGTGATGGGATGCTGCATCAGATGGCCTGGTCCCCACAGTCACCTGATCTATATAAAACTGAGATAGTTTGGGATGAGTTAGACCAGAGGGTGAAGAAAAAGCAGCCAATTGCCTCACCTCTGGGAACTCCTTCAAGATTATTGGAAAACCTTTCCCCATGAGGATGACTGAGAGAATGTTAATGCAAAGCTGTAATCAAAGCAAAAGGGAGCTACTTTGAAGAATCGAAAATCTAAAAACTACTGAATGAATTTTAATAGGTTTTCACAGGTGTATTGGGCCAAGATTGAGGTACAGTAACATATACTGTAGGCTTTGTTTCATTGCAATTGACCAATGGGAAGAGAAGATATTCTACTTTGAAATTTAAGTAGAGAACTTCTATACCATATATCTATACCTTGAAAAAAATCATGACAGATGGTGCTGTAGATTTTTAAATATGCGCTTATGAGTGTGCAATCAAACTCCATGTGAACGACATTGCAGGCACTTCTAGTAATTAAATAAAAATGTCATGCTACAGTAAAGTTAAGTTACTGTAACTATACCATGAAAATTAAAAACATTTATATCATCCTATCATATCATATATCATATTAGCGAAATTAAGTTAAGTTAATATTAAGTTAAATTAAGTTCCATAATTTACCTTGCAGCATGCCATTCCTGTACTATTATAGAGGAAACCCTGCAATGAGGAGGTAATGAGTATAAACTTACATGTATAATGCATGTGCTGTATGCAATATGTCAAACCTCAATGGAATAGATCTTAATCAAATACTTTTACAAATATGTACTCTACCAAGTATTGTTTCACATTTATTTACTTCTTTAGCTTTTGTCACCTTAATTACAAAAATAAGTCTTCAGTGATTATTTGCAATTATTTGTGGTTATCCAAACCTGAACAAACAATCTCTCACTAAGTAAATTCTTGTGTTTACATAATTCTAATAGCACAGAATGTGGCATTAATGCAATATGCCATTGTGTTTACCAACAAAGAAAGTAAATGTCTGTTTGTAATCAATATAAATATTCTAAGATTAATGCCATATTATAATCTTAACACATTATTAATATTAGAGCAAATTATACTTATATCAGGGAGAAAGCCAGAGTACCCGGAGGAAACCCACCATGCCATCATTTTTGGAGACAATGTTTAAATAATGTTTGCTATAAGTTCAATGAGCTCAAATATCTACTTTAAAACGGTAGCAGTGCTGGTGCACCTAAATTAGTCAGTTGAGGCAGGTTGAGTTTCAAATTTATGGCAGGATTTTAAATTTACAGTATTAAAGTAGTCCAAAAATCTGAGACCAAATTAAAGATCTGGGATTATTTTATTAATAATAATAATAATAATAATAATAATAATAATAATAAAAATAAATGGAAATAGAGGAAATATTTAAAACAAAGAAAGTAAATGTTCAGTATCTTGAGTATTTATTATGCATTACTGTGCAGTATTTCTAGGTCTATATATGTAAATATTCCTACATTAAAGCAAAATTTTAATACTGACCATGTAAAAATTTTTGGAGACACATTATGTCTTCATGTCTAATTTCTTCAGATGAAACAGGTGTTTAGATGACCTTCGAATGGAAACGATCTAAAATCCAGTCCATTTCACAGTCCATGCCAGCCTGAGTGCAAATTGTCATTAAAGCAAAATTGGGACATACCAAATATTAAGAAACTCTATTTCTGATTTGCAGTAAAATTTTATTAAATTGGCATATAAAATGAGAAAAAAATCTCATAATTCTACTAGCATTAGCCACAGACACAATTTAGATTAGACACGTGCAGTTATTGGAACGCCTCAGACCAAGTTGATTGCTAGCTTTCCTCTTTATGATATACTGCAACTTTAAGAAATACATATTCTCATGCCCGATAGATTCTTGATAGCTGTGCACAGTCATGCAAAAGGTAGAGAGTTGGGTGACAGATTAATAGGAAAACCAGTGGCTCAATTTTGCTGTGCGGATATTTTAGCTGGAATGGTGTATCCACATGTTCCCTCACAAAGATGCATCACTGCAAGATCAATTCAATTAAATTCTATTTTATTTGTATAGCACTTTTAACAATTGACATTGTCGCATAGCAGCTTTACACAATCAAAAGAATTATTTAAGTTTGTATGAAATGTGAACGTGTATGAATCAAAATGATAAGCCTGTCCCTGATGAGCAAGCCGAGGACGGCGGCGACAGTGGCAAGGAAAAACTCCCTGAGATGGTAATAGGAAGAAACCTTGAGAGGAATTAGACTCAACAGGGAACCCATCCTCATCTGGGTGATAATGGATAGCAGGAATTGAGCTGCATCATACTGGAAGTTCAGTATAACAGGAAATGTGTTTAAGTTAAAATTGAGTCCAGTTCGTTATTGGAGGCAACTCCAGACCTGAACTATCAAGCGACTGAAGTCACAAGTCCTCAGAGAACTTTCTGCATCAGACGAGGACAGGACCGTCTTTGTGGAAAAGTGGAACCGTCCCCAGTCACCACATGCATCCCTGGCAGACCACACGGGGCATCCATGCGACGAGATCTCCAACCAGAAGCAGGACACCAGGACGAGTCAGACAGCTCCAG
>JAQQZT010000036.1:14509594-14524539 GCA_030068275.1 Clarias platycephalus | reverse complement strand
CTATTCCATAACTTTGGGGCTTTGTAAGAAAAAGCTCTGCCCCCTGCTGTAGTTTTCATAATACATGGTACTGACAAACAGCCTGCATCTTTTGATCGAAGTAGGCGTGGATAGTAAGACAAGCAGTTCGCTCAAGACTGCAAGTCAATACAAAGATATTCTGACTGATCACTTTTATTCTGTCATGAAACATTTCTAATCTGACAAAACTGGTCTTTCCCAAGATTACAAAATCCTCATCCACAGACCACAAGGACTTGCTGAGTGATTTGATGAGATGGAAATTAAGTCAATCATATGCTATAGCCTTCACAGTCACTAGATCTCCAATTGACGGAACACCTGTATGAGATTTTAGACACTGCTCTCCACCTTCATCAGTAAAACATCAATTAAGGGATGTTTTTTTTTTTTTTTGCAAATTGAGGGAATACTTTTTGTTCACCCCTCTTGGGCAGGCTCATAGACTTGCAGAATCAAAAGTGTATTGGAGCTCTTCTGATATTTTGCATAGCTTACTAACACATTTCATCCTGGTGTGAGTTTAATTTGCCACCTGACTCTAAGTACTATTCTCATGACTCTTAATTGTGCTGAGAATTACTTAATTACCACAATGCCCATAATGTGCGCAGTAAGATGGAGTCACCTTTTGGAAATGTCCTACTAGTTGATTACCTGACAAAGACAGAGCCCATAATATAAATGCTCAGAATTTAGGCATTTTTTAATTACAGAGTCTAGACCAGAACCACTTTTCACCAGCAATTCTCAGTTCACCATCACATAACTGTGCAGTGTGAAAGGGAATGCACTGATGTCTGTCATCTTCACAGTAATGGTGGGTGGAGAGGCAACCGAGCATGTGAAACAGAAAATGCACCAGACGGAAGTTTCATTTGTCCAGATGGAGATACTGAGGGGCGGGCCCAGCAGATGGTGGATTTAAGTGATGGAGAACGGATGGGTCAGCATTTTAATGTTGAGGGTGAAGGAGACTGTTTTACTTTTCAAGTCCCTTCAGTTGGGTGAAAACTTGAATGAATTACTTACAGCAGTACCTTTTTGCCATAAATTACAAATGGAAAGAAGCATCACGATCAACTGGATAATGGATAAATAAGGCACTTGTTCGGTGCTGTTTGTTATGCTGTAAAATGTCACCAAGTAAATTGGACTGTGCTAGTTAGTGAGGGAGCAACAGTAGTTCAATACTTTCTTGAACTTCATTTTGGTAAAGTCGTCCTATTTTAAGGTGTTTTACATAATTATTTATTTTTGCATTACCCTGCAAATCTGATCACAAAACTGATCTGATACAAATAAAAAGTATCTTATTATATTAGAAAAAATTATAGTAATGCCTTACACAATGGTCCTCAGTATACTCATCGCCAGCACATGTCACTCATAACAAATTCAAAGAAAAGTGTAAACCAACAACAAAAACACATCACATCTAGGGGTGCTTGAGGATTAATTTGGGACGCACTGATGCATTTTAAAGAATACTTATGATAATTGCAAAATTAGCATATTATTAATGTTTCATTCAAAGATTGATTAATTGACTGCAATTCAAATGTGTGCCCTTCCATCACTGAACTCAGTAATTAGTTGCCTAGATGAAGTATGAGGGAGCTGCATGAAGCATGAAGTATAAATGAACACCAGTCAAATTCCGAAAGAGAGTGAAGTGACCAGACCAATACATTCTTAGGAGAACTCAAATATTAAACCTCAAATATTCCTGGGAAATTGCCCAAGGTTCTTAGAAAATCAATTGGTTTCTCCTCTTCTTTGACTGTAGAAAAGGAGCAGTTATGGTTCTTAAGTGGCGTGCAGAGATATGCCTACATCTAAAAAGATTAATTATAGTTTTTAAGAACCCTAACTGTCCTGTTAACTTTAGGTGCTTGCCCATGCGCTTTCCTGTGAATTTATTTTCCATATTCATTTTATATTCACATGTATTCAATAAACTAACCACATTTACCACATATACTGAACAGCTTAAAACTTTAAGGATAAAAAAGTTTATTTATGTTGCAGCAAAGATTTTAAATATACCAACCGTAAGTACGTAAGGTCCCAAGACATTCAGTTTGCTGAAGCACAGGGTTGCATTTGGATTTTAAAGTTTGAAAACTGGTAGATTAATTATTACATTTTAGTAATGCCATTTTAAGAAGTGGTTACTGCAAAGGTAGTGTTAAGTACAAACCTTATAAACCAAATAACCATAATATTAAAACAGCCTGTCTATTAGGTAGGAATGCCTTGTGCAGCAAAACAGCATAGACCCTTTTTTTAGCTATGCTGTAGAATATATGAGATTAAGATTATTATGTTACCTGACACTTGGCACTGCATGCAAATGTAATATTAGAAGAAGAAAAAAATTCTCTAATTTCCGTATCAGTTAAGTATAGTATTAGCATTAACAATATATACAACTCTATACGATTTATAAGCTCTGTGGAATTAAAGAGTTTACTTAAACTCTTTGTCATCTTCCTCAAACCATTCCATTTGCAGTGTTTCAGAGAGCATTATCCTCCTGAAAAAGGCCACTACCATTAGGGAATACAGTATATGTATTTGGTCTGCAGCAGTATAAATTCCTAGCCCCAAGGTTTCTTAGCAGAATATCGCCCAGCACACTCCTTTCACCACCTTGCATTTCATCCAAAGTGGATACTGGTGCCATCTACAAGATAAGTAATGTACATTCACCCAGCCATCCGTATGATGTAAAAGCAAACATGATTCATCAGACCAAGATATACTGTGTTTTTAGTTAAATGATTCCGCCATTTCCAGCCTATGACCAGGAAGCAACATGGAGCGGAAGTCTTTTATTTGGAGAAAATGTCCTAGATTTAATAGTTGAGCATATTTACTGTACAAACCTTGTCAGTGAACTGGAAAGGAAAAAAAAGGTATCGTACAGTGATCATTATTGGGATAAAATATTCAATTAATCATCATATTCATTTAAGGCCATATCATCCAGTCAGAGGATGATATGACCTGCTGAGCCATTTGGAGGGCAACTGAACATACTGTACAGTATAACTTACCTTATATCTTTAGTTTACACTGTTCAAACATACATATGTTACCTATACTAGGTATTTATTTAAAAAGCTTTATGTTGTGAAAAAGTGAGATTAGGAAATTTGTGTTTCTTGTTCCTTAATTTGCTATTTTGTAAAGATATTTAGTTTTATTCATTTATTTTATTTTATTTATTTATTTTTGGAAATATTTGTACATTATTTGTACATAATTTTATCATTTTGTTTAAAAAAAAAAAAGAAGAATGCATGATCTATTAATCAAAGAACTCAGTTCAACATCTGATCACACATCTCTGGGCATTCAAATTGAATGTCCTTTTGATGAAAAAAAAAAAAAAACACAGTACTGTATATAGAGAAAGACAGAGAGAGACTCGAATTTAGTCCTCTCTGCATTTACATTTTTTTTTCTCTTTTTTATTTGTTGAGGTCAAATGTTATATCCAATCATGGTCAGGCCACTAAAATTGCATGTTAATGCACAGTGTAAATGGTGACCAAATTACGGCTAGGAGCGATAGCATGTGCCCATGAAGAACTTAAAAGCACTTTGTACTGCTCATGAAAATTTATGTCCTCATGCACTGACCTCCTGTTAAGTGGGAGTTGAAGACTGAAAGAAAAAAAAGCAGATTGTTAATGAATCATGTTAGGCTGAAACTTTATTTTTAAAGCCACTGCAAACATGGAATAATTTTTTTTAATTCAACACTTAAGTTATGTCAATGAATAAGCTTCTGTATCTTGTGCCTGATCTATGCTGGCTTGTCAGGTTGATAATGATTGACTCAAAATCTCCACAGCAACATAAGCAATTTGTTGACAGCTTCTGCTTGAAAAGGTTGCAGGACTGACAGAAAAGACTGTTAAGTAAAGCCAAAATGATTTTGTTTTTACAAGTTGGGAGTCCAGAAAGTTGCATAGTGTGTCTTTTAGTACATAGAAGTACTCAAGAGTGACACAGAAAGCAATAAAAATAAGTTAGTTGTGTTTTTCATAGCTTTGTTCGCGTTTTCATAACTTTCATCTAGTCGTTAGTTGATTATTAGCAGATTATTGTACTGTGTACAAGTGAAACACTTATTGCAAGTGCTTGTATTAAACTTTGCATTTAAATACTGATGAATAAATAAAAAATGAATAAATATAATCATCAGGCAAAAATAGATACTTAAATTTCTCAACTGAACTGAACTGAACTGAACACAGTAGGGCTAGTTTTTGTTTCCCCACCAGAGTCAAATAAAATAAACACAGAAGTTACAAGTAGTAGCAATAAAGCTAATTCTGAAAATAAGTTTGCAGGGGCTTTAATATTGTACAACTGTGCAATACTCATAAATTGCTTTTGTTAAAGACTAATCCTGTAAACATCTTTATTTGTTCTTATAGTGCAACACTCCAATAAACAGGTCATTAGTCCCTGTGGAAAACAGCTACGTAAATACGTCATCTACAGTACTCCAGTACTTCATTACATCATATTGCTAAGAAAACTAGAAATAAGTGACTTTGAGGCATTTCAGTGAAGCTGCCCGTCCATAGAAAACAATCAAGTAAATGAATTCTGACCTATAATATATCTTCATACTATAGAAACTTACTGCTCACTCATGCAGTTATCCAATCAGCCAATCATCTGGCAGCTGCACAAGATAGAATTCAAGCAGATACAGATCGCAGCTTCAGTGGAACTGCAAAGTTAAATACTGCAAAAAACAGCATTATTTTCCATCCTGAACTGCCCAGTTTTAGTGAGTTCACTCTGCCCACTGTAGCCTCAGTTTCCTGTCCTTTACTGACATACAGTAAGTGGAACTTGCTGTTGTAATCCATCTCTCTTAATGTTTGATGTGAGATCATTTTCTGCTAACTGGAATTGTAAAGAGTGGATATTTGATTTAAGATAGGTCATTCTCCTCTGACCTTCATTATCAACGAAGAGTTTCTGCCCACCGTGTTGTTGTTTTTTTGCATTTTTCTTTTTATTTATTATTCTTTTATTTTACCAGGAAAAAAATCCCATCCCATTTTCCGCATCAACTCTATATGCTGTTATATTATAAGCCTGGGATAGCTTCTAAATCCCTCAAACCAGACCGTCTGGCATGCTTTTTCACATTCTAATATTTAAGTGGTGCCCTTGACTCCTATCTGCATGCTTTTATGCATTGTACACATTGAAATGATTGGCTGATTGAGCAAATACATGAAAGGGTACAGTTGTTCCAGTTAAAAGAGCCAGTAAGTTTATGTAAAAAAAAGTCACAATAACTCTGCCTTTTTTTTGTAGTTTATGAGTCTTGAGTCTTCAGTTAAGCTTTTGATACGATTGGTAGGATTTTCTCATCTGAGCCACTTCTGCTATCTACAGTACTGTATTGTGAATATTCCCTATAGATGTTTATATTGCCACTGCATGGCTGTTTCCACAGTATCCATATTTCTTATATACTTTTTGTATTAATTCACTGGCATGATGGAGCCACGGATGGTGTGGAGCTCTCCAGTTGTCTTACTGTTTTTTTTTTTTATGTTTGTCCTGTTTTTTTTATAGTCAGTTATACCGGGGATGAAATGCTGAACACTCGGCAGAACACACCACACAATATTCAGATGGCTTTTAATTATTTGGACGTTTTGTTTAACATTATAACTGTTGGAGCAGCGGCTGGGGAGGAGAGTCGGCGCCCTCGTCAAGCTCCGAAAGCACGGCTTTAGAACTGCGCTGCCTAGTATCCTTCTGGCGAATCTTCACTCTAACTTTTACTACTCTCCCTGACAAATAAAGACTTTTCATACTCTGCTTCTCTGTGTTTCACGGAAACCCAGCTGAATGAAGCCATTCCGGACCACACTTCTTCCTTCTACTTCTGCCTGGTTTCCAGCTTCAGAGCGGATCATGACACAGAATCAACGGGGAAATTGCAAGGTGGCAGGACATGCTTTTACATCAGTGAACATTGGTGTACAGATGTAACTGCGATGAAAAAGATGTGCTGTCCTGATCTAGAGGCATACATTATTATGTAAGCCTTTTTATTTGCCGCGGGAGTTTACCTTGTTCATTCTGGTGAGTGTTTACATTCCTCCACAAGCGTGTGTGAATGCAGCACTGCAACAGCTGGCTGATCAGATCACAGACACGGAGCAACACCCAGACTCTGTTATAATTAATCTTGGTGAGTTTAACAAAGCAATCTTCTCATGTGAACTGCCTAAATTCAAACAGCACATTACGTACCCCACCAGAGACAAAAATATTTTGTCCAACAATAAAGGATGCATATCGCTCTATTCCCAGAGCAGCTTTAAGACTTTCTGACCACTGCCTGGTTCATCTTCTCCCGACCAACAGGCAAAAACTGCTAAGGTTGTAGTAAGGACTGTAATGGGATGGACCAGTGAAGCAGAGCAGGAATTACAGGCCTGTTTCGACAGCACTGATTGGAGTGTTTATGAAGCTACTGCCCCCAATCTGGATGAACACACAGATTCTGTAACATCATATATCAGTTTCTGTAAGGATATGTGCATTCCTACCAGGACTTACTGTATTTAACATACAACAATGACAAACCATGGTTTACAGCAAAACTCAGACAGCTTTGTCAGGCCAAAGAGCATGCCTACAGGAGAGGGGACAGGATCCCCACACTAACAAAGGAGATTAGAGTGGCTAAGAGAAGCTCGTCAGATCTTTCAGGAACAGAATTGAAGGAAAGCTCCAGGCCCAGATGGCATTACACCAGCCTGTCTGAAATGCTGTGCTGACCAGCTGGCCCCCATCTTCACACTGATCTTCAACAGATCATTGGAACTATATGAAGTCCCTTTTTGCTTCAAACACTCCACATGACTGCACCTCTACAGACCCTTCTGTCAAGCTCCTGAAATTTGTGGACAATACTACAATCATCGACATCATCCAGAATGGTGACGAGTCTGCATATAGAAGCAAGCTTGAGCATCTGACTGTCTGGTGCAGTCACCTGGAGCTGAACATGCTCATAACAGTGGAGATTATTGTGGACTTCAGGAGAAACTCCCCAACTCACCATCATGAACAGTACTGTGGCAGCAGTGGAGTCATTCCGGTTCCTTGGCACCATCATCTCTCAGGACCTGAAGAGGGACAATCACATTGACTCCATTGTTAAAAAGGCCAATCAGAGGTTGTATTTTCTTTGTCAATTAAAGTTCGTACTGCCACTGGGGCTGCTCACACAGTTCTACTCAGCCGTCATTAAATCTGTCCTGTGCACTTCAATAACTGTCTGGTTTGGCTCGGCTACAAAATCAGAATCAGCCACACAGCATGAACTGTATATAGTTAAACCTTGGATTGCGAGCATAATTAGTTCTGGAAGCGTGCTTGTACAGTATATCAAAGCTCTCGTATAACAGCGAATTTCCCCAGAAGAAATAATGGAAATTTGGATGATTAATTTCACAGCCCAAAAATATCCATATAAAAATTAATACAAAATGTAAAAATAAACCAAATTAACCTGCACTTTGCGTTTGAAAAGAAGCATGCGCGCGTGTGAGAGAACCATTGGCTCAGCTGTGATCTACTCGTATATCAAGACCTCGCTCGTTTATTAAGTAAAAATTTCTTTAAAAAGTTTGCTCATCCTGCAAAACAATCGCAGACCAAGTTACTTGCAATCCAAGGTTCCACTGCACATCCGGAGTACAGAAAAGGGCTCAGAAAACCACTTGGTCCCCTCATATCCAAGCAGACTTTTCTTTAAACATTTGCCATCTGGTCAGCGCTACAGAGCACCGAACACCAGGACAGTCAGGCACAGGAACAGATTTTTCCCCCCAGGCAATTCATCTCATGAACAGTGCAATATTAAACTGTGCAATAGGTGCAATTTACTACTGATATTTATTTGACTTATTTGATAAAACACCCACATCCTACTTCATTTGTTGTTAACTGTTTTTTTGGTTCATGTTGTGACTTACAGGGAATACTTATTGATGTAATTTATACTGATTTTCAAAATTTAGAAGCCCATTCAGGATATGAAATGTCTTAAAATCATAAATCATAAAACATAATAGTGTGCTTGAGAACATGTGTAGTGACCAGGCATTTAAAAGGATACTATTCAAGATTCAGCTAGTCACGTAAAACGTGTGAATATGCCATGAATTAGGGTTATTTACACAGTGTTAAGTGTTTATGCCAATGAACATCGAAGCCCTTTATCATTAAAAACAAAAAGAATTGTTTGTTGCTAAATGAAAAGTGGGAACTGTATAGCAAATCTATAAAACCTTACAAATACTAATTATATGCATAGCTAGAAGTCATTTCTAAACGTCTAACATAAATCTGATGCTAACTAATACCATGTAAAGATTTATTCATATGCTTTCACTGAAGAAACAGTGTACGTAGATACTGTAAAAATTAACATTCTCTGTGTTCAATCACACAGAAACTGTTAAACACTTTTTTACTGTTATTCAGGTCTGACACTCACTGATATGATATTGTGTGAGTTAATTGCTCTTATGTGTAGCATACTTCAATATTCAAGGAATAAATATATTTCATTAATGGTAAGTAGATTAATTATAAACTGCCTGACCAAAAAAAAATAATTCGACCACATTTCTCTTTGATTAAATAACACATTTGCTATGGGATAATTTCGATAAGCTTATGCAATGTCACAACATTTCTTAATGTCCAGAGTAGCCTTAATTTGTCTCCAATATCTTGTGTTGATAATGGGAGAGTTAGACTGCTGCGGAAAGCCTTCTCCATCCTAAAGATTCTCAATGGTCTCCATGGTCTGGACTCTTTGGTGGCCAATCCATCTGTTAAAATGAAGTCTCATGTTCCCTAAACCACTCTTTCACAATTTGAGACAGATGAACTCTGGCATTGTCGTCTTGGAATATGCCCGTACCATCTGGGAAGAAAAAATACATTGATGCAAAAACCAGTGTACGGTAAACACTTGGCACAATGGTTGCGTCACTTCATCCACCTCTCTCCTTACCCTGATGTGCCCATCATTCTAGACTCATCAGACCATGTGACCTTTTTCCAATACTGTACAGTCTTTATGCTTCTTTACTCTTCCTAACAAACTGAAGTTTTTTTTTTTTTTTTTTGAGTAGCCGCAATAATAAGTGATTTTTGTAAAACTGCACAGATGTTTAATCCCAAAAGTTCTCTTCTTATTCTGCATGTGGAAATGCTCGTATTTTTACTATTAAACATAGCCGTGAGTTTTACTGTTGTTTTTTTACAATTTGATTTCACCAAACATTTACGTGATCACGATTTTTCAAATTTTATTCCGACCACATATTCTTCCTTAAAGATGATGGGTTACCAATACCTTTCTAAGCTTTAATTATGCATTTTTTTTTGTCAATAACCCAACTTTAGTAGTTTCAGCAATATTCTTAGTTATTTCTTTGCTTCAGCCTGGACAATAATTTGACCCTTATGAAACATAGTAATATCTTTCCAAATACTACAAAATATGTCATTGTTAAGTAATTTATACCCTAGGGGTAAATAATTTGTTGCCTGCTGAAACATAGTAATAACTGCAGTAATTATCCAATAGTAATTATCCGCTTACTTATTTGCTTAGTTAAATCTAGGAGGTGATTTTTTTTGGCTGGGCAGTGTTTCTTCTATATTAATTTGAACCGTATGACATGACTGGAGTATTATGGTTTAAACATTGTAAATTTAGGGTCCAAGTCATGTACTGACCACAAATTTATAAAATCATCACCATAAAATTACTTAATTAACACAATAAACAGACATGAAAGTAAAATCCTGGCAAGTCATAACATAATTGGTATCATTAAATATTAATAGATTTAATATTAATAATTTCAGTTGCTTTAGAAAGTAAGTTCTTACAAGCTGGACATTCTAGAATTTTCTGCTTATCCTTTAGGTCTTATAAACTACCTAGAAAGTTTTGTTTTATATAAAAAGAGAACTCACACTTGTCCATGACCTACACCTCATAAAGTCATATTTTTTTGGTTAACATAACATTGTTTGGATTTAACGCTCCAGGCACGGCTACCTACACTTCTGTAGTTTAGCCGCAGTGCTGTATTATCCCAGTAAGGTCGACAGAATTGACTAGTCTGCATTCAGCTTCCTCAGCAAGGTTCTGACTCCAAAAAAATTGTGCTCTTCATATTTTTATCTGATGGACTGTTCTCAACTAACAGTGATATTGACATGTTTTAAAACATGCAACCAGTGCTTAAGCAAACTTTAAAACTCTGTGAGTCTGTGAGATTTTTTCTTCATTTTTTTTTTAAGTGTTTAATTTGCCAAAAGGCTCCAGGGACAATCTGTCAAATTACTCTAGGCGACTTTTTGGCCAAATTTAGTGACAAAACCAGACTTGTTAGAAATCTGGCTTGTGAATGGGATACAGCGAGTAACCATATGGCTAAAACATTTTAGAATTAACCACATGTCCACAAAGTGTGCAAACCATTTGATCCTTCCAAATTCTGATTGACTTCAAAGCCATTGTGTAACTGTTTATATGTGTACACACCTCTCACAACAACCATTAAACTTATGCCTAATGGGGTCATGATTTCAAAATCCCAATCATGTTGTAGCTTACTGCTAAGACTATATGGCATTAAAATTTTATGAATATCAATTATTTTTGTGGATGTGCCTTTTTTTTTTCTTTGAAACAAGAAAAAAAATTAGCATGAGACAAAATGATAAGGAAGTATTAATTATGCAGATTTGGGAAGCAAGCTTGGTGAATTCTGCAGTGAGAACTAGAAGTAAAGTGAATACATCACATCCATGATAAAAATGACTTGCATCCTATCATTGATTTTACTTTATTATATTCAGGGGTTGATATTTTATAGAAAACAAAATTTCATTATTTTTATATTTATTTCATTTTATGCAATGGAGGTCTTACCATAGTATTCACATTTAGACAGAACATTTAATAGTGCAGTAAACTGCACTTCATAATAGATGCACAAGTTAAGTGCAGACATTTACCATAAAAATATAGCAAAGCTGTTCAGCAAGAGAAGAGCGTGAGCAATTATCTAAATGGATAGATAATTTCTGTTTTGTATTTAAAAATAAATTAGTAATTTTCGTAGGGCTACAGTGAAAGAAACTATTTGTTTCAGAACACTGGCTGATGGAAGTGATTAGCAAAATAAATAACATATAGATTAGGTAATT
This sequence comes from Clarias platycephalus, assembly GCA_030068275.1. NCBI lineage: Eukaryota > Metazoa > Chordata > Actinopteri > Siluriformes > Clariidae > Clarias > Clarias platycephalus. The sequence continues at coordinate 14,513,214 of JAQQZT010000036.1, read as the reverse complement.
GGCATATTTTTGCATTTTAAGTGAATACGATTATACAGTATAGACAGTATAGAAATAGCAATTAGTCTAGACTGAATGTTTTGTCTTTGGCGAGAGACATGCAAGCTGATTGGAGGCGAGCTGTAAACCCCCCACTCTGTAGGTCTGAAGTCATAAGCTAACAACCGAAGTAACCCCCACATATTATTATTATTATTATTATTATTATTATTATTATCATTATTATTATTATTATTGTTGTTGTTGTTGTTATTGCTGTTGTTGCTGTTGTTGTTGTTGATAAAGATAATTAAGATTTGTATGCCTTCACACAATAGGTCTCATGAACAAGCCCTCTACACTCCATAAAGCATGCACTGTGATTTGGGCTTGTTTGCTGTTTGCGTGTAATTAGCTGAGGCCATGAAGGGCACGAGCAGGCAGAGACACATCACTTGATTACATTCATTAATCATGTCTCAGTGAGGAGTGTTTGGGAGCTGAAATGGACTGTGTCATCTTTAATGCTCCATTTCAACTTGATCTTTAACCTCCTTTAACCAGATCCAGTACTGGCTTGCCAATAAAGTACTGAAAAGAAAGTACTTGAAAGTACTGTAATATCTTACAGGATATAAGATAAAACAATAAATGGTTGCTGATTTGGCTGATCTTTTTTTTTTTTTTTTAAAGTATAAATTATGGTTAAGAGTCTTGTGAGAATGTGTAAGGACACATTCATGGTTGTTAGTTAACATCAGGAGTAAGTTAGTTGGCTAATCTCCACATTTTATGGATGGCATGCAGATATTCCAGTGAGTATATCATATCTAAGCCATCGTCAGGTCACAAATACGATTATTGTTTTTAATTGTTGAGGTTGTCTACTCAACAAAGTTGACACTTCATCTTAGAACACAGCAAAGCTGTGGTAGATGCTGTCTCTTCAGGCTAAGATTATTAATTGGGGGCATCAATAATAGCAGGCTGTGTTCTTCTGTGCCCTGAAGAGCACATTCATCATATGAGGTCAGTGCAGTCAGGCCATGGAAAATGGGACAGCATTTGGCCACTAGAAGCTCAGCACTGGTCCCTTGTAAATCTCTCCAGTCCCACAACATTGACGAAATGCCATAACAGAAATGATGCTTGCAGTGAGATTGCAAAGCCATGTTGCTGCCTGTGTGTGTGTTCGGATGATAAATCAAACCTGGTATATTTTCACCTGGATAAAACTGACACTGTGCTTTATAGTTCTGTATTAGACAAGTACATTCTCCTTTGGTGTGGAATAAAGTAGCAGAACACAAGCACGAGTAAATCAGAAGACTGAACAGAACGAAAAATGCTGTCTTTCCCTCTGGTTGTTAAAGTCTGAACAGACCAGAAAAAATGCTAACGAAAATCTTTTTGACGTGAAAATGAATAGAATATGGATAGGTGATGATTTTATTTAAACCTTTCAGTCCTGCTTGCCTGTAATGAGAAATTTTGTATAGATTTGACGCAGGGATATCAGAGCTCCAATTTTTTCATAACCAAATGAATGAGCTCATATTTTGAGACTTTTAGAGCTGTTTTTCTAGTAAAATATTCACAGAACTGTTTTTATAGAAAACATGTACAGTATTCACACAAACTTATGCATTCCAGGGTTTCCCTTTGATTTCCCTGTATGATTCAGTTCTCCCAGTATGTGGATTTCCTATTTTTTCGTCCCCTTCAATTTTTCATGGAATGCTTTTCAAGATCATAAACTAAGCATTTTTTTTCTTATCCAATCCCACTGTAACCATGGTACTGGCCTCACTGTATGACCTTTCAAAGAGCTAGACGTTATATTATAAAGTTTGTAAGCTTGCATCAAAAAACACTAAGCTTTTAACACTTAAGCTCCAACCGTGTTCATATTACAGCCTGGTCACAGCCCTAATTATTTTAATAGAAGACCATTATTTGCATAAACACTATTTCTTTTAGTACATGTACAAGGCATAATATAAGCAAGTTATGAAAGGAATGTTTTTAGAAATATTATAGAGAATATTGGAGTTTCATTTTGCGTCTTCGTGAAATAAATATAAGATGCTATACACTCGATTTTAGAGCAAGGTTGTGAGGATTCCTTTTAATTCATTTACAGTATTATAAGACTGCATAAGTTTCAATCACAGGAGTATTAATAACTTTAGTCAGCGAGGCACAGTTTGTGTCTATAGAACAGAATTTTTGCAGTATTTTAGAATAAGAATTTTAGCAATAGTAGATGCTCTTGGTATTACAAAAATACAAGAAAATAAACATTCATCTAAGATTTTACCCCATTACCTTTGTCAATTTACATCCTTTATGTGACCCCAAAATAATAATAATAATAATAATAATAATAATAATAATATTATTATTCTTTCTATTTATTTATTTATTAAATTTTTTCCTGTGGATTCTAAAGTGCATTGTAACCCAAATACCGACTACATCATGTTACACACACAGGTTCCCCTAGCAAAATTAATTAAACATACATGTTTACATAACTGCTAGTCCTTTATATACCAGCTTAAGCAAATGGTTTGCTTTATTTTATTTCAGGTATAGAAATTTAGGTTGAGTGCTATGTTTGATCAGTTTGATTATTCAGGAAATATGAAGGAGCACATAAACCTAGCTATAAATGTAGGGGAAAAAGGCTTGATTGGAAGAATTCAGGCCAAAGAAGGCTTTGTGCATTTTTCTTCACCAAATTCAACTGAACCTTGCTTTTTGCATAGAGGCACTGTCATGCTGAAACATAAATGGGCCGTCCACAGGACTTTATGATGTAGTCAAGTCAGACACACATGATTTTGTAAAAAAAAACTTTTCATAAATTAAAAGAGATTTTCACACACTGACGCCTACATACTGTAGCGAAGCACACTGGCGGGATAAGCCTGCACCTGTCGTTAACATAAATAACCAAGGGGGCATACATTTACTAAATAGTTTGTCTTGTGCAATCACTGCAAATCATTCTGCATTATTTATTCATACAAAGTGACTCAAACTTGATTCAAGACCATATCATAATAATGCAATTAATCTGCCACAAAGAGTTATTATTTCCTAGCTTTCACATTCCCTTTTTATCTGTAAAACTAGTAGAACACCTTTTAGCATATGGTAAATAACCGGGTCCGGTTCATGCAGATTAGGATAATTGGTGTTCCCAAATTGCCATAGTGTGTAAATGAGTGTGTGAGTGTGTGTGCCCTGTGATGGATTGGCACCCTGTCCCGGGTGTACCTCGCCAGGTCCAGGCCACTCGCATTCCTGTATATATTGTAGTAGGGCTGGACGATATGGCAAAAATTTATATCACGATATATTTCTTAATTTTGGTCGATACTATATAATTCCGATATCGATATGGACAATATTAAAAAGCCTCAGGAAAAAACTGCCAAGGACACACACAATGGATGTCTGCAAACTGAATTTGCATACTATAATACCTCCAGGCTCCTCCTATTAAAATTATATAATTAAAAAAATAATAAAAACAGTACAAAAAAAATAAGGTTAACTTTTTATTTGTATTTAGCCTTTACAAACAAGAAATGTGAAATAAACTATCAAATAAATAAAACTCTCAGAATTAG
>JAQQZT010000036.1:14491692-14509494 GCA_030068275.1 Clarias platycephalus | reverse complement strand
ACACACACACACACACACACACACACACACACACACACACACACACGTGGTCACAGTGTTATAGTAAACAGAACACGATTGCACGGATGTTGATTATACCAGTAAGAGATGAGCACTAAGACCCAGCAGAAGAGACGATTACCTACAATTCCGCTGTGCAAGAGAGAGAAAAAATGTTGGCTCATATATTCAAATGTATATAGGAAATGTGTTTAAAAATCCTATCACCGTTATTGAAAAAAATTCTATCGTGATATATATTGATATCGAATTATTGTCCAGCCCTATATTGTAGGATAAAGTGGTATAGATGATGAGATGAGAGTGAGTTTTAAATCAGAATCTAATAATGGTGCAGACAGGGCTCTGACTTGGTCATTATAAGCCATATATTTTCTTTGCTTTTAACTCCTCTCCAGTGTGTTTTGGGTCATTGTCTTGCCTTTTTACCCTGCACTCATGAGCTGATGAAGCTCTACCCATCAATTTCGAAATCCTCATTCCCTTAATGATTGCAAGCCCAGATGCACACATTTTAAAACCTAGTCTAATGTGTAAGCAGTGTTCTGTGTTACCAGTTTAGGTGGAATGGGTTTGTCTTTTATTACTAGAATGAGAATCAGATAAATGTTTTGAGTAATACGGTAATCCAGAAATATTTTGAAAGAGCGTCATTTTATTTTTCCACTTTTACTTGGATGTGAGGTGAGTAATAAGACAGGTGCTGAGATGTGTGTGTTTCATTTTGGGTACAGATAGCTAGGCAGCTACAGTGGATTTTTTTTACAGCTCTTATCCATCTTTTAATATACAATATTACAATATTGTAGTAATATTTTTGTAGTAATGTTAAGTGCAGTACTAAAATAGCTCTGGAGAACCTATTCAAAACCTTGCACACCTGGGCAATTTCCTCATTTAAGTTAGCAAATTTTTTGTTTATTTTTATGTGGATTTCTGTTTGGTTGGGAGAAGACAGCATTCTCGTATTTGCAACATCTGAAGATGCTGGTTCATTTGAATTTCATCTGTGAAAAAAATCATCTAATAATCAGCACAAAGGAGGTGCTAAAAGCAAAATGAACGTTATCGTTTTTTGGTTAATACGATTTAGTACACACCATTTGTTAAAACAGAAACTTATTATGGCCACAATTAAGTCTTTAACATGCATGTGTGGTAGAAATCCTTTAGCCTTTGGAACTTAAGAGAAAATCAAAACTATAAGTATCTTATAAAAAAAACATATACAGGTATACTGTACACTGCTCTCCCATTATGGGTCGCCACAGTGGATCATCAGATCTGCACATTATTTTTGGCACAAGTTTTTATCTGGGCTGGGACTGGCACTAAGGGTGCTCTGGAACCCCAATGGCTGGGCATTAAACACGAATCAAGCCTGCACCTCCAGCATGGCAGAAGCCACAAATGCCTAATATTAAACACTTTATATATCAAACAGATGCAAAAATGCAGTATATACTGCGATATGCACAATATACTGTATACTAAACTATTTACTAATTGCTTACATTGGTGAATAAAACACAGCATTTGTGGAAGCAAAATGGCTTAAGATTCATGGCGTGTATGCTCTATGAGATCATCCAATAATTATCACATATGCATTATCAGTAGAGTTTGTACAAGTGATACAAATATATTGAATGGTCTTTTTAGTACATTATGTTTGGATTTTTGTAAGCATGCAGATTTTTCTATGTCCCATAGAAGGCAATGGTCAAGGGTGAATGCAAGGGTGAATGGTAACAATTTAAAAGTAAGGGTTGATTGAATGATGAATGTTGCATATGAGCTGTAGAAAGCACGTAGCATCATCCAGGACCACAACCACCCCACACGCAGACTTTTTTCTCTGTTGCCATCTGGTAGGCGGTACAGGAGCCTGTCCGCACGCACTAAGAGACTGAAGGACAGTTTCTATTACCAGGCTATTAGAATTCTTAACTCGAATGGATGGCTAAGTGATAAAATAATTACATAGCACACCATGTTTCAGGACACTAAAAAAACCTGTTTAAAAGTATAGCTCTAAGAAAGCTTCAAACACTGAAATCCTTGTTTTAAAGGAATGTCTGCTCTAGGACACCTCAAATTTATTTATCGGCTTTGTACATACATAAATACACATACACACACTCATATACTGTATACACATATACAAGTTGACTGGCTCTTCTCGTCCTAAGCATTTCATTGTATTGTTGGCCCTGTGTTGACAAACAAACTTTTGGCTTGTTCTGTGAACCAGTTAATGGTGATTGCCACAGGGATCCACATACTGTATACTGTATATGAGGACAGCCAAAGAGAGGCACAAACAAAGAGTAAAATAAGCTGAGGAGGAGCACACAAATGCTAGCACCAAGTACAACACCGGGTTAGCACACACTCTCTTCTGGTCATTTCAGATATCTGAATGTGCATTTTCAGCACCATTCTTTTGATTAATGTCTATGCTATACTGTAGCTTTGTACCATCTTGTGAGTCTTTGATTTTGGTATTACACGTGGGATTAAATGACCAGTAAATTATAGTCTGTATGCATTGTGGTAGATATGAAGCTTAAACTATTGCAATATTACCCATAAGTTCTTCATCAAGGTGAGACAATTAGCAGATTCTTTCGGAGGTGATGTTGATGGCTGCAATCTGGACTCTTGCTATTAATGTTATTTGTTCGTGATTCATTCATGCCATGAAATTCTGACTTATACTGTAACTATAAATGACCTTAAATGCTATAATAAGGGAGTCGACAAGCTCTTTCTGCTTGTGTTTTCTGCAGATTCTCAAGTTCTTCTACTGAGATTTTGTGCCACCTGCTCACTGTACTTTAGGTAAAGAGGCTGTAATACAGTGCTTTAGCTGTCAGAGGAGCAGAAATTAAAGCTAGGGTGACAACAATAATTCCTTTTTATTTATTATTTTATTTTTTTAGGTATTTGGCTTAATAGAGATCCATATTTTTATTTAATTGCAGTTAATTACTTTTATATAAAATTCAAATTCTATAATTACCTCATTCAGTATTCTCCAGTTATTGTGTTACTAATTATGACTTTCAGGCTCTATTCACACTTGCAAAAAAAAAAAAAAAAACTGCAGCCACAGTTATTAAATATGCTATGTTCAAAAGTGCATATTTGGGGTGGACATCTAAGTGTAGCTGAGTACATAGTGTATCTGCTGTAGCTAGGACACTGTTGTTATGGTTAGATATGACGCACACTGCTTGAACAAAGCAAGCTAGCTAGAACATGGACAATTAAGTGAAGCAATTAGTGCTGTTTGTGCTTTTTACTCATGTGTAGTTTCTAATACTAGCCATAGACTCCATTGGATACTCTCCGTGACCAAATACCCTGCTGCTTAGACTGCAGAATAAAAGCGTAATGGTAATGTATACCATTAGTACATGTTACATTTAGGGAGTTTAAATTATGATGGGTTTTGCTGCTTTTAAATGCAAGATTTCACTGCAAAATTTAATTTTACCACTTTCACTCAATAAGGAAAAATCTTTTTTCTCCAGTATACACATCTCTATCTCTAACCACAGTATTTTTTTTTGAAAATCACAGTTTATCCTTCTTTTAGAAGCTTTGAGTGTAAAAGCTTTTCCTCAAAACATGACAATGAATGACAGCATTTCTTAGCAAAATGCATTATGTAATCACATCCCAATTCTGTCACACGATCAGTGAAACGAAACTCCACTAGGCAAATCATCATCTGCTGTGAATGAACTAAGTGAGTTCAATACACTTTTGGAGAATTTTGGAATCTCAGAAAAAGAGCCTGAGCAATGTGTTGACTTTGTATTAGTTTTTATTGTTCCAGACCTTCAACAATCTTTTTCATTTTTTTGCCTATCCAAGTAAAAAATGGCTGTGCACAGTTCTCAAAAATAGTTACCAGATTTGAAGTGACATTAATATGAAACAAATACTGGCCAAAATAGTTTTTAAGTGTAGTATAAATATGCATTTTATTTCAAACTAGATATGCCCTAGACTTTGTTTGCATGGAATAACAAAAAATGTACAGGGGCATCTGTTGAATTTTTTAATGAACTTAAATGTTGTTAACGTGTTAAGTGAATTGCGCGGAATGAAGGTGTGAGATCTAGTACATTTTAATTGTACACTCATAAGCGTGTATTAAAAAAAATGACAGCGCCATTTGTTGGAATTTTAACAAATGATATTTTCAAGGTCGATTTTTTATGATATAAGTTTTCTATTTAAATATCAAAGTAGCATATCTTCTCTTGATGGCTATACTCTTGGGCTGATTGCTATTCAACAAAGCCTACTATTTATTTTACCTCAAGACCAACCAAATACAACTGTTCAAAATAGTTTTTGACTGTACGATTGAGTGTATGACTCACTACGAAAATTGAAAATTTTCTAGTAATTAAAATTAATTCAGTAGTTTTTATGTGATGCATGCACAGACAGACAGACAGACGATGTTTTTTCTATTACTCATTTTACGTCCCTCCAAATGATTTTTTTGCAAATATCTTCAGTGTACAGACACACCAACCTTACAGACACACCAACTTTACTTATTTACATCGCCACAAAAACAATCACAGGATGATTATCAGTTGTGAAAAAACTGTGGGAGGGTGATTTATACTGTTTACAACATGATGTAAAAACAACATTGATATGACCAAAACAATCTTAACATAATATTTTGACATCTGTGTCTTATGATACAATGATAACAAAATGTAGTTCCAGTTGAATTAGAAGACTATAAAAATAGAACTGATTGTCAGCAAGTATAATCTAGAACTAGAAAGCAAAAATAGTGTATACTGTATAATGCCCTTGTTTCAAAATCAGTAACAACATGACAATAAATTCATTGCCAGCCACAGATTCCAAGTAATTTATCTGAAATACTATTGAAGAATTTTACTGAATGTTTGACCGAATGGATGCATGAATTGGAGACATTAAAAAATGACAGCAGAGAATCTCTACTGTTGGTGTTTGTGCCTCTTTCACTGCTTTTTAGTCATGGTACTATTTTTTAGGACATGCACTCTCTTCTGCCATTATGATCTTTCATCTCTACACTGATCAGCCACAATGCTAACACCACCCCCAGGTTAACTGAATAACACTGATTATCAATTATATACCAGTAAACTGGTTACAGGATCATGAGTTTCCAAGGCTCATCTATGCCTATGAGGAGCAAAGGCTAGCCCATCCAGAAAAGACAAATGAGTACAAATTGGTGGAAAAGTCAATGCTGGCCACAATACAAATGTTCCAGAACACAGAGTTCATCACAGTCTGGGGCTTAGCAGGCAAAGAGTTCAAGGTTTTTGATCCGGCCTCCAAATTCCCTAATCTCATTCTGACTGAGCATTTATGGAATGCACTGGACAAACAAGTCTGATCAATGGAGGCCCTACCCGGCAACACATAGCACCCAAAGGATCCCCCGCTAATGTCCCGGTGTCAGACACCACAGCACAAACCCAGAGGTCTTGTCGAGTCATGTGCAGAGGGGCCGGAGCTGCTCAGGTGGAACAAGGGGAACCTACAGTATACAATATTGAACGTAATGTTAAGGCTTTTAATGTTATGGCTGATCATTGTATGTACTGTATCTTGCATGAACTAGTTTAAAATTTGATGAAATTTGAATGGAATGGTATCTTTAGTTTTATTTTACAGTGAATGAACAGAAATATAATATGTGATTTAACATTTATAAATGCCATAAAGAGTATATAAACTCTGAAGATGCTGACATGAATATACAATATTCATAGTAGACAAATCACATAAACAACATTTTGATGTAACCCATGTTTAAAATGGATAAGGAGGGACAATTTACTGAAAGTGGGGCAATGTTTACCGAATACGAAACACTGCTGTGGTAAATTTGTTGAGGTTGGAGAGACTTGTGTACAGCTTTATACATGCGTTTCCCAGGAGAACGCAAAACTCTTCTTTAGCCTTTAATGAGTTGGCCGTTACTGTAGTGGCTAGTGTCACTATTCCGCTCACAGTTTGAATACAAATGCAGTTCAAGGCTCAACAAACTTAGATAAGTTTCAGACTCATAATGCTAAAAACTATGCAATTTTAGTTATTTAGCTTTATTTATTATTGTGTCATGAATGCCCCCCCACACACAGTTTTACAGAATTCATCACTTTTTCTTAGCATCCATTAAATAGTTTGTTTGTTTTCCTCTGCCAGCTTTATTTTCATGTTTTTTCAACACCTTTCTGTCCATTAGCTTTAAACAGGCAACTTTTGACAGGGTGACAAAATAAAGTAGTTTGAGTTTAAATGAATTTCACTTTGGAAATGCATATCACACAGAGATTAAGTAGGCTTAACATATACAGTAGCTATTAGCTAAATAATGTCAAGCACAAATGCTTGGGTTAGTATTCAGAAAGCATCATACTGTAGGCAGCAGCATTTATCTGGTCCTTAAATTTCTACCAGGGTTTTACAGGTTTCAGTGTACGTGAATCTAATAATACACTTCTATATTGTTTATTTCCAATAGGTTACAATATTGTACAGTAAATCATGACTCTGGTCGTCTAATGTGCGATTTATACTAATATATATTCAGAGGTTTCATGATTTTAATATCCTGGTATGACTCATAGTCTCATCAAAATTCAACTGATAAATCTCTTTCCAGATATATGTGGTTACAATTTTTTTTAATCTTGCTTATGAAATTCAAGCTTTTTACTTGTTTTTGCATGTGTTTGCTACAGTAATTTTTGCTCTCATTTTAATAATAGTAATCCTTGATTGCATACATTTTAATGGAGGCACACTGCTACTGGCAGCCTTGCTAATTAACCATAGGAAAAAAGGTCAGGTGCTCTGTTTCAAAGCAGTTTAGTGAGAAGTGGTGCAATTAGACAAGTTTGTGCAAGGCCACCAAACAGGAGAACTGTATGTAAGGAGTGTCTGACTGATAGAGTATGTATACTGTACATGGGAGTTGTTTGAACATATGGACTCTGGAAGGAGAGGTATTCAGCTCATGTTTGAAAGACATTCTCATTATTTTGAAATACTTAGAGCTGGGTGTACTTATATGTTCGTTCTGATTGCATTTTTGGTTCTATACTAAACTTTGGGCATTTAGCAGCAAATAGTTTTGCATGTAATTTAGTCAGCCTCCTAAAACTAGGTGTACATTAAATCTTAAATAGTATTCAGTGAATTGGAGAGAGAAAAAGTGAGAGTCAGAGCAAATTGGAGACAAAGAAATGTTCCCTCATATTGGGCTGTTTTTTAATTGAATACCTCATTAATTAATTAATTTATTTATTTAGTAATGAGAGGTATTTAAGTTAAATCGGGAAATGTTATAAAATTTGTCATGAATGAAGTCGTAAAACTGATGGTTTGAAAAATGACATTTACAGAAGCTTTCAAGCACAGTATAGTAATGAGACTCTTAGGTAAAGCATTAAAGCTTGCTGCAGACATTTTAAAGAAGACTGTATATCCATGAATGACAATCCTGTCTAAGCTGATACAGAGCCTACTGCACTTGTTCCCATGAACATTCAGCAAATGGAATGCCTAATCCTCGAAAAACCGACGGATAACTTGTTGCCCACTTGCAGAAGAGACGCACCTGTCTGTGGGAATTGTAAACACAATCATTCACGAACACCACTTGCACATTACAGGAACTCGGCTGGAGTTATTGGCACATCCCCCGTACAGTTCAGACTGTGCTTAAAGCCATTTTCACATGTTTGGGCCATTATAGGAAATCCTAGTAGGTCAAGTACTCGCGAAACACTGGGATAAGTGCATTAGTGCAGCATGGGACTATACACAGAAATAAAGGCAGTTTTTACTCTCGTGATTGTGTTCTGTAATTGTGCACAATCAAAAGTCCCAGTTTGATTTGAACACCCTTCCTATGTATGTATGTGGAATGAACAAATGAAACTATTTTCCTCATGTTAAATACATAAATTTTTCCCATCCGGTAAATTTTACAACAGTACTGTTGCTGTCAGCTATATGCTAAATAAAATACAGTTTAATAACACAGACGATTCCGCATACAAAGCCAGCAGGGAATCTCAGGTCATATTAGCCATGACCACACTGCACTTTAAACTGTTTATTTTTTAACATTAAAGTGTTATTCCTTAGCTTGTGTTTCTCCTATTGTCCAAAGTTTTCCCTAGCTACAGTATGGTTGACTGTTTTTCATCATAATTTGCCCCTGATACAGAGTGAAGTTACTAGCAGGGTATACACAGAGCTACAGTCTCACTGAAGCAAATGTTGATTCTACTGTAGATGCTTTGCAAATCCATTTTGTACCTACAATAAGTAATGTTTTCTTTTCCCCAAGTCTTTGAATGTATTCTCCAAGTACCAGAATGGGCTAATTCAGTGTTAGGACAATTGACAACTTGTGTGAAAAAATACAAAAAGTTATTCAACCCGCATTAATTTATTTTTATTTTTTGGCCAGAATTAGTAACTTGCAGCTGTTGTAATAAATCATTGAAACAAGAGCAATTTAAGTAGCTCAACACAACTAATATAACAAGCGGTTTCTTCAAAGTCAACACAAAATGTTACTTTTAATTACTATATAGTATTAAAATTATTTAACCCTATTCTTAATAGAGCCCCCTTTAGCTTTTACGACCTGCTTCAAACACGATGTATAGCCAGTCACTAGCTTCGGCAGTGTTTTCTAAGGGACAGGTCGTCTTCTGCAATGGCCTCTAGTTCAGTAAGAATCTTAGGTTTGCAAGCTGCAACAGCTTTTTTTAAATACCAACGAAGATTTTCTATTGGATTCAAGCATCACTGAGTCATGCTTCACTGTAGGCAGGGTGCACTTTTCTGCATTCTTTCTCCTTACAACATACTGCTGATTCATAGGCCCAAAACATTCAAGTTTTGTTTCTTCAATCCATGAAACGGAATTCCTAAACTTTTTTTAAATATAATTTTCTAGCATATTGGACCTGACTTTTCTTGTGTTTTAAGGTCAGTAGTGGGGTACGTCTCGGGTTGACCTTTAGTGTTCAGTATGCGCCTTACAGTGCAGAGTCAAACTTCAGTGCCTTCCGCCACCAAATCTTTCTGTAGGTCAATCGAGGGTTTTTCAACCCTTTCCTCCTCAGAAATATGGTACCAGCAGGTGACAGCTTCCTCTTCCTTCCATGTCCAGATAGTGTAGCAACTTTGGACTTGCAAACTAGGTTAACTACTGGTTTCTAGGAGCATTTAGTACCTTTGCTATATTTTAACATCCTTGTTATTGTTTGTGCAAGAATTTCATAGACAACTCTCTTGGGCATTTCATGTGTTCTAAATCAAGTCCACCTGAGACATCTAATCTGTGCTTGAAACAACACCTGATTTACAAATCAGTGCTCTAATGAGGGGTTTTTCTTCAGGGGTTGAATAATTCTGAGACTGCAGTAATCATTAAAAGGGGCCATTTGTGTTGAATTTGGAGAAATCACTTGTCATATTAGTTAGTTAGTGTTTAGCTATTTAAATAGCTGTTGTTTCCCAGATTTATTACAAACAGCTGCAATTTAGTTATTTTTGCCAAAAAACAAACAAACTAATTTTTAATGAGGGATGAATAATTTCGAGAGAAACTGGTATATACTGTATTAATTTGTTGATTAGGAGCTGAGAATGCACAGGGCAGTGGTCCTCAAGGATCGGAGTTGTGAACCACAGTCGTAAAGGCAGATTTTAATTCAGCAACTAGGCAACTAGTTATAAATATATTTATAAATTTACTTTATTTATTTATTTATTTATTTATTTATTTATTAACTCTTATTGTTATGGGAAACTACAAGTGTTTTATCAGGTACGTTGTGAAGGCATGAGTGTCTTCTGAAGAGTTCAGTGAGGCCTTTAATTACAGTAATAAGAATAATGTACAATATCAAAAAAACATCAATGTAACATCATTAATGCACAACATGAAACAAAACCTGGCAACACGATCGCCCACCCATAAGAAAACACTGCATTTACTGTAAGAAAACAATAAAAAGTCAATTTTGTCATTGCTAAACCTTAACCCACAACAGTCCAGTCATTAGAAATTATGAGGGACATTTTCCTACCCCAGCAGGACCACCACCCACGCTTAGCTCTAATACAACATGGGCAATACATCAGATGGCAGGTCACATGTGTTTTTTATCATGAAAACCCTAAATTGTATCATCAGTTAGATACGTCAATAAACAAATCGTACTTACTCATTTAAGGGTCAACCATAGGTTTTTCCCTAGCCCCCTCTGTCAGGGTTGTCTGTCCCCTTTCTCCAACAGCAGGCTGCCCCACAATAGACTCAGTAAATGTCCCAACAGTATTAATGTAAACCTTTAGAAAATTGCTTAAACAAGTCAAACAAAAAAAAACACTCAATCTACTCAATCTCAGTCTATTGATTCAGTCAATATAATCTGGAATCTATTGAAGACTATACTTTTAGAAGAGGTAGATTTTTCACTTCAGTAAACCTTTTAATATCTTAACAAAACTTTATACTGTATCATTTATTGCTAATTTTGTAGGAGAAACGTGCATAAAATAAGATTGTAGTTTTATACTATAATTATAATTTCAATATACTACACTTAAGACTATACAAATATAGACTTTATTTTTATACAGCTATTTCACAAGAGGCATGTGTAAATGGAGGGTTTTACATATTTTCAAAGAGGTTCATCTTCAGCTTACACACAATTTATTTATCATTATTCATGACTAGATGAAACTGACATTGAATGTTAGAAATATTACCTAAATGTCAGCTGTTTTGACAGCATAATGAGAGCTGACCTCATACACATCAAGGACATTTGGACATTTACATTACTTGTGCCTTTTTTCTGTTTTTATTAAAAAAATTCTTTTTTCGTATTTCATGAACAGATTGAAATCAAATGTAATATTGCTACATATTCCAAGTTTTAATTATACTGAAGCTTTCAGTAGCATCCTTAGAATGAATGATTTGACAAGCCACTTTTATAGCCAGAATATTCATATTTTCTTTAATTTCAAACAATTTATGCAATTTCCGTTGCTCTAAAATTGCTTGAAATTTCTAAAGAAACATGCACATTATAGGCCATGGTTACAGATGATAAGGCATGGTTACCAATGGTGATGTGTGTATGTGGCTTGCAGCTATTTCCCCTATCTTCCCCTTTCATATATTCTCTAATTTCATCCATGTTCATGCAGGCTTGTTGCGGTTGAGGAGAAATCGTAGCCATCAGAATACGTTTAGTGCACTAAACATTTAATTGCTGACTCATAAAAGAGGTGAGTAAAGCTGTTGGATGCAGAGAAGGTTACCGGTTCAACTAAAATAGGTTAAAAGATGAATAAAATATGGTTTCTGTTTAGTGTTTTTATGCAAAATACCCATTTTGACTACTGTACAAGTGAAGCACAGCACTTGCTAATGTCATATGTGAACATAAGGCAGAAAAGCACATGGTAATGAATGATAGCTGTGCCTGAAATTCTTAAAAGTTGGTGATGTACTGCACAACCTAATGCTTAACTCATGCATTTTGATATGATTTTTGCATATATGTGCATATTGCATGTTTTTTTGCTTGCTGTTATTTTATCTTAATTGTAAAATTGATTTCCTTTCTTAGACCTTTGTAATCAAACACTAGAGCTTATAATATATTTATAATAAATTGTTACAACTATAAAGTTACAATATTTTGTACAATATTTTGCAAAAAAAAAAAAAAAAAGTGCTTGTATTAACAGGTAAAGATACTTTTTTTCTTTAATTTCAGTATATGACAGCTAGACTCATAGCTCACAACTAAGGCACATGTTAAATCTCTGGATTCGGAAGGATATAACGGGCTGGACATTCTAACGAGACATGCTCTGTTGATGGACAGTTTACCTTCTGGAATGACAACACATCTTGCTGTGATGCCTAGTATTTTACAGTTTGATTATAGCAAAAAAGATGGTATTCCCAAACTAAGTGTGTGAGGTTTAAGGAAGCAATTTTTAATCACCTTGACTAGAGGAGATTATTAGCATATACTTTGCATTAGCATAGAATTTTCATGTTGAATTAGCATAGACTTTGCATGTCCCAGACATAGTACTGTAGATTTTAATTAAATTGAAAGCTATTGGTAGAATTTTAAAGGACACATATTACATATATTCTTAATTCATTAGCCTAACATTACTATGTGAGAAATAATGTATTATACCAACCTGAAAAGTCATTAAATGTACAGACAGTTCGATTCGACACTGTCTGGTTTGGTCTAAAAATCATAAAAGGCAGAGGAGCTTTGAGGACCAAAGATTTAAATTCAGTCCAATGAATAATTCATTGTTTACAAGGTAGATTATGCCAAGGAGTAGGAGGCTATTCTTGCAATGGCTGTTTAAAATCTTCCCATGTTCCCTTTGATAATTTGTTGACATGCCCCTGCTGTTGTTTAGAAAATATAAGTGACCTCCCTGGAAACTGAAGGTCAGGTCATACCTAATGAAGCCACTCTTTTTCCTTTTTCATTGATGTCCTCTACTGCAATGCAAGGATGCAGGCAGGCCAACTGAAAGTTGCCATGGTAAAGGCCTTCTGGCACAGGATGTGTTTCCTGCATGGGGTGCTGTGTGGAATTTCTAAATGTGTGGCACCTTAAGCATCATTATCCACACCTCACAAAACTCCCTCTTCATACAGTCGAGCTAAGTGGAGTGTTTACTGCAATTTGTATGGAATATTTTTGTACTGTTTTGTGGGGAAGTAAAACATGTATGAGAACAAACAGTTTGGTTTGATTGGTGTTTTTCAGTGGACTTATTTTGGGCATAAGCTTGTTTGGTGTTGCATAAAAATCTGAGCACATTCGTATGATTGTTGTCAATGTTATCACAATTCCATAGGAGCAGATGAAAAGTATGCCCCAGGGCCAATAAAAATGTAAAATTAAAAGGCAAAACATTATGCGCAAGTTTGTGTAGGTTCCAATTGTACCACCGGAACACCTCTGGAGAGTGACTCCATAATACGTCTGAAAGTGTGCAGTGCTGCCTAGCACCAGGCTGTAAGTAGCAGATCCTTTAAATACTGTAAGTTGTGAGATGGTGCTTCCATGGATCAGACTTGTTTATCTAGTACATCCTACGTATTGAGATCTGGGAATTTGGAGGCCAGTTTAACAATCTTGAACCCTTTGCCCACTAAGCAAGCTGTGATGCACTGAGTGTTCTGATATCTTCCTACTGTATGAGCCTTGATGTCTTTCAGCAATCTGTGCTGTACAGTATTACTGTAGCTTTTTTGTGGACTAGATAGGCTAGCACTTGCTCCCCACAGGCATAGAAGGGCCTTGGGTACCCATGATCCTGTCACCAGTTTACTGCTATACAGTATAATTGATAATTAATGTTATTCAATTCACCTTGTGGTGATGTTAGTGTTGTGTACAGTATACAGTATGTCAGGCCAGTTTCTACCAGACATTTGAGTACATCCCCTTAAATTTACTCTTCTGCAAAATAATTTAACCAGCTAATTAATTTCTGTTTGTTTAATGTTGTTGTTGATTAGCAAAATACGCTTAAAAAGCTGCTTGCTAAATAATGTTCAAGCAAAAATTTTTACCTCTGCCAGCATTTAAACATCAAATCAGGAGTCATGTGAATCGTTAATGAGTCATAATGTCATGAGCAATGTCACAGCATACTATTCATACAGTGACATAAATTACTGCAAAAGCGTGCACGTTTCTGTGCGGGCGATTTTCTTATATGAAGAAAGGTTGTAGGGTGTAGACATCCAAATAATAATTCAAATAATATGTGAATAAGATACACGTGTTTACTTCTGGTGACAAACAAAGTGTGGGATTATTGATACTGAGCACCAGATAGGTGAAGACCAAATTGGTGAAAGATGGTTATGGGTTTATGTAATAATAATAATAATAATAATAATAATAGCATATAATATTAAAAAATATATATTATAACATTGTTTTTTTTTTTACATTTCAAGAAGAAAATGAATCAGTTATATGTTGTTTGAACAAATCATTATATACAGTAGGCAAAAGTGTTTATTTTTACTCCTAGGCCAGCAAAATATATCAGGTGGCCAGTAAAACTCTGTTCTCTGAACGCTAGCTTCAGGAAAAAACAGACTTTGTCGTGGTGGTCAAAAGGGAAGTGGGAATCACCGAAGTGGGAAAGCATACAAAGGGAAATGTGGCTAATTAGTCTGTCTGTGATGTTGTGAGCTGACTTTATTTCCAATTCTCTTCAGTGAACAGTTTTTTTTTTTTAAGTGAATCACACACACACAAACCCACACAGTTGCTGCTTTCTGAGCTCCCTCTCTACTGCTCTGCCCTCCCTATTTCCCAGCTCATAGCAACACTAATTAGCCATATTCTCTTCAGGTGTGTGTCCAATCCCATTTACGGCACTCTTGCTCCATACACAACCCCACCACAGCACAGACATTATCTCACTTTTCTTAATATTTTAAACTGCCATAATTGACATTTGCCATTTCTAAATGTTAAGCATGTTGTATATTATTGCTGCTACTTTGCTTGGTTCAAGATTTTGACCGAAACCTTATATCATCAGGAAAGTTCATTAAAATACTTTTTTGAATGAGCTATTCATCTTTTTTATCTTTATTTTTTAGTTAGTTTAAAGCTTAAAGGTAAATAGGAATCATGAATTAATAATGCAGTTCACAATCTCAATAGTCAATTATTCGTTTCAATAAACAGTAGATTATTCATCTATCAAAATAGTCATTAATTGCAGCTCTATTAGACACATTGATTTGGAGATACTGCATCTATTTCTGTGATATCAGGAAAAACTGTGGTTTGTTTAGATGTTTTTTTTATGGTTAACATGACTTTAAGGGCATAGATAATCATAAGGTAACTGGATTTTGGCCTAAAATATCTTGGTACATTATAAAGTTAATTCTTTACAAAAGCTGAGTGCCTAACAGCCCCAAACTAACAATAATTCACCAACTTATTTAATGGGGGCATTTATGTGTATACAGCAAAACTTGACGACCCCTATACCCCCCACCCCCCATCCCATCAAACATTAAGATTAAAAACCTAGGAACTTTCTTGCTGTATGCTTGTGCAATGATACTCTTAGTTTGCTGGGGCATTTGGAAATTTCAGTAAATCATGTAACTCTGAAGCAGACAGTATAGAAAGGTGCTGGTGTACACCAGTTTAACACTTTAAGATGGCTATCCCTCATTAGCACCGTAACTGCTACAGCACATGCATTTTTCCTCTCTCATGGGAGTCACCATGGCACATAAGGTTCACTGCTAATGGCATTGCTGGTTTACAAAAATAAAATACATGCCATAATTACAGTCATAATTAGTGTCACATTAGTAACATAAAGAACTGCCCTGGACAACCAGAAAGACCAAGAAACCCTAAACTATCTGTTAAATTGGCTGCAGGAGGGAGGGTCTAGTTACATACATACTGCAACCTGCTACTGATGACAAAAACCATAATTGATAATGATATTTACAGGTTTTTGGGGTGTTTTTCAAGGTGTTTCACTTGTTTGCATAAAAACATGTACATTATATTATGAGAGGTGGCTCAGGCGGCTAAGGTCCTAGGTTGTTGGTTTGGGGATCGGTGTATTTGCCTCTACCTAGCAACTGCATGCAGTGCTGATCCTAGGCCTAGATAAAATGGGACGGTTGTGTCAGGAAAGTTGTGTGTGGATTGGATGGCCTGTGATGGTGACCCCTTGAAGGGAGCAGCTGAAAGAAAGTTTTTCAAAACAGTTCTTGGTAATAATATGTTTTACAGACAAATTAAATTTATTCTTTAATTCATCATAAGGAACTTCAAAGTATGTAAAGGACACTCCTTGAACTGCTCTTTTAAAATCATTTAGAAATATCTTTTAAAAACGTAGAAAAGTGTAGCTACTGTAGGAATGCTATTATGAGAGCAACCACATTAGAGACAATCTTTATTTGTTTATTAACCTTGAAGAAGTAAAGACTGCAATAAAAGTTATGTGGATTTACATACAATTAAAGTTTGGATGTTTTAGTTATTGCGCTTATTAAAAATGCTGAAAATATAGGTATCATCTGAGAGCAGCTCTGTGAGTTCAAAGCCAAACCGAGCTCAAAACCAATCAGCCAGACTTTTCAAGGTCTTTCAAGGGAGTATTCACTGTTAGTGTTGATATTTGAGGCCTCGTGCATGTGATATTTTAGTACAGCAAGCTTTGGAGTCTTTCTGGACTCTGTATGCAAAAGTTTCACACGCATACTGTATATTTCTTTTCTACAGTAGGCCTCTGTTTGACAGTGCTTCTGTGTGTAGTGCATTCAGTTTTAATTGGCTATAATCACCGCATTGCCCAAGCAACCCACAATGATGCAGTTTCGGAGAGGTTTGTCTTTATTTCAGCTCAGATGAGAAATGCACATAAACCCTCAGAGACACACTGTTGCTCGTTTTCAAGGTAAAGCAAAGATCCAGGGAAAATTGACAGAGAACAGTTGGAGGGATAATGAGACTCAAGACAAAGGAAGACTTAAAAAGAGGGGCTTAACAGCTGTTGAGCATCCAATCGAAGCTCTAAATTAGTTGTGCAGCTGCTAAGTGATTCCATTTTGAGGGTTACTCCAGTACACATTTGACTCAGCTTCACTAACAAAGCCCACATTTGCAGGTTTTGACATTTACGTCTTATATTTTGTGTCTCCATATAGCTATGTAACATTTCTATCCATCCCTCTATCTACTGTATCTAGCAAGAGATGACCATATTTTCTAAAAGCCTCACCAGAAATAAAGTGCATTGTTCTTTCTTATATGGAAGAGTATCTACTGTTTTTGAAAACAGTGTCATCTGTCCACTGTCTCTAAGTGACAGGTTTGTGCATTGAAAGCTGGTGACATTACAAAGGCTGAGAGACTTTAATGAGCCAGTGTGTTTAGCCCACCAAGGCAGTTGGTGTCAGTATTAAGCTCATAATAAGATGCCGGCCCAGGTTCTGCTGAACATTTCCAACTGTTATGGTAATGGGTTTACTTTTGCCTGACTAAAGACTGGTGCTATTTTGCGGCTTGGTTATTTTTATCTCCCGTCCCTGAATTCTGTTTGAAATAATTTTCAAATGACGGAAACATTCAGTGGTACGTCATATCATTTGGTCTTTTCTTATGCAAATTATTTGTCTTTGTATAAAATTGAATGGCACAACATTTGACTCTTTACATACAGGCTTTTTAAAGTTGTATTTCTTTTAAAAGTTGCTTTTTCTTCTAAATGGTCAGTGTGCTGCAGAGAGACAGTTGTGGAACTGCCATGCGAGCATCAAACACTTAAGTCAAGAAGAGTGGCCTCTAGATGTTTAAGGCAGGTTGAAGTAGCATGAAGGGTCAGACTGATAATTCAAATTGGACTCTGCATTTCGTTTTTTAAATCACCTCAACATGAAAGATTGAGCACATCAGTGGCAAGCTGCACCTCCTGGGACCAGAGGTTGTCCCCTCTCCAGTTTCAACCGGCAGCAGGAGGAATGGTTCTAAACCCAAGAGTATCCATCCACCCATCTTCAATCGCTAATTCAATTCAATTCAATTCAATTTTATTTGTATAGCGCTTTTAGCAATTGTCATTGCCTCAAAGCAGCTTCAC
>JAQQZT010000036.1:14478499-14490760 GCA_030068275.1 Clarias platycephalus | reverse complement strand
AAAAGAATTATTTAAGTTTGTATGGAATGTGAATGTGTATGAATCAAAATGGTCAGTTTGTCCCTGGTGAGCAAGCCAAGGGACAAAAAGTCGGGTCGCGGGGGTAGCAGTTCCAGCAGGGAACCACAAACTTCCCTTCCCCAGCCACCTCAGCTAACTCTGACTGGGGAATCTCGAGGCGTTCCCAGGCCAGTGTGGAGATATAATTTCTCCATCTAGTCCTTGGTCTGCCCCATGGTCTCCTTCCGGCTGGACGTACCAAGAACACCTCCCTAGGGAGACGTCCTGGTGACATCCTTACTAGATGCCCGAACCACATCAAACTGACTCCTTTCCACGCAAAGGAGTAGCGTCTCTACTCTGAGTTTCTCACAGATGAATGAGCTTCTCATCTTATCTCTAAGCGAAAACCAGCTGCCCTTCTGAGAAAACCCATTTTGGCCGCTTGTATTCGCGATCTTGTCCTTTCGGTAATGACCCAACGCTCATGACCATAGGTGACGGTTGGAACGACGATCGACCAGTAGATTGAGAGCTTTGTCTTTTGGCTTAACTCTCTTTTCATCACAACAGTGTGCTAAAGCGACTGCGATACAGCCCCCGCTGCTCTGATTCTATGGCCAACCTCACGTTCCAAAGTTCCATCACTTGTAAACAAGACCCCGATATGCTTAAATTCCTTCACTTGGGGTAACGACTCGCTCCCTAACTGGAGTAGACAATCCGTCGGTTTCCTGCTGAGAAACATGGTGCCACCAGGCGCTCGCTGACGGGCCCTTAGTCCAGGCCTGGCTCCAGACATGGGCTCCAGGCTTCCTCCGGGCAGGGTCACTTTACTCCCTCCTCTTTTTTTCATTTGGTTTTTTAAACCATACTTAGTCTGGCCCCTCGTCTGAGACCACTTTGCCTTTGGAGACCCTATCAGGAGCACATGTCTCCAGACAATACCGCTCCCAGTTTCATAAGGGCATGCAAACCTCTCCACCGCGATAAGGTGATGGTTCCCGGAGAGGCTGTAGAAGAGTAGGCTGTTTCAAATGCTAATCAATTCAGCTGCAAAGGCAAAAATACCTCCAGGGTTAATTCAGTAAGCCAGACACGTTATGTCCACTTCAGAGACCTCCTTGTCTGTATGGGCCAAGCACTAACTGTTTCTTGCTGTTTGTGCTGAATTTAGGCACCTTGTGCACTAGAGGAATCAGACAGTAATGCAGTTGACTGGAAATGTTGAATGTGAATGAAGCAGTTGTCAATAAGGGGAGAGTCATCCCACCCAATAATTTCAGTTATTGCCAATTGGATGATGTAAACATGCTTTCTATATTGACACCACTGTAATCAAATTGACGTCTCAATTCATTCTGAGCTAAAGCTGATGTTCTTCGGAGTATGGGATGAGGGACAAAGGCCAGTCATCATATTATTTGCTGTGATTGCTTTTTGCTTGATGTAATACTTGGCATTGAACTGAATCAACACAGACTACCAGCTGAGCTTCACAGAGCAATCTGACTGCACAGAGAATGCATCAATTGTTAAACAATTCAGTCAGAGCAATTTTAGGGGCTGTTTTCTTTTACAATTACAGGATATGAAAATCCTCAATACATTGGTTATCAGGAATAATATTTGATGTGGCATTTCAGTCTTTTCAGGAATTTTAAGTGATGTAATTTATGGAAGATACTTTTTATTTGCTGAATGTTCTTAAAATGTATTTTATTTTTTCGGACTGTGCCCTTGATTTAACAGAATGAAATATGGGTGTGCATTGATCAATTGATGCTGGATTTGTGGGCAGCGTCTGGTATGCTTGAGACCAGACCCCCTCACTGAATCATCTCGGTAGAGAGAAAAGGGGAAAGGTGGTGGATTCGGCAAATCTGTTAAAAGCAGAAAATGGAAAAATCTGAATATATTTTTATTTATAGTAAAAATATGTACAGTACCTAATTGGGAAGAAGGTGCTGTTTCTGTTAAGCCAGGTTATGGTAGACTAGTTGTACCTTTTTTGTTCATATGTACCAGTAATTAACTTTCCGTGGAAATGCATGTGTGAGCAATCCTTAAATAAAAATAACACAAAACCTATCTAAGTGTTTAAATGAATACACAATAGTTTCTGTATGATTTACATATGCAAATACAAGCTTATACGTAACTAATATAAACTACCTTGTTACAATAGGAGGCAGTTCACAATAGGGTTTGAATCCCCAATAGAGTGCACACGTCAATGCATTACCGGTCCCGAGCCCAGATAAGATGTCAAATCAAATATATGAATCTGATGATCCGCTGTGGCCAACCCTAATGGGAGCTTACAGAAGAAAGAACAGCAGCATTTTACTTTTTATAAAATTTAAAATTTATTATTTTATTCTAAGTCTACACTCTTGGGAAACGTAAAGACCTTAAATGTTATGGAAAAATCAGTAGTGCAGATGCCTGGAACAGGAACATTTTGTGTCTAAGTTGTTGGTTTTTATAGGTACTTATATTAATAATTAAATAAAAATCAATAAAAAAATAAAAGAAAATAAACCCACTGACTTTAGCCAAACTGAAGTTCTTATAGAGTGTGTGCAGTATTATTGAACATAATGCACTTCATGGAGTATCAGACTTTGACTAAAGTTTAAATCTCACTGCCTGCTGCACTGCACACATCAGCCATAAAACACAAAACATATATACATATATATATACATACACTTATCAGCCATAACAGTATTGTCCTTAATATTGCCTAATATTAAGTAGGTCTTCCCTTTGCCACCACCTTTTCCACTATTTGAGCTACAATAGCTCTTCCATTGGATTAAGCTACACTTCCCATATGCATCAGTGAGCCTTGCCTACCCATGACTCTCTTGCTAGTTCACCGCTTTCCTTCATGGGACTACTGTACTTTTGGTTGGTCCTGGCCAACTCAGCCTGGAAACATCCTACAAGAGCTCAGTTTTGGAGTTGCTCTGCTGCCTTGCTGTTGTCTAGCCATTATAATTTGGCCCTTCTCACAGTAGCTACATTTTAAATATGTCTTTACAATGGGGGCTGAAAGTGGGTGTGATGTATTAGACAGCAAGCGAATCTTTTTTCCTGAAGTTGATTTGCTGGAAGCAGAAAAAAATGGGAAATAAAAATTATTTAAGTGACTTTGACACGGGCCAAATTGTGTTGGTTAGAGCACCGGGGCAGAGCAACTCCAAAACTGCAAATCTTGTGGGATGTTCCTGGTCTGCAGTGGTCAGGACCTACCAAAAGTAGTCGAAGAAAGGAAAGCGGTGAACAGGCAACAGGATCTTGGGTGGCCAGGGCTGATGTACATGAGGGGCGAAGGCTGGCCCATGTAGTCCGATCCAATCGTTGCTCTAGTGTAGGCAAAGATTTATGGTGATTGTGACAGAAATGTGTCAGAACACATAGTGCATCATTGTTATGGTGGCAAAAAGGGGGCATATTAATATATAAGTTGCGCTGCACTTATTGCATCATAACTTAAAGCGTTCAGAATCATCCAAATAGTTTCTGCTGAAAAATGTTCAAGCTCAAAGGAAAATTTGATGCAGATTACTCGCTCAGTCTTTTTTATTTATTTTATTTTTTGGGGGGTATTTCCAATTTTCTCCCCAATTTGGTCGTGGCCAATTCCTCTCCGTCACTAGGGGGCTCCCTCATTACGGCTACCACTACCACTCAGTCGGGAGGGGCGAAGACTATCATGTCTTTCCTCCGAACCGCATGACGTTAGCCGACCGCATCTTTTCGAACTGCTTGCTCATGCACCATTAGGGGCGGAGTAACACACTCGGAGGAAAGCGCTAGCCGCTCCTTCCGCGTGCGCGAGCTCACAGGTGCCCCTGATTGGCTGTAGAGCCGTGATTAATGTGGGAGCGCAAGTACCTCTCATCCCTCCCACCCCTGAGGGAGCTCGGCTAATGAGCTCTCTCTGTTCCTCCGGCTGTGAGAGGAAAACTGCATCACCCGGGGTTCGAACCAGCGATCCCCGGATGATAGGGTGAGTGCTTTACCACTGCGCCACTCGGAGGCCGCTCAGTCATTTTTAATGCAACAGCAACAGTACACATGCTCAATGCCATCTAACACTCCACTCCAACCATGCCACGCTCAAAATTAAATCACCTTTCTTTCCCATTCTGACATTCAGTTTGGAGTTCAGGAGATTGTCTTGACCAGGACCACACCCCTAAATGCATTGAAGCAACTGCCATGTGATTGGTTAATTAGATAATTGCATTAATGAGAAATTGAACAGGTGTTGCTAATAATCCTTTAGGTGAGTGTACACATATAATATATATATATACTGTATATATATATATATATATTTATTTAGATAGTATTAGTGTGTGTCTGTGTGTAGATAGATAGATAGATATAGATATGTATAACAGATATATATCCGTTTATTACAACATAAAACTGTGCAGAAATTTAAAACATAATTTTATGTGTTTTTCTCGAGATAATGAATGTGGTTATTTGCCCAATTAAGTCTTTAAGGTCTTGGGAAGAAACCTACATTTCCCTGTCAGGTGAAAATATTTATGCTCCTTTGATCCATTTTTATGGATTTTTTTAAAGATACATTTCATGAAATTGCTCTACATTCATGTGCATTAAATTCCTCAGATGCTGTTTATGTTTTAATTTCTGTTTGTTGTTAAAATGCTTAGTGTTGTTTCATGAGTGCTATCGTGGTACTTAATGCAATATTGGTGTGGAGGTGGAAATGAGGGTGTTGTGAAAAACACTAATATTCAAGCAAACCACATTTCCTGGTATTTCGCATTCATAAAGATATAAACGAAGCTCAGCTCCACAATATTCTACAGCAGTGGGTCAGTAAGTAGCTCATTTTAAGGAGTTTTAAATGAGGCAAAAAACATTATAATAGCTCAGCTGTTGGAAAACTGATGAAACTTTTAAAAAGTGTTTCAAAGTTTCTCCTTGATGGTGAATTTGCTGTGAGGCATTACAGAAGAGAGCATCAGTTCATATAATTATCCCCAGCAATCTGTTTACTATTAACCTGACCCTTTACTCCTACTATAAACCTTTAAAGGTGTGTGCTTTTTAAGCATGATTTATTTGACACGCTGCATGCAAGTTTCTTCAAAGAACCTCAAGTTATTGCTTTATTTAAAAGTAGATCAACAGCTCAAGGCAGCAGGATGGACATTGAAGGAGTTGAGTGTAAGTATAAACTCCTAAAGAACTATGATGTACTGAACCCTGGGGATTTTTAAAAAATGCCTTTTTTGTGTGGAAACAGACTGGAGTCAAATCTTGTAGTAAAATATACGGCACATCTTTAGTGATCCCTGAATGGATCTGACAGCCGTTGGCAAAAGGCGTATCAACATGCTGTCAGAATATGAGCTTTAGAGAAATGCTCATCCAATTCCTTCACGCTTACACAGTGTTACATGCCTGCTATAAATCAGAAATGTTTTGGAAAGATAGAAAAGTCAAAAACATTTTATTAACATATATGATAATATTCCCTTGCTTCCTGGTCTAATGTCAACATGTAATAACATATTTATTACAATATAATAGTATTATGATAAACCATACAGTACATGCCATACAAGCATTATACCATTTAATTTTCAAAGCCATCCATTCCATCTCATAGAACATCCGTTCTTTTCAACTGTTCATGACGACCAGAGGCGGTTGTGTGTGATGTCGGCTGTCGGAGTTTCTGTGTGAAGACCATGTGACATTTGTGTCTGAGAGCTGGCTCTGTGATGGAGAAGCCTACTGTCCAGACGCCTCTGATGAAACTCTGCAAAGATGTAAGTCATTCACCCAAAATAAAGCATTTTCATACCAGCTCATAATCACATCACATAAATAAATGTACAGTCTACATTAAGTACAAGCCGAGTCTCAGAGCTGCTCAAAGGTTCTTTTGTCACTGGCATGCATAATAAGGAAAAGATTGGTCATTGGGCTCCTGCGGTACAGGAGTTGCTGATTACTTTATGTTGGTGGAGTTTTCCCACAAATGTTAATTTATTCTATACTCTAGGCACAAGGGGCCAACTCTCCCTTCCTCTGGTATTCCATTATCATTTAGATTAATCACGTCAGCTCCATTTTATGTATAATGCCCTTGAGTGGAAGCCAGAATTATTTATCATAGGAATTTTGAGTAGCTCATTATCATGGATTAGGTATTGATAGGAAATGGAATTAAACACTTCTTTCCCTTTCAGTCTTCTCATTTACAAGACTTCCCATATCCTATAACCTGGGTCATTGCCAACTCCTCAGCTGTTGCCAGGAAAGTTTATGATTTATGACAATAAGGCAGTTGGTTTCTTAAATGTTGTCATTGAAAATAATAAAAAGTTGTTTTGCAGGACGTTTTTTATTGTTGTTGTTGTTGTTGTTGTTGTTGTTGTTGTCTGTGTTATAATTACAAATACTGTAGACATGCTGTATTCTTTTATTGTTTAGATATAGCACTTGTGAAATGTTACCCCTCGCTCTGGTAATTTTAAGCAAATTAAAATGATACTTTTCTTTTTTTTTTTTAGATAGTAGTCAGAATAAAATTAAACAATTCCCTCGGTAGAAAAATCAATTCACTGGGAAGGGAAAGGATGTGGGTCTATTGCTTTATACCGACTTTATCTAAGGAAACTCTGACTCTGTGACTTCACAGTATAATAGCCAGTATAAAACAAGTGAGTCAAACTGTGGTCATTTTAATCAATAAAAAATAGAGGAGCTGATAATTATTAAGGCAGTCTTTTTTCTAGATGCTTTTCTGCTGTTGTGTGGTATATCAACTTGCACATTTTCTCTTCCTAAAAAGATTTTTGTGTGTTAACAACGTTAGCAACTTTCTATAATGTTGTGAGCTTATTAGATTCGTGATTTAGATTCTCAGAAGTGGTGGGATTGTGTAACTGGCCGCGGTCAGGGATGAGGTGTGTACACATAGGGCAAAAAAACATTAAAAAAACAACAATTTACCCTGGGCTGCAAGGTGACGCAGTGAATCCCCAGGGTCAAGGGTTTGAGGAAGTAAGTTGCTTTAATTTAAATACCAGTACCGATTAAGTGGAAGTACCAATTTAAAATATTCTCAATACATCCAAATTATGCAAGGGCGTAAGGGAGTAAAACAATGTGGGAGAAGATTATTGCCTGCAAGAATAATCTTGCAGAACCTGCAGACAGTCGATTCCCTATAAATTGAAACATTTAATTGTTAAGACTGACTACATGGTAGGTAGATTTTAAATGTTTTTTCAATGTTAAATGTGAGTCTGAAATGACTGCAATATATTTGAAATGTTGCAGTTTTTCATTATTAATTAGGACATCAGGTAGATCTCATACCTTCTTTTTAATTGAGAAAAGTATGCGTGCAGTTTTTCCAACATTTAATGCGAGACAGCACTGAGTGAGCCGATTAGCAATTTTAAACATTGCCAAGGATAACTTAAGTGCCACCTGTTTTCTCGTTTTAGCATGAGCATAAATCACTGTGCCATCTGTATACATTTCTGCATGTATGTCTGCACAAATAACAGGAAAATCATTTAATACAGAATAAAGACTAGAGACCTTAAAATGGACCCCTGATGAACCCCGGTAGAACAATCTTTTTTTAACGGAATTAGTACATTGTTTTCTCATAGATAAATAAGACTTGTTCCATGTCATAGTGTTGACAGATAAAATAAAATGTGACGAATTTGGAAAGGAAACTCTGCAGTTTACTATATCGAATGCTTTACATAAGTCTAAACATACGGTGCCAAAAATGCTGCCTTTGTCTAATTTTGATCTGACTTGCTCAACAAAATAACAAACAGTAGTTTTCCATTGAATAATGTTTACAATATGTCTAACAATAGATTTAGTTTAACATCAAGGTGTTTTATAAGTTGTTCTAGTACTACATTTTCTGCTATCTTAGAAACACCTGGTAAAATTGAAATACAGTAGGCCTGTAATTGCCAACATTAAATGAGTGTCCAGCCTTCAAAAATGGGGCGGTAACTCCACTTTTCTGGCAATCTAGACATGTAGACTATTGTAAAGCCTTGTAGTAGGCACAGAAATCACAGACACGAGGGGGCACAGGTGCGGTGAACTCGCGTGCGCTTTTATTTATTGTCCAGAAACATGTAGCACTCTCGCACACTCAAACACACATGCATTTACTGTCTTTTGGTGTTTTGGTGGATGAGGATAAAGAACAAAAAACGCAGCCTCTGGTAGGTGATCCACACTCGGGCGAGCCGCTACTGTATGTTGAGCTGGCCAGAACATCCCTGGGTCTCTCCTTGATTACTGTACAGTTTATGACTAAAGAGGAACTCATTATGTTATTATTATTATTATTATTATTATTATTAATAATAATATTATTTGTTTCTCAGCTTGTACAACATTTTCAAATAAAAGACTTCATAATTTATTTCATAATATAACTAATGTGCAAATAAATTGTGCCCTTTTTAATAAGATGCAGCACTGACAGTTACAGCACTACAGTATGCTTATAAGTTAATTTCCATGCCTTAGTCTTAGTTTTACAATGTGTCCCATGAAGCAGATCCTGTGTGCTTCCCTCAGAGATTTTTCTTACTCTGTGTAAGTTGTGTGTTTTGCCTCTGTGTCTTTTTTTTTTTTAAATGTTGACATTTCAGTGATGTGTGTTTTTTTTTAAAGTTCTGCCACCATGGAATGTAATCACTTCATTGTGTTGCCTCGAGGGAAGGGTGGCTGAGTGTTTCCTGTGCCATATGGCCAGAGGGAACCTGGCTTAGCCTCACATCCAGTAGCCCTTTGGGACCAGGCAGACTACTAGGGCTAGCAGAGGGAGCTGGAAAACAGCCTGCTCTCCTCTAATGGGGAAAAGAGAGTGGAATGACAGACCTGGAACACAAACTCTAAGCACATTGCACCCCACCCATGATAAGAAGGAAAGTTCTCACTTGCATAAAAGCAATTTTTTGCCCAGTTTTAAATTATAAATATGTATTTTTCAGTAGATTTATTATGTTACGTTTTGACCACAGTGGGGGAGACTTGAAGCAAAAAAATAAGTAAATAAAATAATAATAATAATAGCTATAGTCTATTGTTTTACCTATATATATTGGCTCTATAGGTAGCCAATGTTAATGCCACAGTGGACAGGATATACAGTACAATCAAGGTCAACATTGGAACTATTTTGCCATTTGCAATACACTTGACTTAACGTGCATACTGTTCAAACATTAGATAAGTTTTACACATCATCATAGCTACTACAGCAAAACATAAACAAAATGTTTCATAGCCATGTGGTTTCTCAACCTGGCTAGGATGTCTGCCACTTTTCGTGTGTCTTTCAGGATGTTGGCTCACTGTCAAATATAATTATATCTTCAGACAGACACTGTAGTCTACTACTAGTTCTATTACTACTGTTGACACGTGTTCTAACTCCACATTTAATAATATTACAAGTACCATTTACATGATGTACACTTTATAATACACCAAAAGTATAGACCCTGATTTGTTTAAGTCTTTTTATTTAATATTTGTTCAAGTATTTTTCCAGTGCTTAGCATAAATGAGTACACCCCAACAGATTTGTCAGATTACCTTTACTTTCCTCTCAGAATAAACATTTTCTATTGGACACTATACTACTGTATAAAATACTCCCACAAATGCAGGGCATTGATTGCAAACAAGATTTGTTAATTTGCACACAGCAAAAAATATTTCAAATTCATTCAATATCATGTTGCAAAAATGCATACTCCCGAATTAAAATCATAGAAAAAAACATTTTAGACAGCAAGAATTCTAAAAACATTTCAGACAGCAAGTATTCAAATATAGGTGATCCAATTATTCATTAACATATGTCCAGCAGACAGTACAAACACAAAGAATACCCCTTCCCATTTCATGCTGTCAGCAATGGCACCACAGGGAAGAGAAAGACCTTAGAATTAAAATAATTTCTTTAAACAAATAAGGTGAATTACAAGAAGGTCAACAAAGCTTTATTTATCAGTCAGAATACTGTAGCAAAGGTGATACAAAAATTAAACAACAATGGAAATGTAACCATCTCACAGAGCCGTCAAGGCCGTCCACAGAAGTTGACACCTCTACAGGAGCTTCTTATGATAAGAAGGGTTGAAAAACATTGCCATGCAAGTTCACATGGTATACACTGTAGGAATGGCATGCATGGGTGCTGTCCACGAAAGGAGTCTCTCCTAAAGGCCATGCACAAAAAGCACTTCTAAAATTTGCCAGGGCCCATGCTGAAAAAGAAGAAGACTACTGAGACTCTGTACACTGGTGAGATGAGACCAAGATCATTTTTTTTTTGGAACAGATGGCTTTAAAACTGTATGGGGCAACAAAGGTGAGGAGTACAAAGAAAAATGCATGGTGCCTACAGTGAAATGTGGTGGCAGTGTTCTTCTGTGGGGCTGCATGAGTGCATCGTATCATGAATTCACAGATCTACTGTTCTATATTGAAAGAGAGGAAGCTACTGTACTGTTACTCCATGCCCTCGGTCGTTGTGCACTTTTCCAACATAATAATGATCCCAAACACATATTTAAGGCCATTGTTTAAGGCACTGTTGAGTGAAAGTCATTCTGGGGCCGAGTATGTTCCTTTATCTTAACCCAATCAAACACCTATGGAGAATTCTGAAGAGACAAGTTGAGTATCACTCTCTATCCAGCATCCAGGCTCTAAAAGAGGACACTCTTGAAGAATGGAAAAAAGATAGATATTGAAATTTGTCACCAACTTGCTCATTCCATGCCTAGAAGACTTGGTGCTGTCCTTACAAATCATGGAGGTCATACAAAATACTAGATGTAGTAGTTTCTGTTCTGGGGTGTATTCATTTTTGCATCAACTAATTTGAGTAAAACTGAAGATTTTGTAATCTTAGGTATATTATTAACTTTACATTTCATGTAATGAGCTAAACAAATTTTCTATAAAACTCAGTTTTGTTAAAAGTTTGGAAAGTGTTTATTGAGATGTTGATTAAAATATTTTTTTTAAAGGGGGTGTATTCATTTATGCTGAGCACTATATATACAAACGAAACAAGCATGCAATTCAATTTAAATATAAAAATGTAACTAAAATTCCAGTATTGGTTATTAGGCAGTTTAGCTGATGGTAATATTACATTTGATGTCAGATGAAGTAGAATTTTATGTGCATTTAGTCTTTGCTGGCCGTTCTCATATTATAATAAACAGATAGTAAATGTTTCCATTCTACAGGAAAATTGCCACCTGCAGGAAAGAGGTCTGGGAGGTAATGTAGCGTAGCATCTTGTTATTGAGCTGAAGGGCAGTCATCTTGCATTGTGCAGTATTTACCCCTGCAGTTAACAAAAAAAAAAGGCCCAGTAAGGCCTTAAGTCTACAACTAATACTACTAAGTTAGGGCTTGGCAACTTGGAGCCACTGGAAATATAGTATTATAGTATAGTATAGGAAATATAGCACATTTTCATTCCACTATATGTACTGATCGGTGTGAGATTTTGAATGGTCAAGATGATCCTGTTTATTTTGTCTTTTGTAAATTGTACTCTTACATGCTCCTCTATCTGCCTTGATGGAGAAAATAAATAAGCAGCACTTTCCTTTTGTGCAAATTCTGGAGCCGTGATTCTCTGATAAAATTGTAAATGATTGTAGGCGTAAATACTAGGTTTAAAATGAAATCATTTGGCATCCTATTTTGTTGTGACAAAAAGCTCAATGGAGCTTTGTAATAAACTTTACATTTATATTTCATTGTTCTCATGTGCCATAATTTGCATAATTTAGCAAGTATTTTAGTGCTATGTTTACTCCTATTTCTTCAATATTTTTGTCATATATTGTCAGATTTGCTTTGCATTTTTTTCTTTTTCTTTTCATGTGTCTGTGGTGCCATTTCCCCTATCTTAGCCCTCAATATTGTTTTGCTGGTGACAAAATCATCAGTATGTGACTTGGAGCTTTCTGAAAAGAGCATATTTCAAAATCTGACAGTTTGCTGTCATGTTACCATTGGGTGACATCAAACTACTAAAGCCTACATTAGGCCCCTGCTGTTGCAGCAGAGATGTGTGTTGATACACTGTGTCCTTTGATACACCATAACAAGCATATGGCTCACTTTTGGGGTAAAGGATATCCACTAGAACACCTGCACAAAACACACAAT
>JAQQZT010000036.1:14456145-14471847 GCA_030068275.1 Clarias platycephalus | reverse complement strand
TGAGATAGATTTTGGTAGCCCGACTGGAAGAAACAATAGCCCCGGGACGTCGGGCTAGCGATTTTGCGAGCCCTGGAAACAGAAACATCCCAAAATCTTAAGAAACAGAAACGAAAGTGTGACAGAGCATGGCTTATTCCCAAAAAAAGGAACGCACACTATGAAAACTGAGCCATCGAAGATGAGTGGACAGATCAATGTATGCTTATTCCCCCTGCAGGAATTTTAAATCCAGTTTGTCTCATATGTTGTAGAAACTTTGGCGATAATAAAAAGCAATAATGTGAAGCGCTGATACTATGAGATAAGACACCGTTCATTGAAGCAAATATATCCGCATCAGTCCGAGCTGAGGGCATGTACAATAACCGAACTGAGAGCCCGGTATGACACAGCAACCAGAATCTTTTCATATTCATTTACAGACCAGCAGTGTGCAAGTAAATATTCATTAAAGATTGATTAAAGATTTTAGTTTGAATTCAGTACAAATACAAGTAAATATATTAAATATACACAGCCATCAAACTGTCCACATGTTTAACGTGGTTACAGAGAATTGACAATAAATATTATTGAAATGCTAGAGAAGTTTTATTTTTTATATGCTTATTTTTATAGACTTACAATGACTGCATATATAGAGATCTGAATCCTAACACAAATATGAAATTCTGACTTTGGCTCGAAGAAAATTTTATTGACCGGAACGTCAGGGCACCTGGTGTGAGAATACCGAATATTTTGACTACGAGCTGCAGTGTTGTCTTGTCACATCTCACACAACTTTCCTCTTGGTTGTATTTACAAGTTTAAAAGAGTTTTTCGTCCACAACTGTTTCCTTCATTTAAAAATTCCATTGATTTTTAATACCACTGCTTTTTTGTCTGCTTTTTTGACAGAAGGTCTAGTGTAATTTGTGGTGCCTGGTGATTAAAAACAACTATATTATCTTTCAGTAAGAAAGAAATTATCATTTATTATTTTCTATTCTGATAAAACTCTGCTCTTTTTTGATTTTTTTCAGAAAATCTTTCATCTTTAAATACCATACTTTGTATTTTGATATGCAAATGACTGTCATAAGTCAATGAATATGCAAATTGTGACATTTACAACATAAAGTCACAATTTGATTCTATTTAATATACTGGCTTCAAGATGTAATTTTTAGACTCAAAAGGACAGGATTGTAAAGGTGAAGTATAAATAATGTAATGTAAATAAATTTTATAATAAATCTCCTAAAGACTGAATTAAATAAACTAAATCTCTGACATAGGGAAAATGCAGCTGAGGCATCATTTTACCTGGAAATAAAACAATAGTTAAAATTTCGGGTTCCAAAACCACTGTCTTGAAACACTGAAAATGGGGGGTGTCGTTTTAAAGAGCCTTGTTATATAACATAAACATGTAACTATATAATGTGTAGTGTGTGTCAATCATTCTGATCCAGAGCTACTGTGCCCAGCTTGCGCTCATTATATTTTAACTTTATGGGTTGCACAGACTGGGACCTCTGGTGTTTAAACATTGCAGTTGCATTAGATGCATAATTAATAGAACAATGTTTTACTCTTAGTTAGATGTAGCCTAATGTGGGTATTTCGGCAGGTGGCGAGAATCAAGAGTCCTATCAACATGAATTGCATTACGTTTAAATCTACACAATAATGATCGGTATTCTTTAGTCCATTTAGTGCTTAGTGTGCAGCAATGTTCAGGTAGGTGGTACTGTGCGTTTCAGTAGTAGCATCCACATGAAGGGCAGGACCCAAGGTTTCCTATCAGAACATTGCCCAAAGCATCACACTGCCTCTGCCAGCTTGCCTTCCCCACATAGTGCATACTTTGTGTGGGCAAAATATATAAATCCTGTACTTGAGTAAAAGTAGATATACCCTAGGTAACATATTACTCAGGTAAAAGTAAAAGTTCTCCATTTATAATTCTACCTGAGCAAAAGCATAAAAGTACATACCTTTAAATTTATTCATGTATCAAAAGTACTGAGCTAGGAGCTACTCCCTCTCTCTCTCTCTCTCTCTCTCTCTCTCTGTCTCTCTCTCTCACACACACACACACAGAAGAAGTGAATGGTCAGGTCCCTGGCACTCTGTGGACTACAAATAAGCCGCTTTCACCATTTGGCCCAGGAAAACTGATCCATCTGTGTGCCCCCACTTCACAATTTCTTCAGGACTTGTCTATAGTTTAATGTTATTTTAGATTATTCTCTGGACAAAAAAAAATGAAGTATTTACAATAACACCTACTATGAACCATAATTGGGTCATACATTTCTTCTTTTAAAAATGTTAAAGAAGTTTACTCTCCTGATTTAAAGTTGAATTTAAAGTGCTTAATTTCAATCTTTTTTAGCTACACATTTATTCTTAAAGATGCTCTCAACTTTCCAGTTCTCCATGTAGGGTGATTCACTATAAGCTCTCTCTGACTGGTAATTTAGTGTAAGGCAATGAGAACTGATTTCTTACCATCCTGCACACCATCTGTTATTGTGCTTGGTGCATATCAGGCTGTTGAATATTCATCTCGCCCCTCATCTGATTAGATTAGTTCCCAATCAGTTTGTGAGTGGAAATGATTCTGTAATCAACAATACAGTTTTTATTAAGATAATCATAGTTTGTCACAGATCTTCGCTCCCCGGTGTTAACTATGTGCTGTATGTTACACACGAGCACTTATTGTCGAGTTCTGGTTTTGTGTTTGTTTGTCAGGAAAAGGAAATTGCCACATGAATGCATAATTACACGTGTTAGCCAGTGTAAATTAGCAAAGCTATTAATCACATTTTGAGCCGTGAAATTCTTTACACTTTTATACCATACAGCATATCATTCTTCTGTACCGAATGTAAATTGGCCCCAAAGAAAGATCATTGTAATTGAAAAGCAACCGAAAACGATATTTTTCTCAAAAACAACAGGCTAAAAGGTTGATCTGCCTGCTATCGTGTTTTTGTATGATAATTGTGCAGTTAGTCTTTGATATTTCATAAAATAGCGTATCTTTTGGCTTATGAAGAGGGTTGTCAGAGAAAAAAAAGGATGAAAATTTCAATTATTTTAAAAATAGAAATACAAAATTATGCAAATCATGCACTTTGATAGAGATTTGTCATTTATCTGTAGGATTTCTGTATCGCATGAAAGAATTAATGGACATCACTGAACCATTCACTACCCACTTAGGATATCTTTGTTGGCCAGGGATCAGAGTGGTGATGTAGTAGGGACTCTGGAGATTTGTAAGAGGCCTTGTCACGTGGGCAATAAATCTCATGCTAAGTGGCTGTGTTGCAGTTCTGGTAATTGATACTGGTGTAGTTAAGGTGCAATGTGACACATTCACAGCATGCAAAATGGAAGCTAATGTTTCGCTTAGACATGTTTTATGTGCTCTAGTGGCTGCTCAGCAGATGAGGGTCACCTACGTGCCTCATGAATCTTTAAACAGCTGCTGGGTGCAGAAGTGTCAATAAGGAGATCACTGAGGCTGTGTTTTCTCCCTCTCTCTCTCTCTCTCTCTCTCTCTCTCTCTCTCTCTCTCCGTCTTTCACTTTTCTCTCTATCAGTCAACGCTCCAGCATTTTTCAATTCCTCCATCTGTGCATCTGCTGATACGAATAACAACACTATGATGTGACACTAGGACTGTTAAAAGTAGCATAATAATTAATGGTAATTTAGTGCTGAGTGTGTCAAAATGTAAAACACCTCTTTTGTTTCAGTCCCAAGGATACGACTATCACCAAATGCATGGAGGAAAGAGAATAATACCTCAATCTCTAATTTCAAGTCTTCTTAAACGAACGTTTCTGTACATCCTTCAGTTGTATATTATGTTTATGTATGTAGTGCTGAAATGTAACTTCAAGTAGTCAAACAAAACATGTCAGTTTCAGCTACAGTTTCAGGTAAAATGGAACACTATGCTAATGTAGCTAGGTAAATGATAAAGCTAATACCTAAGCAGATAGCAAACAAGAGTGAGTAAAATAAGTAATGAAACAAGGTGCAGGTGTTACATGAGCTTACATGTACCTTAATACTCCACTAAAATCATATTAGCCTAATTAGAAGAAAAGTGCACCATGTAACCACCTAAGTCAATACAGTCTGACCCAATCTGACCCAATCTGAGTCAATTAATTTTCAATGGGAATGAGAAGGGTGAACCTTTGATGACCCATTCAAATGGTAAGTATTACTCATGTAAACACTTGATCCAATAGTTATATTTTTTCTGTGCATTTTTTAATTAACGTGACATACTTCCGAGAAGGAAAATGTGCTTCTATCCTTGATCATTAAACTCTATGAAAACAACTCTCTTCCATTTGTGTTTATTTTCAACCACAGGGGCTTTGACTGAGAAAAGGACACTGATTGACTCACTATTTAAAATATATTAGTAAAGCATCTAACCAGTCACAGATAAGACTAAATTCTTGTAACCAATCATGACACAGAAGGAGGGATTTGTCAAAAAAGATTTTAACATAAAATTCTGGCAGATTAAATGTTTTACTGCGGACAGAACCAATTTGTCCCTGTCAAAAGTGACAATTATGATGCAGTTTGCAATTTGTGGGGGGTACACTCTGGACTGTGGGAGAATCCAGAGAACGTGGAGAAACCCACCAAGCATGGGGAAAACATGCATGTTCAAGCCCCAGCACTGCTGCAGTTGGACCCTTTCTGTCTCCCTGTCTCTCTGCTTCAGGGGTCCTGTGTTATGACTGACCCCGTTCTCTGAACCCCAGCTTCCTAACAAGTAGTTCTCTCTCTAAACTCTCTCTGCTCCAGGGGTGCTGTGTTATGACTGACCCTGTGCTCTGACCCTCAGCTTCCTAATAAGTAATTAATAAAATCAATTAATTAAAAAATTTGCAATGTGTGACAAATTAGGAATTCTTTTTTTTTTCTTCTATCTATGCAAATACAGTTTTTGTGTTATTCATGCAAACACACATCTCTATGCATGGAACCTGACTGATGAGGTTCTTGATAATGAGGGATTTTCATGCCATTATAGGACTTTTACTTAAGGTTGAGATAATGGGCTGAACACATGTATCCATACAATTTTAAAGAATATATAAATATTTCATATTTATTGCACAGACAGATCACTCATGAAACAGTATCTTTACTTAATTGTGTCGGTGAAATTCATCTTCTTAACCCTTTTGACAGTGCTATAAGCAGGCTACTGTACTTTTAAGTAGGAAATTTGCATCTATGGTGATGTCGAGTTGTTGAGGCCAATGCATGTGGCCATTCATGAACACAGCAATTTAAAATCCGGGATTCATCAAAATATACTTTGTGGTAATAATTTCCTTGTGTATACAGGTAGTTCTTACAAAAAAAAAAAGTATTTTTATGCATGCTTTAATGTAGGTCTATGCATATACCCTGAAATATTCTAGTAATTAACTTAATTCTTGATGGCATCAGTCTTCGTAAGAGCCACTGAACCACCAGCCACAAATGACCCCAGAACAGCAATGACCGAGTGCTATATTTTACACCAGGGTTTCATGTGCTTTTAATTTGTTGAGTTAATCATCAAAAAGAGCTTGATTTTCATCTAAGCAGATGATCACACAAGTCTTGGCCATTCTAATGCTGCTTGACGATACAGTATTTAAATCTGAAAAGATGCTTTCAGAATTGGTTTCTTCCTTGTAATGCTTTCAATGTGTTTTTTTTCTTTTTCCTTTATTCAAGTATGAGAGAGAGAGAGAGAGAGAGAGAGAGAGTAGTGTTCAGGGATCCAGTTTATGGCAGATTTTTCATTTGTATTCTTTTTTTTTGCCTCTAATTGTACTTAAAGGGATTTGTAACTGCTTATGATTTTTATGGACAGTAATCAGGTCAGCAGCTCTTTTTCTGGCTACTGCTAAATGTTTGCCACATGTTTTATGGGATTTGATGTAAGTGACTTGAGATTGGGACTTGGGATTTGTTCCATGACCAGAAATCATTCCATGACCCAGGCCACGGCACTGCTAACCACTGGTCCACCAGGGAACCAGCATGTGGAGGCACACTCAAACTTGTATGCGCTATTAGGCACAATCACTAATATATTCAGCTTACATTACACATTGTTTTGGTAAATAATCTCTCACCACAAGCATTGTAATGTACAGCTGTCAATAAAAGAATATGCAAAAGATAAATAAATATAGAACTTGAATTTAAAAAAGAAATTACTGTCATCTTGTAATGACAGTATTTTATCTAAAAGGATACACTATGTTTGCCCAATGATTACCTGATCATACTTATTATTTATGAATTATAATGAATGATTATCCAGAAGGAAATATAAGAAAATTACAATGAATTATAAGGTTTGTTACTTATTTAAAATATTTAAAATGTAATTATTGAATAAAATGTAATTTTTCACCGTGTCCTTTTTCCCTGGAGCCTAAGAATGAGCACACTGTAGTATAAAACCAGTTGAAGTTTTTCAAATGTTCAAATGTCCAGGTTTGGTGAACCCACACCCACTATAGCCTCAGATTCCTGTTCCTTCCTGATGAAATAGAACCCGGTGTGATTTGATGTTGATGTAACCTGATGCATTGTGCACTCTGAGATGCTCGTATAGTTCTAAAGGGTTGTTATTTTAAGTTAGCATGGGTCCTCGTTATCACAGTATTTCACATTCTGATTTTTGATGTGAAAACGGTACAGTGTTAGTGTGATCCATTTAGACTTTGAGCAGCATACAACAAAACAAAGCCATGCGCATTATAACACTACAAAATGAAATATGGCTAATTAAACATTAGCTCCCCAGCTTAGCCTTATTCAGTCTGGTGAAGGTATTCGTCGATACATAGACATCAAATAGAGTGTCTTTGTAGTCATGAGTCCTTAATGCTTGCCATTATAAAATGCTTTGTCCTGAAATGAATTTGTGTTAGACTGAAATTTTGTCATTACAGTTAAAATATAAATGCAATGTACACATGGTATTATTTTCCATTAGTGGCACGTGCTAAAGTGAAACCTTTCTTTCTTATCACCTGCTCTCTGTACTAGAATATAATGTGTGGATTTGCATTTAAAAACTGAAGTTGTGTCAGAATTTATGAAAGCCATTTTCCGCACATTGAAAATGTCGTTTGCACTACTTTAGTGCAGGGTTCATAATTCACCAGTTATTAAAAATAAAAAAATACTGTAAATATATAAATAAATAAGCATATATGCTTGTATATTATGAGCAGCGCATTCTTTAAATACAAGTTTTAACTTTTTGATTTTTAAGAGAGTATGAGCAATATACCCCCCCCCCCACATTTATTAAACAGTAATACATATAGTGCATTGCATCCTACTTTGTTTCTCACTGTAAGCCAGCATGCATTTTTCATAATGTTTTCAAAGATATAAATGAAGAAATGTCTCTCTCTCTCTCTCTCTCTCTCTCTCTCTCTCTCTCTCTCTCACACACACACACACAATTTGTGTAATATGCTACATTAAAATAAGTGCAGAATCATAAGGTACATATGCATCCGCATTTTGTGTGACTATAACAATTGCACGTTCAGCCTAAGTGATTAATTTGTCATTGAGTTAACTCAAATAAAGGGACAGACATTTAAAAAACAGCCCTCATCTTCACACAATGGCTGTGGACTAAACATGTTCAAGTGGCTTTTCCAGAATTAGAGTTTGCCTACAGCAAAGTGAGATGAGCTACTCCACAATATGTGGTGAATTAAATGACATGCAAAATGAAGATGTGCTGTGATGATAAGGAGAAAAGACACTTCTGTAAAGGAAGAATAAAAATCACCTTTAAAAACGATAAATAATAATAATAATAATAATAAAGAGGGAAGGCAAAATCCTACATTTAATCTTGCATAAACAATATGCATTTATTTATTTATTTATTTATTTAACATCATATTAATACCCATAATTATTATTGTGGTCATACAGGTAATTGCCATGTTGCAATTTTTGCAATCCAAATTTAAAACTGGTGCGTCGACTATGGTATGTGTTTTTGTGATGTGATGAAAATCATCAAAGCTCTGTCTTAAATCTTTTAAGATTACGGGTGCACGTTGCATAGCACACTGTAAATCTTACATTAACCGCTTTTATCGTCTCTTCTTTAGGTACCACAGAAGTAATAGTCAGATGTCACCTCAATCACATACAGTGTCCTGGAACAAGAAAGTGCATACACTTCAACAAGCTCTGTAACGGGGCCAAAGATTGTGCGGATGGCTTTGATGAAGGAGTTCACTGCAGAGGTGAGACGCAGCATCCATATTCATTTGGATCATGCAGATGTCTGATCATCTCAGCTGTCACATTGAAAGTCGCTACACATTTAATACCAAAGTAGATGTATCTCTACTGTATATGTGTTTATTTCTGTATGACAGAGCCCAAGCTGAAAACAATCGGTTACCCTAACCTCTGTTATCACCAGATTTTTTCCATTTTTTGATAGTACTTATCTTGGTAAGACACAATTGCTGCAACAAACTGCTGCCTACCTAGATCAGAACACAGTAAAGTAAAACGCTGAGACACTGGCACTATATGTGATTAGCAGCTGCAGGTTTGTTAAAATGTACGTTATTTTGTTAGAGTTTGCATGAGGTAATTAATCAGTCGCCCGGACACATGGTGATGAATTGTTGCCTGGCAGAAAAGAAGGTTCAATAATCTGGAAAGGAAAAATAAAATCATGCTCATTATTAACTCTCTTTATAAAATGTCAATCTTCCTGAGTATGTTTTATTTGCTATGGATTTTTAATAGTAACACACTTTCTAATGGTATAATATAATGTTAGTAATATAATGGTGGTGGGATATTGATACAAAGTCATCATATACTAGGCCATATCCCTTAGTTTGTATTGAAACACTTACCTATCTAACTAGGTAAAACAGACACAACTGTTATAATAGCGAAGAGCAAATAACTTGATAAATTAGGCCATTGTTTTGGATCTGCATATTTATTGTAGCTCACCATGTGTTTCTACATTATCTTAGCTTCTAGTTTTTACCCATGTCAGTTTCTGGGCAACCAAAGCATGAGTCTTGGCAAGCATTTAGAAGCTTTTACATGCCCAGTAGGTTCGATAGTTTATTATTTGTCTACCCCGGTTCGAACTGTTTATCTATGACGGCAGGCTGCAAAATTGTGTGTAACTCACAACCTGGTAAACGTACACGTTTCGCTACAAAACAGGTGAATAGTGAAGCATGATCCGAGCACCAGGTGTAATGTTGGACACAGCCTACTGTTGATTACAATCGTCTAAAGCACAATAACAAGCAAGTACAGCCACCTGGCCTCTGTGATAAAATAATGCACGCTCGGCAGGCCGCACTGGGTGGATGCCCATTTGCTGCCCAAAGCCATGACCTTTAGTGAACTGAAAGTACACAGCACCCACACGAGCTCAGCTCCAACCTGCTGATTCTGCCCTTTGATCTAATACCTGCCTGAAGAAAAGCCACTCACCCATATGAAACAGAGATTACTGTGTCAGGTTGAATTTGACAGAGTTCTTTTGTGCTCGGAGCAACAAATTTTTGTTTATTCTTGGCTCAAAAGCTGTTGCTTCCTTGCTTAAAAGAGCATCCTCCTCTAGAATACTTAATTCACCGAGATGCCTAGTAGCAAAGACAGGAGGATTCTAGCTAGCATTTGCCGAACACCTCAGTATATTGGAAAGAAAATCACCTAACCATTGTGTCATATTTTGCTGCTTTGTCTCTCGTCTCATAAGCTCAGTGCCTGTTTACCTGCCCCGAAGGCAGGTCTTGCCTTGAAACATAACATCTATTACTGCAAAAAGCTGCAATAACCTCCCAGCTCACAAAGCAATTGATGCAGTGGACAGAGAAAGGGGCGGGTGTGCGTGCGTGTGCATGCGTGCGTGCGTCCGTGTGTGTGTGTGTGTGTGTGTGTGTGTGTGTTGGTGGGGTGGGGTGGGGTGTGTTGTTTGTTGAGATGAAGCTTGGGGTTTTATTTAGGTCGTGAGTGGTGTGTAGAGGCTGCAGTGATGTATTAC
Source organism: Clarias platycephalus (assembly GCA_030068275.1). Classification (NCBI taxonomy): domain Eukaryota; kingdom Metazoa; phylum Chordata; class Actinopteri; order Siluriformes; family Clariidae; genus Clarias; species Clarias platycephalus. The sequence continues at coordinate 14,461,736 of JAQQZT010000036.1, read as the reverse complement.
AGAAAGTTATCCTAAGGTTTTAGGAGGCATTAAGCTACATTACATTCATTGTTCTCCTCCTCTATTTGTTTGTTTTTAGATACAGCTAATTAAGCAGTGAAGGCAGGGGCAATAAATCCTCCCTCTACTCATTTCTGCCTCCAGTGTTTACCCTTCTGTAGCCTGAATACCCTGGATATTCAAACACCTCTGTTTATCAGAGTTATCAGAATTTACCATTTAGACCTCATGCATTAAACTTTTGGTCTGTATGTGCAATTAATAAAAATGTCAAGACTTGCAGACCTTGCTGCTTTTGGAAAACAATCAATGTCACAGTGGTGTGATAATCCAAAGGCTGTAATCATCCATTAACAACAGTTCCTGAAGTGTTCAGTTGCTTTTATATTGTACCATAGAAACCTGTCAACAATTACAACTTATTGATGAATGACACAAACTTATAATTATACTTATAGTTACATTTTCATAAACAGTTATACAGTATGTCACATATGGTACAGCAGTTGAAAAAAATTCATTTACTATTTAGACAGTCTTTTAGCTCTCTTTTAAATTTATTAAGGCAAAAAAACACAGATCAGCCCTAACATTACAACACAAAACATTATGCCCAGTATTGTGTAGGATACTCTTGTGCCACCAGGGCAAGACTCCATAAGTCCTCTGCCAGTGTGCTGTGGTGTCTGGCACCAAAATGTTGGCAGTGAATCCTTTGGGTTGTGGGTTGGGGGCTCTGTGGCCTTGTTTGTCTGGCGCATCCCAGGATGCTTAAATGGATCAGGATCTGGGGAGTTTGGAGGCTGTGTCAGAAGATGGCTGTGGTGCACTGGATGTTCTGGTGCCATTCTTGCCGGCACATTATGCTTTCAATCATTTAGAGTTACGTTTAATGTTATGGAATATTCATAGAATATGTTTATAATATATGTTTATAATAAAATATATTTATAGTATCTATAAACAATAATTTCTTCATCAAAAATCTTTTTCTGTTATCATTACTATGAGTCCTGTTACAATACAATGCATCTTCATCCTATCAAGAATTTTACTTTTCTCCATGTTAAAGAGTATTGAAATGACAATGTATCATAATGAGTACAACAGGATTAGAAATATTATAAAAATATGTATAGAATAAATTATATAGAATATTTATTAATAATAATAAATAATCAGATTTGCAAAATCAACAGGTCTGTGGTACATGATAATGCAGTATAGATTTTGTGATGTATTAGGTAATAATACGCTGTTGTTTTGCTGGAAGTTTGTGAGTGAACCTGTATACCATGATACATCTAAATTAAAATTATTTTATTAGCCATATACATTTACATTTATACTGTAGGTCACACAATACATTCGAAACACACATAGAACAAAAAAAACAGCAAAATTAAAAAAAAAGGCTTGAAAATCATATTCTAGATTCATTACCTTTAAAGTAAAATATATTTCAAGCCTTTTGTTTTTATTTTGATGATTACAGCTTACAGCTCATGAAATTTTTTTTTCAATATCTCTGAATTTCATAAGATCAATAAAGTATTTACAATACAGAAATGTCCAACTTCTGAGAAGTCTGTTCATTTATGCACTTTCTTTATTTAGTCTTTGGTCAGGCCTTCTTTAGCATGAGTTACTGCAGTACAAGTGCAGAATGGCATAGAGGTAATCAGCCTGTGGCACTGCTAATGTGTTATTGAAGACCAGGTTGCTTTGGTAGCAGCCTTCAGGTCATCTGTACTGTTCTTCAAGAGTTGGTCTCATCTTCCTCATGATAAGTTCCCATAGATTCTCTATGGGTTTCAGGTAAGGCAAGTTGGTTGAACAGTGGTCCAGTTCTTTTTCTCCTTTGGTCAAGTAAGACACTCCTGACATTGTCTCTGGGTCAGGTGTAGCTTGATATTAGGAACAATTATAGTCCATTTTCTGAAGAGGTCTGTGCATGTTGGTTCTTGATACACTGACTCCAGCCTCACTCCACTCCTTGTGAAGGTGTCCCATGTTCTTAAATCTCCTTTGTTTGAAAATCTAAAGGCTGAGGACATCCCTGTTGCTTGTGCACCATTTTCTACCATACTTTCCCCTCCAGGCAACTTCGCATGAATGTACCCCTCATTACAGTACTCTGCAAACAGCCAATCCTTTCAGCTATGACCTTCTGTGACTTACACTCCTTGGGGAGGGTGTCAATGATCATCTTCTGTCAATAATGTGTTTATAATGTAAGAATAATAATTTTCTCAAACCTAAAATAAAATATTCTAATTTTTAGCGATGTTGGATTTTTGATTTTTGAAATATTTAATCTGAATTTAGATTATATGAAAGTTTCACTTTTTAAAATAAATACCAAAAAGTTTTTTTTTGATGTGAACATTTTTTTATATGCACTGTGTAATGTATGATTGAAATATGTATTATAATGATTTTTTTTGTCCTATCGCCATCTATACGTTATACCTGTCTAAAACACATAAAAACTGCTGCCTGTTATTCAGCATGTATGTTCTTCGGAAGCAGAACTGAAAATCTTAATTATTATATAGAAGGTTAAATCTGTTGAAAATGTTATTACAGAGTGTGGAGAATTCAGTCTCAGTAGGACTGCTAGTGGCTAGAAGCTGTTTGGTGCCTTTAACATGTGCTGACGCAAGTGTCAGGGTGGACTTAACAAAGTGCGAAAATCGAACGAGTAACTCTGAGTGGTTCGGGCAGGAACATACGGCATGTGTTCCTACCCACACACACATACACCCACACCCACACATACACACTCCCACACATGCACACACACACGCAAATGCACGCACACACACACGCACACACACACGCACACACACATATGTATGCACACACACACACACACACACACACACACATATGTATGCCTGCAGAACACACACTCAGGGGAAAGGGGAAGAATTGGGGTCACCAAGTTGGAGCACAGCTGGTGTGTCTTTGTTGCAACTTTCTCTCCACCTCTCACAATGAATATGCATAACCAGTCCCTGAGGGCTTCCCACCAAACTGTGCCCATATGGAAAATATTCAGTTTCACCTTTGCTGAATTTCACCACTTTATATTTTGGTCATGAGGCTTCATATGGAAGAATGATAAAGTCATTGCTATTATGCCACCTTTCACATTCAGTGTGCTGGCCTTACTTCCTAACACTGAACAGGTGGAGAGGATGGGAGAGAAATATGAATCAGGGGCTGCTGAGGAGCTTGGAATGAGAAATGACATTCAAAGTTGTCCTTCACAAAAATTTGTTCGTTGAAAATATTTTTCTTTGAGCATCGCAAGTGTTATGTACAGTTTCTGTATTTAAGAAAAATACCTTACAGGAAATCAACTTAGTGAATTATTTAACTCTTTCAACTTCCATATTACGCTAGCAATTTCAAACTTTAGCTATTAGAACATGGCAAGCCTGTGGTCAAATCAGCAGGGATTTACAAACTAACCACATTTGTAAACTGAAAACCAAGTGTACAGTACATTTAGGAACATTTAAGTATGCATTTAAGTAAGCATTTAAGTAAGCATTTAATGTAATTCTCTATAGTGGCTTAGCAGAATTTACATAAATAATGTGATTTACAGCCAATATAAAACAATCTGACAATAAACGGTTCTCACTTCGATGAGCACATCTAAAAAATATATAAGCCCCTTCTTTCTGTAGGAGCAACGTTTGCCATTTTAACTTTGCTGCATTTTTTCTTTAGAGTTTGAATGGAGTACCTGTCAAGTGGTTTTTACTTTTTATGTTTTAATCCCCCTTGCCATTTGTAAAACTGTAATTTAACACTATTAATATTATAACTCAATAGACATCTTAATATTGTCTAAATCATCTTTGTTAATCACTATACCAAGTAAATAATTGGATATTATTTTGCCGCTACAGTTTTGCAAATTTATGTATTTTAATAAAACTCCACAGTGTAATATATTTTCTCTATGCACCATTATTACAAAGTGATCTGTCATGCATGAGGAAAGGAAATGGATTGATACAGATGTGGCCATTAAGGATGCGCGTTTTTTCCAGCGAAATGCCGCAATTCTGCGCACGTCATGCCGGGAAATCCCACGAGCAACATTCGGGAATTTAATTAAATGTGTTGTGAATATCCGTCAAATGGCGCATGGAAGGACTTTATCTAAAAACCAGACCAAGTACAATGAAGAAATGTGAATAATTAGTTAGCCTAAAACAATATTGTTTCCAATGCTGAAGCAAATATGAATTTATTTTGTTTTACAAAAGATCTTTCATGATGAGAGAGGTGTGTATATGTGGTTCATATTATTTTCATAATGATGAAATGAGATGCCCAAAAGCATGCTTTAAAATTTATAAGCCAACATAACTTCGTTAAAACATAAAAATGTGTCGACATTGAGCAGCGTCAGAAGACATGAATGAACAAAAAATATATATATATGAAGAGAAGAGGATGCAGAGGATAGGGTTAGATGGAGGCAGATGATTCGCTGTGGCGTCCCCTGAAAGGGAACAGCCGAAAGACAAAGAAGAAGATGAATGTTTCATGGTGCTTCAGTCCGCCACTGCCCAAGACATTTAAGACAATCTACCAGATTTGTTTATTTACTTCTGCCCACAGTGTAAATGTAGCTTTATATTTCTAACAATCCTTATTTAAATCATTTTGCAACTGGTATTACAGCATGAATAATTTAGTAGCAGCCAATGAGTAAGTGTTTTAAAAGGAACAGCGATGGTTGACACTTATAGTTAATTATTATTGTGTTACTCATGTCAGATGTGATATGTTATTGTTAGTATTTATTTATTTATTTATTTAATTTAGGTTTTGGGTAAGTTTTTAATTAATTAAAACCCTTAAAAGCTAATCAGCACAGATCTGTGTTTGCAATAAAGCATAGGTCAAAGACGATAAAAAAAACATATGTGCTTATATGGAGGTCTTATATGGAGTGTGTGTTAACAGGGAGGCTTCATACATCAAACTGTACATTTGAGTTTTCGGATATCTCAGATAGAATGAAAGCTATCATTACTTTTATAACATGTAAATTTTACCACTACTGGAATATGGGAATGATATCGCAAAAATGTATAACTTTCAACATGATGATGATGATGATGATGATGATTATTATTATTATTATTATTGGTGAAAACATGATCATGTGGATCTGTACTATTTCTTCGCCTATGTCACAGATTTTTTTTGCTAAGTCATGTTTGTATAGTTTAATAAAATGAAATAAAATTCAATTCCTCATATTGCCTACACTGAAAAAAATTACATTTTGGATCAACTTTAAAAAATTGCTCCAATTTGTTACAAGCAATTTTTTTTATTTCTCTCAAATCAAATGTTATAGTTTTATTTAAGGTTTAATTTTTATTAAACATAAATATATTTTTAAGTTTCCCCAAAGCAAAAATAAATGCATCCATCCAAATCAAAAACAAAAGTTGTTACAATGACTTAGGCCAGTAAAACTTATTTTTCTACTTTGTAACAACTTGATTTTCACTTTAGTAAATATTTAAAATTTTAAGTACACTGAAAAAAAT
>JAQQZT010000036.1:14420411-14447891 GCA_030068275.1 Clarias platycephalus | reverse complement strand
TTCTCATTCTGTTTATGCCAAATTCTGACTCTACCATTTGAATGTCTCAACAGAAATCGAGACTCATCAGACCAGGCAACATTTTCCCTGAGAAGGTTCACCACTATTCCAAGGTTTCTCCATTTGTGGATCATGGCTCTCACCATGGTTCGCTGGAGTCGTAAAGTCAAAAGTTATTTAAAAAATAGCCTCCTTTAGTTATTGACAAGCCCTACATAAATTCCTAAATATGTGTATATCACCCGTATAAATTAAATTATATTACCAATAAATTGCAGTCTGTTGAGATTACATAAATGCACAGGTCCATATTGCAATTTCGATTTTTATGCAATTAATTGTGCAGCTTTACAAAATACTATTGATCACATAAGAGTTAGAAGTGAGATTTCCTTTTTAATTATAATACAGAGAATAGAATACAAATTCACAGTTGCTTTCACAGCTTTCTGTCATTATACACCTGAGAAGTAGAGAGAGGCATTTGACCGCAAAATTATGCCCTTGTTATGGAGTTCATTTTGTTCACAGCGGCAGGTTTGGGGCTCTTTGTCCCAGTGAATAAAAAGCCATACATACAAAGCAATCCAATTTTGAGCTTCCAACATTGTGACATTTATGATGGTCAAGCATTCACAAATTTTTTGGCTATATAGTGTTAATCTTCAACAGTGAAAATGCAAATGCAGAAAGAAAAAAAAACAGTTCTCCTTAGGATTTTGGAGCAGGATGATAAGGAAATGCAAATGTAAGGATTGATATTGCTACTGATTGATATTCTTCATTAATACCAAATTCATCCGAGTTTAGACACTAAAAATGAAATGTTATACAGGGTATGCAGTTGCATTATAATTTTCCTAGCCACTGGATGTTGTTGGTCATAAAAATGCAATGTTAAATATATTTTGCAGTGGTATTTGATTTATACCTTTAATTATGCATGCACACACACAGGAAATGTAATTGCAAATATGTTAGCTTTTTCTAATTAGCATTAAAAAAAAAAAAAGCTGCCATAATAGTGTATGCATGATTAAAATTAGCATGTCTTCTTTACCATTTGGGGCACAGAGATAATATTTATTGAAACATGGTACAAAACATTTGTTCTATGTCAAATTGACCTAAAATGCTGGATTATACCACATTAGGACTGTTCTGCACGTTTAAAATGAATTCAACCTAATTATTTTGCATTTTGACACACTCCCTGGAAACAAAAACAAATACAGTAACAAGCATATTTGTGTGCATTTGTGTGGGTCGTAAGCAGTCTCAGTGAATGTGATTTTAAATCTAGTGAATGTGTTTACTTGTTCCAGCAGTAAAAGAGGCACAGAGAATAAAGTGCATAGTAGTGCAAGTGTTTGAGAACATCCCTCTTGGCATTAATTCCTCATCTGCTTCCTGATGTTGAAATGGCCTAACTCATTTGCCAAGGTGTGTGCAGTTGCTCCCAAATGACTTTTAGTTCTCAGATTTCAGCTGATGTCTAGCTCAAAGGACAGCCTTCAGAAGTTTATTATAAGTATACACTGTACCTGTGAGGAAAGTCATTTCCTATTTATTGTCATCCTTCATAAAATTGCGGTGCTTTATTTCTACATCGATGCATTTTAGCTGGACTTGAACAGTCTCTATGATAAGAATGTCTTATTGTTATTTGTAGTTTGTGTGCTCTGGGGGTTTACTGAAAGTGTTAAAGGCATCCATGATAAACTCGCCCGTTAGCTTGTTTTGCTGTGTGTTGTACTTTTATAAACAAATATCTCAGTTGATGTTATTTTCTCTAAAGATACTTATTCTTAAAAAAAAAAAAAAAAAAAAAAAAAAAACACTGTCCTCCTGTGGGGCACTGTGGGTTTATTGTCTGTAGAAGCACATAAAGGAAGAAAGTAACTGCTGACATGTCAGCCAGCTGAGGAACAGTTTTTAGAGTGCAGAAGTTTTTGTAGTTCAGAAATCTGTTTTTGCTCTCTGTGGCTAGGAGTCCATGAAAGAGTTAATGAGCACTTGCATGGATTACTTCTTCGCCTTCCAGGTATCTGACTATCATTTGGCAAGGAGAATCATAAAAGAGGCAAATAGTGTAACTATCCAAACTAACACTGACTGTATACAGTAATTAAAGCCTGGGCGAGTGTTTGTTAATATCGGCATTGTCTGAAGTGCTTTCAAATGCAAAGGACATACTGTAACTGTATAACTGAAAAACACCATCTGTACATTTCACATTTTTGTGAACGTTCACACTGATGGAAGCCTTTGTAGCTTTTATGTGCAGTTCATAAAACATCAAGGTCTCCCCAAACAAATGTGTTTTTGAGCCTTTGAGTAAAAGACTGAAGGGATTCGATATATCAGAGGTGGTGTGATAAATTATTTCATAAAATAAATTTGGAGGAGGCAGCAGCATCTTCTTTAATTTTATATTTCATTTGTAATACAATTAAAGTGTTACTAGTAATCAAGATAAATAACGAGAAGCAAAATTTTTTTTTTTTTATTACTACTGTAAATCATCCTTGCACATTTGTCATTATTTTGCATTCATTGGACTACATAGTGTGTTCCAAAATTCTGTGTTCAAATTTTTTTTATTCATTTAAAACATAATATAATCATCAAATATTTAATCTTCAACAATAGTATTATTATTATTATTATTATTATGACCAAAATCTAAGATTCTGCACTATTTTAGGTAACTGCGTAAAATGAAAGCAAATTAGAAATGCTGATCAAGTTTACCCTTTTTGTCCAGAACGTCCTGCTTCCTTGAGTCTTATCTCTTCTGCTGAAGCACGTGTTCAGGCAACACTCTTATGGATTTGAACACAGATCATCAAGTTTTGCACAAACTTATGTCCCTGCCATCGTGAGCACATGCTGTCATAAAATAAAAAAATGGAAAGAAAAAATACAAACAAATTCTGATATTCATATAAAATATGGATGATTCAGCTTTACAACAGGTTTGGGATGTTTGATGATGGTGTTGGTAATCATTCAGCGATTGGAAAGAAGCAAGAACGGCAGGAAAAAAAATCGAAGAAATCACAACCTGACACAGATTTGGTCTCTTATCATACAGGCTAGTCTAAATTCCCATCTAAAGTTACTTCTGCCAAAACTGATTTCCACAAGGAAATACTGGAAACTTCAGCACAACATCCCTGAAAAATACACAGCAACTTTTCTTTACTACTTAACCCGCCGGCTCCTGCCACCTCATCTTTCCTGACTGCTGAACATTAAGCTATCTTTTATGATTAGAGGATTGAAAAACTATAATCTACCAGACCTTTACTCCTACCCCAACTCCTACACTATAAACTCAGCATTCCCTTTTCTTTGACTTGCATATATTAAAGGCTAGCAAGAGAAGACATCCTGTAAGTCATCTCATTCTGCAATTCTACCACCTCCTCAATAGATACAATCTCTTATACAGTGCTCTAGACGATCTCACAAGACCTCCTCCCCTTCATCACTACAATCATCAGGCTTCATAACATAAGGTCAGGTACCAACTGCATTAAAGAGAGAAACTGTCATTCCCTCCTGAATAGGAAAAATCCCTTAGACTTAGCCACTACCAACCAGTTTCATTTATCTTGTTTATTTTTTTTATTTTTTTTTTTAGAAATCCATCAAAACACTATCTACAAATATCTCTCTAAGCCACAATCTTCAAGTTTCCAACTTGGCTGGCTAGCATCATGTTCTACAGAGACTGCCCTTTTGATTGTCACTGAAAAAAATACCTGCTGCTGCAAACTGTCATCAGTTCTCAGCCCCCTAGATGTTTCAGCAGCGTTCAGTTCTTGTTCACTTTCATGTTTCTTGGAATTCGTGGCACAGTATGGAAGTTGCTTGCTTACTACATGGAAGGTTGGTCATATGAGTTCATATGAGTGGTGGGGGTCCACATCTGCTTCATACAGACTTTCCATTTGTATCCCACAAGACTCACTACTTGGTCTTCTTCAGTTCTACCTCTGTATTTTTGTTAAGGTCATATCCTCCCATGGATTCTCATACCAGAGCTATGTGGATCGCAATCAACTCATCTTCTCCTTTCCTCCTCAAGATACTCATCTTTTCACTCTCATATCTTAGCATGTCTGGCAGACATCATCATGGATAACAGTTTATCAGCAATTCCAACTTAATCCCAGCAAAGGTGAACTGCTGTGCATCCTAGGTGATTCATCCCGTCATCAAGATCTTATGATCTCCCTGGACAACTCTATGGTCTCACATTGAGTCATTTGAAGATATCTGGTGTAGCCATGGACAATCAATTGCCTTTCTCTTCCCACACAGGTAATTTGACATGCTCCTGTTGATTTCTGCTTTACATCAGAAGAATTCTAGCTATACTCACCAATCAAGTGCACATTCAGTCATCTGTTATTTCAATTTCAGTTTAACCTCTGTGACTGATCCAGGATGCAGAACTTGTTTTCAGCAATAGTTTTTTTTTTTTTGCTACATTACCTCCATTGGCTTCCTGTAGCTGTCTGCATCAGATGTAAAAAATGAATTCTTGCCTACAAAGCCCAAAAGGACCACCATCCATTTACCTCAAAGCAATTTTGATCCTCTCTGATCCATTTGCTAGGGCATATGTGAAATGCTTTGAATGTAAATGAATCACTGACATAATTTTAAATATCATAATGGCTATCAAGTTCAACAAAAAGAAATTGTGTCTCATAACATATGTATTGTTGCTCTTGAATAAAGAGCACATGCATGTGTAGTTTATATGCATTTATTTCAATTTATAATGAGCTCAGTTACAACGTATGTAGTTGTGTAGAATTTCCGACCTTGTTAATGAATTAATAATAAAAAAAGAAATACAGTACTAAATGGAAATGCTACTGACTAGCAGCTACAGCTGATGCACAACCACTGTCCACTTTTTTCCTGCTATAATGATGCACAACACATATTATGTACTGTATGTCTGGCCACACTTCCCTTTCTTCCCTCATGTCCACAGGCGATACAGTCATCAATCAGCAGTAGTTAAGGGACAAGGTAGGACAATAGCGCAGTGTGCGTGATCTTGCACCCATCACTCAATTTACTGCTGATAAAACACATTTTTATGATACATTTTTTATTAGATTTGAAAGGAATGCAAAATTGAAGCATTTTTACTCAGACCGTTGGACACCAGCGTTTGCATATTCTTAGTTTAGTCAGTAAATAAAGCTTGTGCCAAATAACCTGGTGTGCATGTTTATCTGCATCTCTCTGTGTCTGGTAAGAGGAATGTGTGCCTGTTGTTTGGCGGTAGATATGAGGATTAGTCCTGAATATCAGTCTACTCAGTATCTCCTCTGTGCATAATGGGATGCATGCCAATTAAAAATAGCATGAGTGTGATGGCCTGTAGTCTTATGATATGTGGACAGCAGGACTTGAGAAAATGCTGATATATTTCTTCAAGCAGACAAAACACAGATGTCCTTTAAATTAAAGCTGATTTATTTATTTTGTGAGCACTTGTAAGAAGCATGTAAATTCAAAAAGACTTTGAAGAAAAAGTTTGCTAAAGTCTTATTACATGGATCACGGTAAATGATATATGGTTAAATTATTTGTATTTTCTTAGATTAATAAATAGAGCAGTTAGTTTAAAAATGTTTGCCTCTATTAGGAGGATAACATGCTCTGTAGAATAATCTGTGCTGTGCTTTGGAAACTGAATGCATTGTCTTATCACAGCAATACAGGCCTATCACCAAATCTTAACACCATCTCATTTGTTTGTTACTTCCCTTGCTCATTCATTCATTCGTTCATTTCTTTTTTTAATTCATTTGTTCATTCGTTTATTTATTTATAAGCTAGGCATACTTGTCAGTAGTAACATTTGATAGATTTGATCTATAGTTTTTACACTAGCTGCATTTGTCCAAGCAAGATAATGAGTCACATATTATACAGTATACTTCTCTTTCTTAATAATAATAGTTATATTTAGAAGAATAATAGTAAATGCTAAATGCATTTGACTACAGTATATTCAAACTATTTTTATGTGATGTCTTTTTTGTAGAGCATGCTTTGTACAACACATGAGAAAGACACTGATATTTTAATACTATAGACATATCTTATGAACCCTAGTACTGTATGTACAGTAGTGGTAAACCACTCAAAATAATCTGAACCTTAATAGTGTGGAGTGTTCTTGAGCTGAAATAAAGTCATGGTCCTCAAAGTAGTGCTCAGAGAACTCAGTAATAACTCAAGAATAATGTATTATAGTATAGGCCTAACTTTCTGGTCAGTTATACAGTATGTGGAACCTGGGACAAAGTCACACCATCACAGTTATACACTAAATTTATACTTACAAGTTACACACTACCAGGCCAAGTCAAGTTATACACTATGTGTAGGGCCTTCCCCAAACTGTTGCGACAAAGATTGAAGCACACAAATGGCTAGACTGTGTTTGATGCAGTAGCATTACATTTACCCTTCATTGGAATTAAGAGGCCTATACATGTTCACAAAATGAGTTCCATGAAGTTATAGTGTTTCAAGGTTGGCATGTAAGACCTCAAGTGACCTGTAAACAGCCCTGACGTCAACCCCACTGAACACCTTTCAGATAAATCCAGACTGTGTGCTAGGCATTCACACTTCAGGCTGGGTACAAATCATCTAGCAAAAACGCTCAAAATAGTGGATTCTGTTTTAGCGGCAAATGTCCATCATTTTAGAAATGGTTGGTCAGTGAACAAATATTATTATGATGGTCATCTATCCAGATATTTTGGCTATGTAGTGTAGCATATTAATGTATGTTTATTGCCAACAAGGAAAAGGGGAAAAATTGCAACATCATTAGTATTTATATGCAGCTCATGGGAAGGAGTGTCACAGACATTTTTACAACTGCTATATGAAATTCATTAAGACAATTTTTCATTCAACTATACGTAGCAATTAGCTATTGAACACGAAAATCCCTCAACCTCAGTAATAAGGTTCTAATCCCTAGGCAGCATGACTATCACAGGCCCCTTACCCAACATGATCTTTGCCGGAAGATACAGTAGCATAGGCAAGACTGAAATCTGCACATTGTTTTGGTGAAATGTTTTTTTTTTTTTTTTTTTTTTATGTTTCTTAAGACCACTAATCCTAGAAATGTGCATGGGTTTTTGCCCCCTTCCCACTGAATCCTTAGACAAGCTGGCCTATCTCTCTTCAGTGCAGTTAACAGCTGTATCACAGTCACTGAATCAAAGCCATTCCCTGGCCAGCCATCTTAAAATCAACACTGAATTGAAGAGTTCATCTAACAGTATCTGCATTTACATGGACAGTATTTATTCAATTCAGTTGAAATTATTTAGATTAAACTTAACTGTTTACATGGACGCTGATCCAACGAGATGTGTAGCATTTAATATGATAGAAATATGGAAGTATAGAAATAAAGAAGAAGAACTACTGTATTTTTCCTCCAACTTTGAGTATAAGTTAAGCTATCTATCTTTTCCCAATCAATCATGCCTTCTAAATTATGAATGGTTGCAAAAATTTAGTCTCATCTATGATTGGTTAAATCCTTTACTAAATGTGAACCTGTCAGGGCTTCTTCCTCAGCCAGAGACCTGAGGAAGTGAGTGAAAGTGATCTGAAGTAATGACAGATGGGAGAGAGCAGCTCTCACAGAGTTTACCAATGAGGACTGGAAGCAAAATTTTCTTCCTGGAAATCAAGTTGTCCAGTATTCCCCCAACATGGGGGAAATGTTTGCAGAAAGAATATATCTATTCAAACAAAAAGAGAAACGATCAGATCAAGTGTTTGTATGGCTAATATTTAAACATACATTTTCTTTCAAGTGGCAAGTGGAAGACTTGAAACTGAATCTTGTAGTCGAAGTTCACAATCTTTTCTTGCAAGAAACCACAACAAAGTTTCTCTGCCAGGCGGGCCTAGATCACTCTTCTTTTCTCTGTGGACCTCATGTATGCTAGTGTAGAACATGTGTTCACTGATGCCAGGTCAAGCATGCTGTAGAACATGGCAACTGGCCACCTGCCTGCCCCTGCTCGCTTTGTAGAAGCACTCACATTCTGGTTCATGATATTAACAGCACACTATACTGTATAAGCCAGGAATGTATTTTATATTTTGAATAAAGTGTTTTATACAACACATTATGACACTAATGCAACATTAGGTATATTCACATACATTAATATAGTTATAGTCTGTGACTGGGTTTGTTTGTGGGTTTTTTTTGGCATTGTTGCCAATCTCCACGTATTGGTGCATGCTACTCAGAACAATGACAGACGTCTTGATTTTGAGCGCACACACCGTCATCATTGCACTGCTACTTCTAAACACTTGTTTTGGAGAATTCCTTGCCTCCCAACACATCTTTAGCTGAAGGTGGAAATTCCTATCATATCTTATTTATGATGCCACGCAAAGTTGCATTTCAGCATTCTATTAGCCAGTGACAGAGATGTGAAGAAGGTGTCTGTTATAACTATTCTGCCCGTAAATAATCTATATTTACATGGATTGTTATAGACACGGAATACACATCAAATGTATTTATTTAAAATTTCGATATATCGATATTTCTCAGAATACGTCGTTTGAAAGATTTTTCAATGCAGTGCTGAGTTCAAGACTTCTAGATGAGCTTCACCTGAGTTACTGTGCAAATCAGAAGCTGTTAACAGTGCTGAAAAGGGAAGAACCAACTTTTTGGCTCTTCCACACATACACACACTATTTACTATTTAAGAGCTATTTACACTCACTGGCCACTACATTAAGTAGAACTTCTAACCCTACCATCTGATTGTTGCAGCAAAAATTGAGACTCATCAAACCAGGCAATGTTTTTCCAAACTCCAGTGCCTAAATGCATTGCGTTTCTGCCATCTGACTGGCTGATTAGATATTCGTGTTAACTAGTAGTTGAATACCTAATAAAGTGTAATAAATGCAAAACATTTCTAACGAAATACTTTTACATTGTGTAACAGGACTAGCTCTGTAGAAGTTAGTCACTGAGAAAGCAAATAAATATATACATATGAATACTGTAGTGATGGTTTAACACTATTATACCATAATAGTAATAATATTCCTAATATCTGAGAAGTTAAATTTGTTCAATAAATTAATTAGGTTTATTTAAGTGGTCGGTGATAGTGTTTTCAATGAAAGTTTACTTTTTGTTTCGAAAATGTTCATGACCTTTGGCATTGCAAGAACCAAGAAGGAAGACCTATTTATCCAAATGTATGTGCTATGTGTGCAACATGGTCACGATCTGTTTTAAAGAAGTACAAATCTTAATCACTGTTTCCATTCAGTTATTTAAATAATTACACATTATTTTGCTTCTTTGAAGGTTAATAAAAAGAAACTTCAATAAGATAAGCTGCATGTTTAAGAAAACCCAGAAGATCCAGATAAAGCACCCTAGGCACAGTATACTGTATACAGTAAATGTTTCTAATGATTGTAGATGCTCTACCTAAAAAAATCATGCAAAACTTTACCAAGTTTATTTGAAAATTGTTAATTGGTAGCCTGTGGTTATAATTGCAAGTACACACTTAAAAATCAACACCCACAAAAAAAAATTCTCAAGCGAACAATAACTACTGCATTAGACTGAAAGCCTGCTTTGCTCAAGACACATTTCAGTGTATGAAAGACTTTTTGAAACTCATTTTGAGAAATGTCTTGATGTGTTCTTTTGTTGCCAGCTCGGCATGAAAATAATTGTGGGTTGCTACGCTAGAATTGTGCAGACCCATGTCAGGAGTGCCATAGTGACAGCTGCCACATGAAGAAAAAGAAAAAAAAAAAAGCAATCAAAAAGGCATTGTTTTAACAGAAAATTGCCATGTTTATTGAATCAACTGTACTGCATGTAAAGTGGATTGAAATGTTGACAGTTTCACATCAATGAGCAGTCATTTCTATCAACACTTTTAATTTAATGTGTTTAATAAAGTAGCAGGCTTTTATCGTTTGTGATGTCTGTTTTCTATGTTTCATATTAATGTACAGTATTTATTTTATAGCAAAATACTGTTAAATTATTTGACAGGATTGTCCTGTAAATAATTAGGCAATTGGGACAGTGCATGGGTTTAAAGGAATATACCAGAAAGCACAATGTGTAGTGGGATATCTAATATTTTTGCAGGGTTTCTTAAATGTTTTACAGAGTATGCTAGCACACGTGACTGCATATTTAACCAATATAACCTATAAATGGACATATTTAACCCATATAAGCTTTTCGAGCATCCTATTCCAGATGTATTTGCCTTTGCTGATATAATAACCTCCACTCATCTGGGAAGGGTTTCTGCTAGGTTTTGAAGCATGGCTGTGGGGATTTGCTCATTCATCCACAAGAGAATTAGGCACTGCTGTTATGTGAGGAGGCCAATCCAACCTTGGCAAACCTTTCCTGAGCTTGTTTTGTGCACAGGAAATAGAAATAGATTTGCGCCCCTTAATCAAAGTGAAAGGAAAATTGTAGGGCTAGAGCATGCCGGAACTGAAGATGAATGAATGGTTGTTGGTATTATGCAGAACCAGGTTGATCAAACAACATTAAGAACTCAGAGTTTATATGTAATGTATAATTGTATCTCATTCTCATTCATTCTCTCTAGAATAGGCCTGGAGGCAGGTTACAGCCAGAATAATTTTTCAGACACATCTACCAGACTATGGGCCATTTGAAAATACTAATTAGCCAAATCTGCACATCTTTGGACTGTGCAAATCCCATACACTCAGACCTAAGGTGGGAATCAAACCCTTGACCCTGAACAATGCTAACCACTGCGCCATCATGCAGCTACTCAATATGTAGCTAGGTTTTTTAATTTATTTTTTAAAGCAATATACCTTCTCTGGCTTTGTATTTACAGAGCTCCATTGGGAATAACACTACCGCCAACAAAAGCAATCAAAATTGATCAGCATTGATTTTTAATTATCTGTGATTTTAAGAAAGAGCTAAACAAATACTGACTCATTTGCAATGCATTTCCGGTGGGCGAATAAGATATTCTATATGCTCTTGTGAACTGATCGTTCTGTTTTCAAATTGAGCAGCTACAGGTGTTCCTGTAATTTCATAGCCATGTTTCTGTCTGCAGCACATTTCAGATTTCCTGTGCACCTCTGCTAATTCGTGCCTAAGGCTCACGGCTGTCAGCATACAGCCGCATATCACCATGCTGATGGCGGAGGAAGTAGGTCGAAGAGAGCAGAATCAAAAAACAATTTACATCTCTGCTTCTTTCTTGTGTTTCCCTCTTATTCTATATCACCTGCAGAACTCTTGTCAGCCTGCCATGAGCTTCGTTGCCGCTACGGGTGCATCATGACCAGGAACGGCACGTTCTGCTTCTGCGCAGACGGCTTCGAAGTCGGCGAGGACGGTCGTAGCTGCAGAGGTAGGTCTCTTATCATTGTCAAATGAAAGGTTACATGAGACACAAATTCATGGCATGTTTAAGGAAAAATCTCTTATGTTGTAGGGTTATTTTCCTGGCATTGTTCGTGGTCACATGTGCTTTCCTTAAAGGCAAAAATCAATTCAATGTTATACTGACTGATCACTTTCATCGTTCGATGAAACACGTCTATCCCAGTCTGACAGTGTACCCATCCACAGGACATGAACACTGACTGAATGATTGTGTGAAAATGATGTAAATCATGTGCAATGGACACCTATGGGAGATTTTGGACTGATGTGTTTGACAGCGTTCTCCACCACCGCGATCAAAACACTAAGGGACTAAGGGAATATTTTTTATTTATTTATTTATTTTTAATTCAGTACATTTGAAGGGAATTGCAGGATGTTTTTTTTTCTTCTTTTTTTTCAGGGCACATCGAGAATGTTCTGATGGCTCGTGGTGTGGCCTAGCTAACACAATTTATGTTGTTTTCTCCTTTGATCTGTCACCCATCTGTATATGGTGGCAGGAGATATTTGTCTCTGGGGTGTCTTTTAACGCTCTCTGTCTGGCTTTATATGACACATGGCATTGACTTCTAAAAAAATAGAAAGAATTGTTTGACCTGGTTTGGTCTAAATGATGTCTCCTGAGTAAGGTTGTGATGATTATTGATTGTATAGTGCAGACTGTTGGTGGGCCTGTTTTTGTTTGTATTCTGCAGACACCAATGATAGTATTATTTCCTATCCTAAAAAAAAAGAAAAACTAAATAAGCAACGATTATTACATTACCTTACTACATAGAAGAAATAATAATGGTCTTTACAAATAATGTAGGAATGATCTGTGAATTACTGTTGGTAATGTATCACTCTCCATTCTGAATACTTACAGTAGTAGACTGGTGCACTGAAGGACAGGTGCACTGATGTGAGATGGCCTTTACAAAAGACAAAGCACATTAAGCGGGTTTTATGTATTTGGGTCATGTTTGAGCATACCTAATTTGTCATAAGTGACTCTTCCTCTGTGTGCAGATCATGATGAATGTGCAGTGTATGGGATATGCAGCCAAACCTGCGCGAACACTTATGGGTCGTATCGCTGTAGCTGCACAGATGGCTACAGACTACAGCCCAACAAACACTCCTGCAAAGCTGAACAGGGTAAGGATAAGATGAATTAATGACTGCAAAGATGTATGCTTATCATGAGTTATGTAAAGCACTTCTTTTGTTCATATGAAGTTTAAACAACTTAGTGTCACGGTATTGTCAGTATTACTGGAGCATAATAAATCACTGCAGTGATTCTGGAAACAAACATATCACTGATATAAATCCAAATCACACATTTATCTTTGAGTGATCTGACTTGGATGTTGTGTTTTACTGATAAGGAATTTATGATAAGCTTATAGATGACTAAATAAGAAATAAAACAGGACAGAGAATCGCTTTATAGTTATATGCAATGCTGGGGAATGTCTGAAAAACAGGGACCTATTATCAATTGTCATAGCTATTGTACACAGTCATTAAATCACCAAGTGACCTTTTCTAGCAATAAAGACACAAAAACAAGTGTGATATGTTAGTGTGAAATCGCTAAGCGCAAAGTTCTCTGTAGTAAAGACTGTTGAATGGTGGACACCTTAAAGCTACTCCTGTACCTTTAACTCTTAAAGTCCTGACACTGAAACCTTTTTTCACCAATATTAAATAAACATAGGCGAAAAACTAAGAAATAAAACAGCTCCTAGAATGAGCACCTTAACCTGAGCTGGCATTACTGTCAGAGTCGCGGTTATAGAAATTTATTCTGCTTCTTAGCAAACCTAAAAAAATTTTGCGACACTGTGGTAGAAAACAACAGCATATTTCTGGTACATTAATAACAGGTTCTAGTTTTGCACACATTCCCCAGCATTGGTGGCTCTGTCCTGTTTTATTTCCTTTTTAATCATAGGTAAGCATATCATAAATTTCGGTAAGACGCAACATCCAATTCCGATCACTCAAAGATAAATGGTTGATTTGGATTTATATCAGTGATATGTTTGACTGACAGGTTAAAATTTGAGACTTTGATTAGCTGTTTATTTTGAAAAACTAATTGAACCATAATCAGCAAACATAGTTTATAGAAGCATACAAGATATGCTACATTACACATTTTGATGAAGTGGAAATTATGGCTAAAAATCGGTGCAGTGAACAACCGTCCTCTCATTTCAAAGATATAATCACAATGGGATTAATGTATCAAGCTAGATATGTTTTCTTTTAACATTTATTTAATTTATTTTACTTTATGCTCTTGTTTATCTGTTTAAGCAAGCAGTGTGGTATTCATAAAAATTATGGATATTCAGAAAGAAATGCATTCTACTCATGCTCCTGTGTGTCTGTATTTACCCATGAGAAAATAAAAACAGTAAACATGTAGCTCAATTCATGAATTACTGCAGTGTAATATTTAATTTGTTTATATGAGAGGTGTTACTCTATATTCAGCCTACACTTTTAATTGTGCAGAATAACAAAACCCAGTTCTGAGAGTAAAAACTACCTTAATTTCTGAATATAATTCCCTGCTACATTAATGCACTTATTCCAGCAGTTCACTAGTGATTGGATACCATCAAGGTAGAAAGTTTTCTTAGTACTCTGGAGCAATGATTGGACTGCCTGGCCTTCTGTGTCAAAACTTTAACTCACTGCAGATTAGCAATCTTCTGTGCCGATTAAGGGCAGAGAGCTCTCGCGGAACCCAATGTGCACTCACCTTACGGAAATGCAGGTTTTCCTGAGTGATTGTGTGTACAGTTCCCGTAGACAGATGCGTCTCTTCCACTCTCTGAATGTTCACAGGAATGAATGCAGTGGGCTCTGAGCCACCTCGTCGGCCAGGACCGTCATTCACAGACCTATAGCCCTCTTTAAAATGTTTGCACCATTCAAATATTGTACTGTGACTAGGAGTCTTACCACTGTACTGTGCTTGAGGTTTTCTGTAAATGTCAAGTTGTTTCATACCTTCATTCTTTTGCTCATAAGATGTCAAGTCCCGATTTCACTTGAAAGCCAGTTGTATTTATTTCGGTCACAGCCCTTAGCAGACACTCTAATCCAAAGTGAATTTAAAAGAGCTTTGTAGTCTTTATCAAAAACACATCCTCATGCTACTGTATTTCACTAGATTAGGGACTAAGGATACAATGAAGAATTTTTTTTTATGTTAATGTTTTATATTATTGTCATTAATTTAAAAAATTGTTAAGAAAAGGAGACAATAGATTACTGTAAATTAATAATTTAGGTGTAAGCCATAAATACTGTACATGCCTAAGGTGTCAAAAGATGTAGTGCTCACTTATTGTTATTTACTCACTCACTCACTCACTCACTCACTCACTCACTCACTCACTCATCATCAATACCTCTTTATCTTGTATTCAGGGTCGCGGGGGGCCTGGAGCCTATCCCAGGAGGCTTAGGGCACAAGGCGGGGTACACCCTGCGGGGCACATACACATACACTCACCATCTCTTTATGTGCGATTTGGGGATGCCATTTAGCCTAATCTGCATGTCTTTGGACTGTGGGAGGAAACCGGAGTACCCAGGGGAAACCCACCACCCACCAACCCACTGTACAATTGTCTTAGCCCCATTGCTTCTATTGCTTTTACAGTGCTGCAGGACATGCAATAGGGCCTTTGCCTGCAGATAAAGCAACCCCGAAGTGAAAGGCATTTTAGTAATCGAAAAAAGCCCGAAAGAGAGCTATTCTTGATCTGCATCAGGCTCACCCATAGATTACATGCCTAATGACACCTGGGTGGGAGTGCAGCTGCTCATGAGTTCGAAATCCAATCACTTTTATCATTAAATCTGCTGCTCTGTAATGAGGCTTTCAAAGGGAAACCGAGAACTACAATTCTAGACAGATGCATTCGCAGGTCAAATCGGCTAAAAACTTGGTAGTGTTTAATCAGGAGAGCAAACGTGTTTTAGGGCAGTGATGGATTGTTAGATTGTAGCTGCTGGTGGAATTTCTGTCTGCTTAGGTGAATGGAATTGAGCGGCCTATTTTGTCTCTCGCAGGCTAACATCATTAGTGCTAGGCTTTTGTAAAGGTTAGGGAGAGTAAGTTAATTACTGTGATTATGAAGCTGCCTGTTGTCATTTCCAGGTTTCAGATTCATTTTTCATCGGTCCCACAAAGAATGCGTCTCGGTTTTCGAGCCATTACAGCAGGTCCTGATGTAAATACTTTAAACTTCATAATGTTAATCACAACACAAATTATGGATTATAAATCACAATATAGTGTATACTGGACAATATGTGAAACCACAGAGGTTGGGATCTCTATAGGAGATTGTAACCTGGAAAGATTAAGTGCCCTTGTGTATTTATTGGTCTGAAGCCAGTTTGCGCAAGAGTTGAAAGTAAAGAAATTGAACAGGGATTAAGGTACAGTACACTCAGTTGGAAATAGCTGCAAGGCACAGCACACCTTGCAGTAGATGCAGCAGCAGGCTGCTTTTAATCAACGCAACTGCTTTCCTAAGAGGAATAATCTGAATATCATTACCCATAAACTTAACTGAACTTACAGCTCACCTACATTAATATTCATTTAGCGGAAATAGGTTGTACCATAAGCAGAACTATGGAGTTTCCATTAGTTGTAAAAGCTCATGCATATAAATTTTGGTGCATTCACATCACATGGGGTCTGACAGATTATGAAAAATGCATTTGTGAAGGGAATATTTAATTGACAAAAAAATGCATAAAAATCTAAAAAGGAAGGTTCATCAGCTGCAACTGTAATTGGTCCTCATAATTTTATAGGACAAACTTTAGAGTCATGTTGTCAAGATGCAATGTACACTTTTCCCCCCTTTTCTACAAAATAAAGGTTTCTTTTGTTTTCTGTGCAGCCAAAATAATTAAAGCCAAAGTGGAAATGTTGTGGCAGGCGCTTATTGTATTCTCAGGGAAAAAAAACCCTCCAAAAATAATTACTAGCCTCTGCTTTGTGATGTGGGAGGCAACGTTCAGTTTTAGTTGCTGAAAAAGGACAGGTTGATTTATAGAGTTTATTAGAGTAGTGGCCATGAATTTATACTTTTTTTTTTTTTTTTTTTACTTAAAGTAAAATACTTTATTGAACTTTTGGTTGGGTCCATAAATAAGTCCTTGACCAAAAATATAAAAGGTTTTGTGAAAACTTTGAGGTAATATGAAGATGAATTCGGGAAGTGATTGCAATATAATTCGGGATAAAGGTTAAATTGTATTACATGCAATTTCTCGGGAAGCATAATTTCCCTTAGTTTCAACAGCTGACGCAAGACCTATGTGACTGTAGTACGCTACAGTTAGTCTTAAGATTGCACCAGCAAACCTAATGCTTTTCAGTAGTAACCGTTATTTAAATAATTCTCATACTCTCAGTGATTTGAATACTGTATGTCGCGATGGCTTCACATTGGTCAGTAGGCTAGAAATCGTAGCCACACTCTTACTGTATACTGAAATTCCCCTTTGTAGATTTTGCTTACATCTGAAATGAAAAGAAGCGTCCAACACCAAGGAGTTCATGAGTGTAAATCAGAGAGCACATAATGGCAAATAATAACTTCATTATTCTCAGCAAAGTGTTGTTCCTACACTCTCTCCTCATTTACACAGCTCAGACCTGCATTAACTCATCACGCTGAATGCTTCAAATGGCTGACTTCATGCTGATTTGTCCCCATTTTTTCCTGACTTTTATTTTAGATCCCAGTGAGAGTCCGGCTGCTCTGATGATTGCAAGCTCGGATAATATCGTAATCACAACTCTTAATGGATCTGGCGTGCAGATTTTGAAATTCCTTGACTCAAATGGTACCCATTCTTTGGATTTTAACTACAACGAAGAATCAGTGTGCTGGGTCACATCTTCCAGAACAACTGGACAGCTCTGGTGCGCCAAGATGAGGAAGCCGAGTGTTTTTTCCAAAGAACGGGAAATAAAATCAGTACAGAGTTTTCACAGTAAGACCTTTTTTGTTTCAGTTTGCATTTGAATCCAATAATGCTGCATTATTATTTTTCATAGCACTGTCTAATAACAAACACAACTGTAAGTAATAGGAAAGCTAAAGCAGGAATAGAAGTGAATGCTGAAAGTTATGTGCAATAGTAATGTGCATTTAATCTTATACTGTAGGCATGCATATGCATATGGATCAGTGAGCTGCTCAGAGAAATTTATTTAAAATTTTGTTCTCTGTATCTAAGTGTCACACGACACATTTTATACAGTAGATTTTGGTTCACTTTTGGTTCTGCATTTTCTACTAGTATTTAAAATAAGTTGTAGTATGACTTATAGACTGCATATTTAACTACAGTCCATAAGCTATGCATTATAAAATATAAATTCATTTGATTTTAAACTTTTATAGACCTTTTTAGAGTTTTAAAAAAACAGGAGAATCAAAATAATATTCGGTATCCCTTTTAAAGTATTTTAACAAAGGCTGAATAAAATAAGAGTTTATCTGAATATGTGTTACCAGGAAATAAGGTAACATTAACCAGCAGGACTGGATTTGTTGAGCTATACAGCTCACTTAATGGTTGGATGATCTGATCAATGGAATGGCCAGACATTTAAACACCTTCCTGATAGAGAAGCCAAGTGTCTGTAGTAAAACAGGGCTGTACTGTTTTACACCACAAATGTATAATTGTGTCTGTGAATCTACAAACCAACAGTTAAAATGTTGTATTTCATGGTTTGTACATGTTCATTAAATAAGTAGTTATAGGCATCAGTGGTATTTAATTGGTTAACGCTGTGAGTAAATGACCGGAAGGTTGGGGGTTCGAGCCCCAGCACTGCCAGGATGCCACTGTTGAGCCCTTAACTCTGCTCCCAGGGCACTGTATCCTGGCTAGGATATGCAAAAAAGATAATTTTACTGTTTATAAGGTACATGTGACAAACAACTGAATCTTATCTAAATATTTATACACCAACACTTTCTCTTCAGCCAAAGCATGCTTGTTTTGCCACTTTAGTTAACATTTGTTATCTAGATAATAAATCAAGGCATGAATCTGTGCTTACACAGCTTTACAGTACATGTACAGTATGTAATGCTAACCCACTCTTGTCATTACTAGAAAGTTATGTGGCAGAGCAGCAATATTATGATACAAGTTATGAGGAAAATCACTTGACATTATTGCTCCTCGTTCCCCAGTTTCTGATTACTGATAGATTGGCATGATAAAACATATCCATACCTACAGTACAGTACCTTGACAATACATTATTTAGCTTTACCTGACATGAAATGTGCGCTAGAAACATAAGCGATAATTGCCTCAGTAAGATCCTTCTGTTTTATCACGTTTAAACTAAATTATTTTCATTTTCTTAATAGCAGTGGCAGCTGGTACGTGATAAAACTTCAGGTTAGAGCCATTACTGTTGCGAGATGACATTTTCAGTTGCTGATTAAGTAAAGAGATACTTCCAACTTTTCATTGTTTCCCTCCAGCTTTTTGCATAGAAACATTGATTGAGTAGGCTAAATCATGATAGCTAACAAAGGATAGTAATGGGACAATGGGATATGGCGTTCTAAAAGTGGCTAGTTTCGTTGCTTTTTTTCGTTGTTTTTTCAGTGTTGGAGAACAACATTGCACTGAACTAATCCTAACCCTTTACTTAGCTTTGCCAGTGTTCAAATATTTATATATTCCTGTTTTTAAAAAAAAAAGATTGGAATTAATGCCAGCAAGTTAATCCACAAAGTGAAAACCCTTTAAATGATGGCTGATCGCACCTGAGCTATTGTGTAGTGGAGCAAGATGGTAAGATTTGAATTGTTGTGCACTACAGTTACAGTACACAACACCGTCAAGGACATCATGTTGCCAACATAGCTACCAACTGAAACATGACTTTAAAAAAGTACTACTTGTTCGTTAGGTTTAAAGAATAAATTAAAAAGCCAATGAATGGAATCAGACATGAAATGAAATTTACCCTTTCATATAAGTCAATGCTAATTATTTCCTCTATAAGCTTTGAATCTGTTTGTTTGAATGTGTTGTATTTTTCTGCTGGTTTGCACCTGAGCCCTTTTTCCAGCCCAGTTTAGATTTACATAGAAAGAGATAAGAACTGTATATTGTAATTTAGAGTTTATTTAGTGTCTATTCATGGTTTTATTTAGCTCCTCTGGCACATGATGAGAATTTCTGACAATCTGCCTTTATGTCTCATAACTGATGAAACCATGTGCCCGTCTTGGTAATTGATTCATTCTGAAGATTTATTAAAACAGCATTACACTTGTCCTTTTGAGATTAACTATTGCTAATTCTATTTATGCCTCTCACTGTGAGGCAAGTCCTAAATGTTATCACTATTTTACTTATCCCACTTCTTTTTTTTACCCATTTAGGTGTTGAACAGATGGTCATCGACTGGCTCACAGGAAACTTCTACTTTGTGGACCGAGCGAATGGCAGAATATTTGTTTGCAGCTGGAATGGAGAGACATGCGTTACTATAATAGAGCTGGACTTGTTGAATCCAAAAGGAATAGCCGTGGATCCTCTCACGGGGTGAGTAAAATATGCATGAGGTGTGTCAAGTAAAACAAGGGCACACCGTTCTTAGTTTAGACATTGCTAATTATTTGCTGTTTAATTATTAAAAATTCCCCACACAGCCTGTCGTTTCAAGGCTTTAAACATTTATACAAATGCGCCTTGAACGTTGCAGTTCCTGTGCTAAATATTTCCTTCTCTCTGCAATCGTGCCTGCTTGTGTAATTTCATTACAACTCCTCCTGTGAGGAGTTTCATTAGTATTCTATGATATACGGAGAATCTCTCTATATAAAACACCCCTGCAGAATGTTACTTTGCAGATTTCTTTTTGTTTTGTTTTGTTCTAACACCACAGATATGGTGCTGACGTGCCTGTGGAGTCATCAGGTTGAGTGGTAATTGCAGAAATATTTGGGGAGACAGAACTGAAGGAGCACAAAGGCTCCTTAGAGGGGAAAAAATGGCAGTGAGATTATTCAAGTTATCAGCAGCTAAAAAGGAGCTCTGCTGTAATGTGCCCAGAGAGATGAAACTAAAAACTAAACAGAATTGGGGTACCACTATATTCATGAGATGACAAGAACAGAGAGAGCTTCAAGACCTGGTGCAGGTTTTTAATGGCTCTTCGTTAAGTAATGCATAGTTTCAGCATCAGTGTTATATATACAAGACAAGATATGTATAGGTATAGAAAAGACTGCACTGTGAGTTTAGGATTAAATTACATCAGTGCAGCTTTTATTATTTGTTGGCAAAAAGAGAAGACGGTTCACTATTTTTCCTGTGGCCTTCAACAAGGAAATTGTGTAATATGGCCATTAAAAAAGGGAAAAAATGGTAGTAAGCATATTTCTTTAGCATACCTGCACTGACCAGCCTGTATTTTATTCTGGGCTGCCATATCTCTTCTATATTCTCTGTTTTCCTTATCATCTAAGTGCATATGCTGGCTTTCTGGATTGTGAGATTTTTGATTGGGCTGGGTCAAAAAGATGATGCTGCACCACAGTGGCAATGCCAGTGTCCTGTCCCTCTGCCAACTACTGTACAGTATGGACAAATTGCCTGGCCACACTGGGCCTCTGTCTTGTCCTTGTCGCCGCATGTTAAGTGGGAGGTTATGTTATAAATCATCTCTGTTATGAGCTGGGAAACTTGTCAAGAGTCAACTTGTTTCGCCATGGTATTTTTGTTCCAGGTTTTTCATATACTTTTTTTGTAACAATGTCCCATGTGTCTTAACGTGCTTTGCCTTTAGTCTTTTCTTTGCGCTGCATTGTCATTGCTCCTCAGTTATGTTCTTCTCTTCATTTTTACCTCTTAATTGGTTTGTCTGTGAATCACAGTGTTTTTTTGTATTATCACACATACTTTGAAATATAGGATACTGTGACACTGTGACTAACAGTCTGCATGAGATGTGACTGTTGATATGGTTCATGACACTTTGCTTTGAATCGCTCAAAAAAAAAAAAGCTACAAGTTTACACAGTTGTGCTCTGCCTTAAGTTGCAAGTACAAGTTGCAGAATTTTCTCAGCAGCCTCGAGATTGTAGTTGTGAGGTTCATTTATTGGCTGAACAAGTTCCTCTCTTGGCTGTATCCAGCAGCCCAATTTTCAGCATATCTCTATGGTTCCTTAACAGACAGGGGACTGCTTTGTGTAGCTGTTTGGTTCATTGCGTTCTGCCAGCTCTAGGCCTTTTTAAGTGCATGTCCCTAGTGTTAATACAGATCATTAAACCAAGGAAGATCTTTGCTTCTTTCTGTGCCTTTCTGACACTACTGCACCAAAAGTTATTTTTCATTATGTAAAAGTGAATTGAACAGCTTCATAGTTATTAAATAAAGTTCACTTCTCTAATATACTGTAGTATAGTCTAGCTGATGTTTTTCTTTGGTAACCCGGTGTTGAGGCTTGTTAGTAATTGTAACAAAACTATTGCTATGGAATCAGTATTTGTTTAGCTTGTTAATTATCTACTAAGGATTGGAAACCACAATGTTCAAAAATCACCCTATTAACAAAATATCATTAAGATAATTGGCTACCTAAGAAGATGCAGCTCACCATAGCCTGTATATTTCTCTAGTTTTACTTTGTTTAGCAATAGGGCTTCCATCTCAGTGTGACTATATTACCAGTTCTCGTTTTTATCCAAAAAAATTCATCTCAAATATTTTTTCATGGAAATGTCCATAATTTTCTGCAATGTGGCTTTCCTTTTTTCATAGCTATATAAGGCCATTTTGATAACTATTTGCAGGGTATTAAAACTGCTTTAGAATATAGGCTAGAACAGTATTGCTGTACATCAGGAAATGACTGTCATTATAGGGCTGCACAATTCTTGTCGCAATTCTCTCACATGATTCGCTTTCTCTTTGTTTTTGTTAATGTAAATGAAGTGAAAAGTTGTTAAACATAAATAGAATATTAACAATAATACATAAAAATAACTAAAAAGTAGCACTTGTGGTTTTTGGACACTCAGACAACACGTGTGTTAGTTAGATTATTATTATTATTATTATCATTATTATTATTATTATTTTATCAGCATAAGGTAAATGTAACTGTGTTAGGTAGTTTGTTATTAAATACTGTACATAGTTTACAATGTAAAATTTACTGTGGTCAAAGGGTTTATTGCTCAATCCAAGTCTTTGTGGACACGGCAGGTTTAATTATCTAATACTTATAATTTATAGCCCCATTGAAACTGCACGTGCCTGTCTCTAATCAGACAATAGTATGTATTTTAGTTTTTAACATGTCAGGCGGTCACTTGCTATGGTTCGAGGTGTCTAACATCCCGTCTCACCACGAGTCAAACCTCGTAGGTGTTAGACACACCTATACACATTGAGCCGACACATAAAGCATTAAAAGGAGTCAGTCAGAAACAGGTTGGATGTATAAAAAGAAAAAAAAAAGCTTATGGTTGCCTGGAATTTAGCAAGCAGAGTGTTGCGATATTGAGCATGCACAGGAAATACAGTTTGAGCACAACGAAAGTGTGAGATTGATGGAGTAAGTGACCGTTTAAGCGAACAAAAATAAAATCAGGATGTAAAAAGTTTTTGGCATGAAAATAAAAGCATATTAACCCAACTCCTGATAACTGGTTAACATGTTTAGCGCCACCTCCTTGTTACACGCCATGTGACTGATGAAGTGATTGAGTTCATTTCATAGTCTCTGGCGCGATTGGTAATTGATTGAATCTGGCGTGATTGGTAGTGTTTTGTGTTACACTGTTTGAGTGCTATTGATTGGTATCTTTCATCAGTAGCATTATTGGGACTGCCCTAGGCTAGTGACCTTAAGGAACTGGTTTGCCAGCACTATGTCATGTCCACACTGTTACGAGGGTCAAGCTCCATATAACAGACCGAACCATAAACTACAAACATGAACTCTCTTGATTACAACACACAACCCCATCACATTCATTGTCATGTTTACAGTCACTGGATTACTGGTCACGCACAACTGGACATAATCACCACTACACCTATAGCCTCCCAAGTGACTAAACGTATGCTAAGTATATTAAATGCTAGCATGCTAAAGCATACTTAAGTGTACTTGCAGCCAGACTAATGACTAGTATACTTGAAGTTTGCTATTTTGGAACAACTAATTAATTAACTAATTAATTAACTAATTAACTATTTAAGTTGTAATTACATTACAAAAGCACAATTTTAAGTGTATTAAGTGTACTTTTGTGTGCTTTAAGTATACTTACTGTAGTACACTTAAAGTATATGGTTGTTTATGTACTAATGTAATGAATGAAATTAACATACTGTATATATTTAATGTAAGTACATTACAGCAATTTTTACTGTGTTACAAAAACACAGTAATATACCATAAATATATTCTTATTGCAGCAGTAGCATGCTTCTGGCCAAATCCAAAAAAGTACACTTTGTGGTCAAGGTGTCACCACAGCAGACTATCCTATCCACACACAACTTTGCACAGGTATTTATACCCGATGCGCTTCCTGACACAACCCAGGGTTGGGATCCTCAGATTCCCACAAATCAACAACAGCTCGAGCAAGTGTAGCTTTACGATATTGAGCACATGGAAGAGACAGAGTTCAAACACATAAATAAGCTTGAATGTGCAAAAGAGATTCAGCTCACAAAAGCGAGTTTAAGCATGCACGAGCGAGAGTAGTGCACTAAATATAAGCATGAATAAGTCTATTATAATTTAATTATATACTGAGACTACTGTATATTAAAATTTGTATTCCAATGTATGCTTTCTGTAAATTGTTACAATTATTATTTTGAGCACAGAAACACAAAGAAAAACAAAGTTATTTATAAATAAGTATACTTTGGAAATTACACTGACCTTTCACTTAAAGTATATTTTCCTATAAATATTTTGGGAAAGTGTACTATAATACAATTATTGTTAAATAATTGTATTATAAAATAAGTTTAATTCCAAAAATGTATGTATGTATGATGTTAAATGTATGATATTAGTATACTTTTATTTATTAACTGATTAATTACTTTTTTATTAGTATATTTGCAATGTTCTATGCAGATTTGACTATATTTGCAATACACGCAAGTGTATTCTTTTTTTCACTAGGACTGCCTCACACCTGACTTTTGACCTTGAATCAGAGTTTGCATTAGCAAGAAAGAAAGATGCAGCTGTTGTTGCCTCATCTTGTGAAAAAGCTTACATAAACACACAACCCTTTAGGTAATAACAACATAAAAATGCCTAAATCATGCAAGAGACCAAATCTTGTATAGCTATGTTTAATGGCTAATGCATAAAGCTAAGCTGTTTGACCTGTAGAATATCTGGCTACAAGTACACTTTGGTTCATTGCGCTAAGCTAAGCTCTTCTGTTTCAAACTGCACATAAAAACCCACAGTCTTGGTGGTGAAGGAAAACAAGGGGATTTATTTCAGAAAGGTTAAAATATCCCCTTAAAGGTTAGTAATTCCCCTTCTCTTATTCTCATTGGAAAGACTTTAAGGTGCTTTCTGAAAACACTCACTGGTCTGTTTGTCATGGTTCTTTATTCTCTCCATGCCTTATCCTGAATGAGAAAATCCTGTGCTGCAATGGGTTTTTGCATACCCTGTTATGCCTCTATCGAACAGGCACAGTGGCACTCCTTCCCTATTCACAGGGGATTAGCCTTTGTATCTTTGTAATGCCTATGGTAATGAGCATAATATGTTAGCAATGGAAATACTTACTTTCTGACATTATTAGGTTTAGAGGGTTTAGGCGAATGTAATTTGTATTTTCATTTCTGATTATTCTCTCTCACTTTTAGCCATGGTCTCTATGTGGTTTCCGCTGTACCTCCAGTGTTAGAATATTAAAAAAATAGCAAACGGGTTCAGTGTAGAGGTTTAATTGGAAGGTCTTATAATAGTAAAGATATTTAAATACATATGGATACCACAGTGCTGTTGGATTTATAATCTGATTGTTACATTTTTTTTTTGTAACATCACAGCTTGGAAAAGTAGTTTGGCCTGATGTAATGTTATTGTTAGAACTTAACTTTATTGTCTTATTAACTGGTGAAGGCACTCTATGGTGTTATTTACATAACATGATAACATCACCTTTTTTCAAAGGGTTTTCAATACAGTAAATGTAGCTATGTGTGAATAGAAAGTAAAGTTTGTCCTATATTTAACAAAATGTTTAGAAAAAACTATTAATTTGCATAACACCATTCTGTCATTGATTAATTTCCTATAACAGCATTGACTGTCATATATTATTCCTTACATGGCCACATTTCCATAATTTTTCTTTTGATTCTGTAAGCCAGTGTTAAAGCGCTGTACAAATAAAACTGAGTTGAATTAAATTGGAATTGAATGGCCATACAGTTTTTCCTGTATAAAATTAAATATGACATGACATGCTGCGTCATTCACATTTCTGTCAGACACTAAAGTGCTGTGCTTGTGGAAGAAGTTTTTTATTTTAAGTTTTGTTTTTTCCGCATAATTTTTCCCCATTAAATCTCTCCAGCCAGTGTTCATGGTCTTCTTTGTGTTGAAAATTTAAATTCTAGTCAGGGAATTAGAGTTAGAAAACACTTTTTTTAACCCCAATTCAGAAAGGTCTGGCTGATTTCCTTAAAAAAAAATATGTTGTACACGATGGCATGGAATGTTTTCTTGTTGTAAATGGTACTGTATGTGTGACTAAAATTTTATTTGGGCTGAAATGAAAACAGAGCTGTATGCTGAACTTTACATCTAGTCTTTCGTTTGTTGGTAATAATCCTGGAAAAATATTGCCATTCATCTAATACGTTTGTCTAATACATTTGTATAATACTTATTAAACTTATTAAATAAATTATTTTTAAATTGAAAAGGAGCACAATAAAATATCAGTTTTATATTATCAGAATAAGGATTATATAAGACTTATTAACTCACCTAAGGTAACATCTTGCTGGATTCTCCTCCTGTGCTGCAATAATTCACTCTTCAAACCCATCAGTTCTCTGTTGGAGTCTCACCGTTGCTCCTCCCATTGTCCAGAACATTCTGTAGAGCTTCAGAAACCTGTACAGCGCATGACATCCTCCACACGTGTAGAAAACTTACACACACTCAGATTCAGTATGTGTGTGTGTGTGTGTGTGTGTGTGTATGTGTGTGTGTGTGTGTGTGTTTGTTTGTTTGTTTGTTTGTTTGTTTGTTTGTTTGTGTCCACTAGCATGGCCTTGTATTTAGGTCACCCAGACTGTTTTCCTGTGATTAACGTGTGGGTGTGTTCTGTCTCAGGTTATTACTGTATCAGATAATGAAGCGCGACGGAAAGACTATGCCTCTCCTTGGATTCATACAGATTACATAAACTGAGAATATTTATGTTTTATTTAACCTGTTTCATTTAAAAGTAGACCCTTTAAGCTTTCTATAGATATATTTCTCAGTATTTGCTGAGTTTTAGTTAATTTTAACTTTGCTTTCAGGAAGATATTCACAGATACTGAGACAGCTGAAAGCGCACCATGTTTACTTTCTTTATTTTATTAAAGCACAATGTTTTGTTCATATTGTAAGTGTGCATAAATAAAAGTAGACACTTTACGTATTCAACTGATGTACTACACTTATGTATCAGGGCTTGAAATTGGCACCCGCCCACCCGCCAAATGCCGGTAAAAATCGGCTGTGGCGGGTAATAACTTTAGTCTCACTAGCCTCTTTGGCGGGTAGTTTATTCTTTGGTATGACAATATATTTTTGTTGTAGTTTTCTCTAAAGGCATCCGATATAATAAACGCATTGC
>JAQQZT010000036.1:14402544-14412823 GCA_030068275.1 Clarias platycephalus | reverse complement strand
GTGTGTGTGTGTGTGTGTGTGTGTGTGTGTGTGTGTGTGTGTGTGTGTGTGTGTGTGTGTGTGTGTGTGTATTTATTTCCTTGGCATAGTAGATACAATGTCATTGTTTAGTTAATATGAAATAAGTATTTTCAGTATTCATATTCTGTAGGCATAAGTAAACTATGATTAAATACTTGTTATGAATCTATTTCTAAAGATTGAGATACATTTTATATTGTTCTAAATGGTCTAAAGTTCATTAGAGAAGAAAACTGTTGCAACTAAGCAGAGTTTTTAACCACACATCTACTTTCAGATATGCTTCTCAAACTGAAATCCTAGCAAGTAATCTGTGTTCACACTGGGAAACAGCAGCTGCTACTAACTTTAAAATATCACAGCTTAAAGAAGTATGGCAAAAGACCCGATTCCAAATTTCTGATTTCTGACTTTTCCTTTTAACAGTCTTTGAGCCAGATAGCTTGCAGAGACAGACAGAGCCCTGCTGACTAGTTGTGAACTTAATCTACAGACCTGCATGAAGAAAATGCTGCAGATGATAACAAGAGGAGCATTTTCTCTTCCATTTGTGTTTTAGGTTGCGTGCTATGATATGATCTCGCAGAACGAACAGTTATACCAGAACACACTGATCTGTGTGAGTGTGTGTGGTCATGATAAGGCACAGAATTTGTTAGTCAACTAGCTAATGTTAGTGTTCTAACTTAAACACAAGATGTTATTAGAAGAGAAAGGGAATAGGTTTTACTCAGTAGATGTTATAATCACATAAATATGTGTAATAATATGTAAGTACTGTGATAATGTACAAGTGCTTTGTTTTTATTTATCTGATGGTCTGCAGTGTGTTTTTCAGCTTGCACTATAGCGAGTACCAAATTTTACAGTGTTTAATTTATTAATGAAATATTTATTGCCCATTTTATTGGTTTATAATTAGATTTAATGTTGTGGAACGTCCAAGAGTCAAACTAGTTCCTGTTCTCGCTTGCGTTATGGCTATGATGAACCATATGATTGAATCTCTCTTTCTCTCTCTCTCTCTCTCTCTCCCTCTCTGTCTTTCTAGCAGCGTATAATTTTGCAGAGAAATCAGAAATCACATTTAGGGCTCATCTGTTCTAAAGCCTTCCCAGTGCTGGAAAACTTTGCAAAGCACCATGACTGATACAAAGTGCATATGTTCATGACTACGTTTATAAATGCATAAAAATAAATAAATAAATAAATAAAATCACCACTCACCCACTTTGCGGATCAACACATTAAAAAATCAGTTCATTATTAGGATTGGAATATGTTTTATGTTTTATGTTTTTTCTACATGTTCCTGAATGTTATTGTGAACTGTTATTATAGAAACAATAACGGAAATATGAGAGGATTCTGACCAATCAGAGTCAACAATTCAACTGCGCTGTGGTGTTTTTTTTTATCATAAAATGTAAAACTTTAATATTTGGCAACTCGTTGCAAGACCATTTATGTCTTCTAGTTTTGGAACACATCCTAATCTGTCTGCTATTTATCAGTACATTCACAGTGTCTGTATAATTCAGATATCATATTTAATGTGTCTACTAGAAATTCCTGACTTTTTTTGTGTGTATGTGTGTGTGTGTGTTGGCTGTGTATGACTTCGTAATATTTTTGAGAAGGATTTTCAAAATCTTACATCCTGTAAAATTAACCAAACGTACATTTACTGAATTCTTTCTTTATTATTCTCCAATACTGTTAATTGTTTATTAACTGTGCTTGCTTTGTTCCAGGATGCTGTTCTTTACAGATTATGGGAAAGTGGGCAAACTGGAGCGCTGCCACATGGATGGCACTAACAGGACCCGGCTTGTGGATTATAAGGTTGAGCAGCCAACTGCAGTGGCACTGGATGTGGTAAAGAAGCTGGTCTACTGGGCAGATGCATATCTGGATTACATTGAGGTTGTGGATTACAATGGCAAGAACAGACACAGCATCATCCAAGGAAGCCAAGTGAGTGCCAAATGTCCTGCTGGGTTGGAATGACAGATTTCCACATTGTTGCATTGTTGCACTGCCAATTTGTTTAAGTGCCTTTTTTTTTCTTTTCTTTTTTTTTTTTTTACAATGTGTAGGTGGGTAGTTTAAAAGCACTAGTTAAAATGGCAGGGAATTTTCCTAGTGGGATACAATGCTGTATCTTGATGAAAGTTATGCCATCACTGTAGATAAAAGTTATTATATTTACCGAAGATGCTGAAAGTGTTTTCTTGGCATAGCAAGGCACTTTTCTGGGAATACTTTGTGTTGGATAACAAAAGTATCAAAAACTATTATTCATTATTTATCAAGGGGGGGGGGGGACTAGTTCTATTTAGGACAAGCATTTGGATTATCATTAATCTAAAACTTTAAACCTAGATAAGAGTTCTAGTAATAATTTGACTGTAGTAGTAATAATTTATATACAGTATATACACCGTCTGACCAAATAAATAAATAAATAAATAAATAAAAATCAGAGTTTGGATTTAAATAAGCAAATAGTTAGGAACATTGAACCGAATAATTACTGCACTGATTGATGTGTTTCTGCTGGCAACAATTATTTTAAGCCTGACTAATGATAACTTGACAACCATGTGTGAAGATATATCCTGCAGATGTATAAAAAACATGCTACTCACTTTTGAGAAGGGTCAATTATTTGCCTGCATCAAGCAAAAAATAAACTAAGGAGATTTTGCGGAAATTAGAATTGAGTTAACTGTCCATGACATTATTAAAACCTTGAATGACAGTACTGAACTGTCAACTTCGTGGAAGAAATATGATCATAAAAATGCTTGGTGAAGCTGCCATGTAACAAATATTAGAAATTACTGTTTAATGTTAAATAGTGAAAGTAAGAGCATTTCTGCATAAGCATTTCTTAGAACTTTGGGACTAAACAGTTGTGTGAACAAAAATAGTCGTGAGACTAATCTGAAAATGTCTTCAGTTTGCATGAGGGCATAAAGATTGTACTGTATTTTGGAACAAGGGGAAAAAAGGTCAGTTAGTCAGATTATTACAGGTTAATCCTATTTCAGAGTGATGGGCGTGTCGGGGTAACATGGGAAGCGCATGAAGTGATGCACCCATCATGCATAAAGCTCACTTTATGTGTTGTGATCGGTTGATATGATATGGGGTTGTTTCAGTAAGTCAGGTTTAGGTTCAAGAATGTTATGTGGCAATGAAATGAAGTCGTCTGACTGCCTGAATGTACTGAATGACCAGGTTATACCAATTTTTATACAGATTTTTCTTCGCTGATGCACAGGCATGTATTCGCATTCAACTATGGCAAAATTTACCCTTTACCCCATTGAAAGCGATGTGCTGAAGAAGAATGTTCCGACTCTACCATACAAGATTTTAACTTAGCATAAATGTAACTGTGGACAGAAGTAAATGTCTAAACAATGTCCGGTGAATGTGTGCACTATAATCAAAACTGAAGGTGATCCAGCGAAATATTAGTGTGCGCAGAGTTTTTTGGACAGGCAGTATATATCAACTATTAGTACTGCAGAACTAACATAATTACCAATTTTTTTCTGTTTCTGTTATAATAATATAAATAAGTCACTATGTGCAACACAAGATCACTGACACTTTTCAGGGAGTCTGTCACAGTGTGAGAATATTATCAATTATAACAAATGAGAAATCCAGATTAACTCAAATTGATGGTATTCTGTACTCCACACTTGTTTGTCACTATATTATTTATGTGAATTTAAAGCCCTGACTTGTTCTCCTCTGAGGGAAAATATCTGTTGACCATCTTGCTAACTGAAACACTCTGATGCTCAATTCATTGTTTGCACAAGGTGAAAAGGTTTTGGTGTGTGGAATCAATTCCAGGGCTTTAGTTTTCAAGGCCTAGAATTAGTGAATTTACGATTTTTGGGACTGACATCACTAAGTACCAAAGCAGGCTCGAGACTTTATAATTTGAAACACGATTTATTATAAAATATATATTGCGTATTTTTGTTTTTAAATGAAACAATGTAGGATTTTTTACTGCTTTAGTTATAATATTATAAAAATATATAATAATAATAAGGTGGTGTAGATAACTTTTCAATAGCTTCACTACTTTCTTCCCAACAGTGTATATGACGTGAGTTATGTTTTAGATTAAGAATACATTCAACCCATAAGATAAACATTTGATACTATGTTCCTCATCTGTTCCTTAAATTTCCACCAGTAAACAATTACAAGTCAAAATATTGCTTACATAAAAACACATGTTTGAAAGCATTGTTTGAAGAGTTGTAATATTTTCAACAATTTCCATCAAATGGTTCTCTAGTCTAAAAGAAGTGTTATGATGTACACTACAGCATACGTCATAACACGGTCTGACATTTTAAAAATAAACTTCAACTAGTCAAAACTGTCAACTAGTAATGGCAGTTCTACAGTAGTTATATTGTGTAGTACTGTCTTGTCAAAATGCTTTGGATATGAATTACTAACCATTTTTAAACCTGAAAAGTCCTTCAGTTCTTTGAAAAATTCACCCTTTTAGAATAAATGTGAAAAAAAAAATTCAAACCTATATCATATTATGGAAGCTGATTTTGGAGGAATTGCTTTTTATATGAAAGCTTGCGTCAAAATCATATAAAATTGCTGCAGAATAATGTATAAAGGCACATAGAGACACCTCCACATTTACAAATGACAGACAGGGCAGCTGTAGATTAAGTATTGATTGTAATGCTTATGGCATTTATCACCAGCAGCTACTGTATCTGCTTGGCTTGTTTTGACTGCTAATTTCACTCAGGGATTAATTATCTTAAATGACTATACAGATGAGAGAGAGAGCTGTGTGAAATAGATTCACTGGTAAAATTTTTTTTTACCTGAAGTGCACTTAAGAGACCAATAATTAGGGATTATTATGATTCAAAAGAAGCAACCTGATGGGTCTCTCATTGGGTGAGGGAGCGGATGGGTTGAAAATGTGATTTATTTTCACGTCAAATTAAGTCACTGTTTCACTTCCTCCGGAGTCGTGTTTGCCCTTGTGACCGCATTGTTCTCCAAAAGCATTCAAAAGCTTTCTCGGTGCTTCATCACACCATACTTATAAGCCTTTCCATCTCTATGCATGATTCAGTCCCTACTCTCACATGCTAATTTTCTGCTTAAAACTAGCACAAACCCACATGCAGACTCAATGGAACAAAAGACTGATTTGTTCACCTTTATGCATTTTAATAATCATACAGCATTGTAAGGTTTAAAATGAAGTCTTTTCAGCATATTGTCTTGCTCAGGTAGAACTCAGCATTTAAAAAAAGAAAAATGAGTGATCATACCTCACACTTATGGTGTATTTCAGTGCATAGACGTTTTTGATTGAAAGTCTAGTGGGTGAGTGTGTGCACATGCGAGAGGGGTTCTCTTGTCACTGTCAGAGGATGTTTACCTGTAGAGATGTAACATGCAGAGCACAGACTGTTTCCTGAGAAACACACACTACCCTTGACCCTGCACTGTCTTCTCTAATAAACACTGACACACTTCAGACAGATTCAGATTATATAAAGTGCCATGTCTCTGTTCAGACATTAGGCACATCTGGAACAAATTAGATGCTGGAGGCCATGGCATGGTTCATTAAGACCAGACAGACTGAGGCTAGGCGTGGACTATCAGCCACGTTGTGCAAAAAGTTTGTATTCAGTGCTTTCTATTAGGTCCAATTAGGAACCCTGTAAGTCTAATAATTTTGTCACTATGGGTTTTAGCAGTTTGAGACAGAAGGCTACATCTCGCCTGGCTAAGTAGGTTTGTGATGTGATGTCATTATTTATTGACTTTTGATTGTATTTGTTCGATTAACTTTGGTTAGTAAATGCCTCTTTTTTGTTTTAGGTAGGCTACCTGCATGGATTATCTGTCTTTGAGGACAATTTGTATGCAACTCGCTCCGAATCCCTCGGTGACTCAGTGGTGGACGTTCTGCGGATAAATCGCTTTAATGTCACTAACCCAGAGATACTGACCAGAATGGGGAACTTCAGGGCAATACGTGTTTACCACAAACTCACTCAACCAAAAGGTAAAGTGTGTTTGATCCATTTCTGTGGGAAGCTCTTTGATGCATCTCTTTGCATCAGTGCATTAGTTTTTCTACTTCTAAAATCATTTACAAGCTTTGAACCTGTGAAAATGCTTTATACTAAGGTTGTGTGTGTGGTGTATGTGATGTGTGTGTGGGGTGTATATGATGTGTGTGTTTCAGTCAGGGGCCATGCATGTGAGGTTAACTCCTACGGTAAAGCAGGTGGATGCTCTCACCTCTGTCTGCTCAGTGGGAGCTACAAATCTAGAAGTTGCCGCTGCCGCACTGGCTTCAGTCTAGGAAATGATGGCCAGTCCTGCAAAAGTCAGTATGCTTGCAGTTTGCTTTTTTCTCTTTTTTCTCCTGCTAAGAATACCTATTCATTTTTCATGTGGTAGGTCTTTTTTTTTTTTTACCAAACATTTAAGGTCCTAAAGCTCATCTTTTCCATTTTTATGTAATTTTTATTTGCTTGCTTGTTGTGCAAAATGAAAAAAAGTGTTATGCAGGTTTATTCTAAAGCTGATCATAGGTCCAGAATAGAAACCAGATGTGCATTAATGTTAAAAGCATTAACATTATAAACACCTAGGTTTTGGCTTCCCCTTGTCCTACCAGGTGGCTCTTGTCCCTTGGGAATCGCGGCTCCGCTCCGGGGGAATGCTGTGGTGTATAGTACCAGGACATTGGCAGCAGATGTCCTGGTCCTTTGGGTGCTTTGGGTTGTGGGGTGGGGCCTTTATGGATCGGACTTGTTTGTCTGTCGCATCCCATTGGTGCTTAATCAGATTGGGATCTGGGGAGCTGGAAGGCTAGGAATGGCGGCCTTGGGATCTATGGTGCATTGGGTGTTCTGGTGCCTTTCTGTCCTGGCCAGCATTGTTTTTTTTGTTGGCGAGTCATGCTGCATAGCTTTTTTTTTTTGGTAAGATCAGACCAGCACAGGCTGGCTTTTAGTTCCCATGGGCATGAGTGAGTCTTGATTCTTGACCATGATTCTGTCACCAGTTGACTGGTGTATAGTTGGTGGTTAATATTATGTGGTTATGGCTGATCAGTGTATATTCTATCCCTTTTTTCCCCATCACCAGCATAGCAAAGTAGATCCCCTGCATTTGACTGCACTCGCAAGCTGTGTAAGTGGCTCAAATATAGGCAGTATATCTTCCCAGTGATTCCAGCTGATAAAGATAAAGATGAGCGCTTAACAAGATTGCTCTGCTTCAGAATGATGGTGTCCTGTTAGGCTATTGACCAGCTATAGGTGCGATCCATTATGTGTGGATAATGTCATTTTGACTCTTCGCTGCATCTGTATCCCCAGGTGGTCTAGTGACATTTTGTAGCTGACAGGAAAATTTGGGGTCAATTAATAACGTTATCCGGAATGCTGTGGTGATGCACCACCAGTAATGAAGATTGCACTGCCTTCTGTGATGTGTTTGATTTATATTTATACCCAGATGTTCTTTAGACACTCTGTCTTCCCATTTTCCTCTCTCAGTCTAACAAGACTCTGTGCTAAATGACTGCCTGCTTTCATCACATGCTCACCATGTATCATGATATCTAGGTCTCAAAGCGCTTAATTGTCTTCAAGGTGGCAGAGTTCTCCGGCTCAGAATGATAAATTGAAGTGATGCCTGTGTGGTCTCACCCACACTGACTGAGTCTCTAAGGGAAAGAAGCTGACAGTGAGGGAAGGCCCTTTTACACCCTAGCTACTTACACACACACATATACCACCCCATATCCCAATCCCTCACACATCTTCCTCTCCCGGGGCAGCATTAGGATCTGCAATCATACACTCACACTGTCCACCTTCTATATTATTCCCATAGTGACAAGAGCCTAATTTATATTGGTCTGGTGTGAACCCATTGATCACTTTTCTTGCTTGGCAGTGTTAAACTGTCAACAGGGGATTTATTGTTTAAGCAGAGTCTCACTTAACAAGAATAACACTGCTCCAGACTGACAAATGAATGAATCTGCTCAATCAAGACAAATCTTGTCTGGGAATACTAAGTGCTCCTGATTGCACTATTCATTTCTCTGACCTGTCAGGCATGCTGCCAAAACATGCCATTGGAGATCATTCCATAAGTTATGTATTCAGCTGCAAAGAATCTTTATGAGGTCACCTTTCATGTGTCCCTTGATGGTTGTGCACTCAGTATTTTAAATGCATATTGCAGTTTTAGGGGCTTGTGAAATGCAAAACAACAGTTGATTAACCTATTTTTTGGCTTTACCTTTGCAGAGCCCAAGAACGATCTCTTTCTTTTTTATGGGAAGGGCC
This sequence comes from Clarias platycephalus, assembly GCA_030068275.1. Classification (NCBI taxonomy): domain Eukaryota; kingdom Metazoa; phylum Chordata; class Actinopteri; order Siluriformes; family Clariidae; genus Clarias; species Clarias platycephalus. Next base: position 14,404,397 of record JAQQZT010000036.1, on the reverse strand, counting down.
GACCTGGAATAATCCGTGGCCTGGATATAAACATAAAGTCCAACAATGAACACATGCTCCCGGTCGAGGACTTGGTGAATCCACGAGCACTGGACTATCACGCCGAAACAGGATATATTTACTTTGCAGACACGACAAGTTTCTTGATAGGACGCCAAAAGACTGATGGGAACAGCCGGGAAACTATACTCAAGGATGGTAATTGTTATTATAAAACTTTCTTTAATTTATGTTGTAAACAAATGCATATTTAATTGCTACTGTGCTGATCCAATAGAATTGTTTGCAGTTTGAAGACAAACTTAAACTGCCTGAGCAAAAACAAAACGTTGCACTCTAATATTCTATTTGACCACCTTAAGCTTCCAATGTGGTGGACAGTTCAGGTGTGAAAATGATTCCTGATCCTCCAAAGACCACATTTTCACAGGTTGAGTCCTGGAATATTGCCCGTGCCATCAGGGAATAAAAACTCTGTAAATGTGATAACCTGGTCACTCAGTACATTCAGGCAGGGGTGGGTAGAGTAGCCAAAAATTGTTGGATAACTGTTTTATCGTAATGTCCGATTTATTTTTTGTTAGAAATTATGTAAGCCGCCAGACAAAATGATAAAATAATGTACAAATTCTGACATTTACAAATAATAAAATAAATGAACTAAAATAAAATAAATAAATAAAACTAAATATCTATACAAAATAGCAAATTAAGGAACAAGAAAAAATGTACAAATTCTGACATTTCCAAATAATAAAATAAATGAACTAAAATAAAACTAAATATCAATAATACAAAATAGCAAATTAAGGAACAAGAAACACAAATTTCCTAATCTCACTTTTTCACAACATAACACTTTTGAAATAAACACCTACTGTAGGTAACGTGTGTAATTCTGAGCAGTGTAAACTATTTCCAGGGTAAGATATACTGTATGTTCAGTTGCCCTCCAAATGGCTCAGCAGATAGAAAATAACATTAGAACATGTGTACAAGGGGTCTCACTTTACCATAAACTGTGACCAGCAGAACAAATGTAAGAAACTTATATATTTTATCCTCTAGCTTATTTGGTAATTATATATGCTAACATTGCAACATTAAATGAAACAGCTAAACTAACCACAACATGTTTCCTCAGGTTAGACGTTGAGTTTTTATATATTGTAATGTCTGTCTGTTTTGGCAGACAGAGAAGACACCGCATCATGAAGCTGTTCTTTTGCGCTGTGAAACATGAAGCATGCTTTGTATACTCTGAGGCCAGGGGTGTTCATCCTCTTCTGCTGTAGCATTGGAGACAGATGCCTCTGCCATTTTTATGCTTCCATTCGCTGTCTACCACAGCTGAAGTTTTTTTTTTCCGCTATGCAGCTAGTTTGTGTGTGGTCATGTGGTAGATCCACCGGCTGCATTTCTCTGGCAAAAATAAAGAATATCTAATGTGTAGAATAGATGGTTAGAAAAGTAACGAGTAGCGTTTCTTCTTTACAAATCTACTCAAGTAAAAGTAAAAAGTATGGTGTAGTAAAACTACTCATAGAAGTAATTTCTTTTTCAAAAAATTACTAAAGTAAATGTAACTTGTTACCACCCACCTCTGCATTCAGATCATCAGTTGACTTCATTTTATTGCCACATACCGTTGCTGAGTATAGACCTGACCAACTGAAGCAACTCCAGATCATAACATTTCCTCCAGAGGCTTGTAAAGTGAGCACTATGCATGAGGGGTGCATTGCTTTGAGTACATCCCTTTTTACCCTGATGCACCCATTACACACACACACACACACACACACACACACACACACACACACACACACACACACACACACACACACACACAC
>JAQQZT010000036.1:14366365-14388102 GCA_030068275.1 Clarias platycephalus | reverse complement strand
TCCCGGCTGAGTGGTAGTGGTAGCCTTAATGAGGGAGCCCCCCTAGCGACGGGGAGGAATTGGCCACGACTAAATTGAGGAGAAAAATTGGAAATACCCCCAAAAATATATATATATAAAGAAATAATTAGCACAAAATATAAAGTAAAAATAAAACATATTAACCTGAACTTTAAAATAAATCCCGACAAGCGTTTCCGTTTGTGCGCGCCGGCGCTGTGTGTGTGTGTGTGCAAAGCAAAAGTAAGCTCCCCTCCCCCCCTTCTCATCTTACGCAGTTACCCTTCCTCCACTCATGTGCGCACACACAACGGAATCACTGCTGTAAAGTAAAAATAAAACAATTTAACCTGCACTTTACCTTTCTATGAAGAGCAGAGAGAGAGAGTGTGTCTGTGTGTCTGTGAAGGCGAAAGTTGGAGGGGTGTGTGTGTGTGTGTGTGTGTGTGTGTGTGTGGCACACACCCACGTCAAAAGTCAAAATTTATTTAAAAAAAAACTATCTATCTATCTATCTATCTATCTATCTATCTATCTATCTATCTATCTATCTATCTATCTATCTGTCTATCTATCTATCTATCTATCTATCTATCTATCTATCTACCTATCTATTGTATCATATATCATATGCTTGTTTTAATGTCATGAGAATAAAGAAACCGCCTTAAAACAGCAGGTTTTCTAAGGCCTAAGTTAAAGGCTCTAAAACATCAACTGGTCTTTTTCTAACCTGCCAGTGCCTTGATTTAAGGTCTCAGTTTTGGTTTTCTGCTCCCTTTTTTGTAAACAGTGGTTATTTACTTACTTACTGTAAGTATCCATCTAAATTGTCCCCACACTGGTGATGGGTTGTGCATGAACGATTCGTTCTTTTAGAACTAATCTTTAACGTGACTCAGAAGAACGAGTAGTCTCAGAGAGTGATTTGTTCATTTTCTACTGGGCGTGCATGCGCAAAACATCGCAAATCCTCCGTAGGTTATGTACAGGAAACAGAATGTCACGTGACTCCCATAGACGCTATGCAGTGCAATAGATTCAAAAGAACGAACAACTTGAACTAGAAGACTCATTAGAAGAACTGTTCAATTCTGTTTCCTGTGTAATGCACTGCATAGCATCTATGAGAGTCACGTGACAAAAGAACGAACGAAAGGTGAGCTGCTCATTCTGTTTATCATAATACGTCCTTATCTGCATTATAATATTTTCATTAGTGGAACTATAGCCAAAATTTGTGTATGTAGACGTGTTGGGGGTCTGTTTATGGAAAATGTAACATTTAATTTTATTTCTCATCAAAAGAACGAAATTAACTAAATAACCAAAAAAAAAAAAAAAAAAGATTAGTTAATTTTGATGAATGAGATTTAAAGGACCAGGTCACTAAAATGATCCAAACTTCCCATCACTACTGTACAGACATGTCACACACTAGATGAATTTTTTTTCCTGCTTACTCTCCTATGCAATCACAGTGACATTAGCCAATCAGGTTTCTGTGAGCAGGGCACCGGGCACACAAATACTTTACTCTGAGTATGTTATGCTGTGTTACTTCAGCAGTTTGAATCGATCTGACTGGCAGACTTTAGGTTTCTCTGAGGAAGCATGTGTTAGCCTTCGCCCTCCCTGATTGATAGCTGTCAGATGATAGAGGATAGCTGGGTAGTAGGTGGGAATTGGCAGATGACCAAATTAAAGGGGACAAAAACCCTCTTGTGAATGTCATGAAAATATTCCAACAAGTTCATTTGGAAGCAACGTTTCACTGTCAGAATCACATATTTCAACACCTGAAGCTCTTTACCTGCATCTGCATAGATTTATGCTTTGTATTGCTGCCACGTGATTGGTTGATAAATACATGAATGAGCAAATGTACAAGCTTTCCAATAAATAAATAAATAAATGAAACAAGGCAATCATCCAAATCATTGGACTGTAAAAAAAAAAAAAAAAGAATCATTTGAGTGGTACTGTTAGCTACAGTCTTGAGGAGAAATGTTTTGACATGACTTTGCAGCAGGGTTTTTTTTTTCTTTTTTTTTTTTCCTTTATGAAATGAGTTGTCCAAAGTGCAATCTTGTTGCCTTTAGAAACTAATCTCTCTCTCTCTCTCTCTCTCTCTCTCTCTCTCTCTTCCCCCCACTCTCTATTTCTCTTCCTTGTATTTTTACCAGCACTTTACACTCAGTTGGATTCTTTAAGACTTTCTCTCGCTTGATTGTCTTGTGATTGTGGTAGAGGAGTGTGAGACATAACAATGCCCCATAAGGAATCTTTTCCCAGTCAAGATCAACCTTACAGATCTAAATTTAGTGAGCAGTATCACATTTTCCTGCTGGGTGATGGTGAGGGGAACACCGGTAGCTCTGTTATGCTGTGGAGGGAATTTGCTGGAGCGGTTTGCATCCACTCTATCCTATGAGGATATTTCTATCCTGATGTGAATGGTCTTTTTTTTTTTTGATGACAGCATCTTCATCCTCAGGGCATTGCTTAGTGGTCGCCCAACACTTATCAGCACATTTTAGTTTTTTTTGTTTGTTTATTAACTTGTTACCTGTAAGGTGGAAACTGTTGCTGCAAAACAGCGACCATATATAAAATCCAAGCTGCTGTTTGATTAATTGTTCCTGTCAACGGCTTTGAGTCCAAAAAACTTGATTACGTATTTTATGTGTCATTTCCATAAACCTCCATTATTATGCAGAAATAAACATAACAGTGTAATTAGCACTTTGGATACCGTCAGTAACAAACATTAGTCATAGACCAGATCACAGGATAAGTGCCAGATAATGACACTACTCTCATCTTACACTAAGTGATTATACAGTTAACAAATGTAACTGTAGCGTGACAAAAACAATCTATCTAAAATGAAAATAATTGTAATAACAATAATTAAACAAATATTCCGTACCTTTATGTAAAAACAAATTAGACATTCAAAGTTAAAGATCATCAATGGCTAGATGAGTGGTAAAGGCATAGTAGCATGGATAGGCTTGTCCTCTTGATTGGTTGATAGGTAGTGATATATTGAACGCTAACTGAATGACTGGTTTTGTGTGCTTTTCCCATTGGAGAGTCATGGTCCATGGTTATACTGTACAGATAAACAAGCAGATGCTGACTAATTACCGAAGTGTTCATTATCTACAGTGTCAAACTGTTGATATGTCTGGCTAAATGGTATGCCACAGAGTCCAAAGCACCCAGCAGAGAGACATGTACTGTTTATGCTTCAGCTTGTGCACTCAAATTAAAAACACATCACTTTGACAGCTTGTTATGGATTTTTTTTGGTTTGTTTGCTACAAAGCGTCATTTTATCCCTGCTATACAGAATATAAAAAAACATGATAAAATAAAACATCAGAATTATTTATTTTTCTGTTGCATTACAGTTACATTAATCATTTCAATTAGAAATACAAGTTGTTGCGGGGGGAAAAAAAAGTGAGATTATTTGAGTTTTGTGACACCTTGTATTATCCAGCTGATTATAAAGGGACATACCTGATCAGCAACAATATTCAGGCAGGCTGTGGCATTTAAACGATGCTCAGTTGGTACAAACGGACATAAGTGTGCCAAGAAAATATTTCTCACAGCATTACACCAGCAGCAGCCTGAACCATTGATACAAAGCAGTATGGATCCATGATTTCGTGTTGTTTATGCCAAATTCACCATTCAAATGCCTTCTGCTGGTGTAGCCCATCTGTTTCAAGGTTCAATGTGTTGTGCATTCAGAGATGCTCTTCAGCATAACTCAGTTGTAACAAGATGTTATTTGAGTTACTGTTCCCGTTTTATCAGCTCAAACAAGTCTGGCCATTCTCCTCTGACCTCTGACATCAACAAGGCATTTTCACCCAGAGGGCTGCTGCTCACTGGAAATTTTAACCCTAACGATGGTTGTGCATGAATTGAGCTGTTGTTCAGTGTTTGGCTGATTAGATATTTATGTTAACGTGCAGTTGAACATGTGTACCTAACGAAGTAGTGGCCAGTAATGTGCCTCGAGACCTCCCTTATTTCTTCCTATTAAATTAAATTAAATAATGTAGATTAAATTAATTAGAACAACTGTTTTATTTGATCAGACTTCAAAGTGCCTGAAGATACAATTTGTAAATTGGTTGTTTTTTTTTAACAACATCAGCAGCAACCTTACTTCCCCTTTTGTCTGTTCCAACCACTCAGCATTCAGCTTCACCAGTATACTAATCACCGCCCTGAACATCTGTCATCATCTGCACCTGTTTCTTACTGGTTCATGTTTTCTTATGCTTGAATGATTTATACACTAGGTCACTGGTGAGGTACAGAGACTGGACTGAAAATGAGAGGCAAAAACTTGCCAAAAATGAGAGCCAAAAATGTCCTATTCCTCAAGACCATATTAAAAATAAAATACAAGAAAGTCTGCAAAATACGAAGAAATGTGGGGTGGCTCAAGACCTCTGCACAGTACTGTATATACAGTGGTAGTAATCAGAGTGGTAGGGTGCATAGTGCTAAAAGCACTGTTGCCTTGACACCTTCAGGGTTAGGGGTTTGAAGTTCACCTCCATTTCTTTCTGTGTAGTTTGCTTGGTCTCCTGGTTCAACAAGTCCACAGACATGGACAGTATGCAGTAGCATGACAGGAACGATCACTTCAATTGTTTTCTTTCGCCAGTGTGTCACATTTTGGTATTGGTTTTGGTTTAACTGCCACGTCAAAGACGTGTAATAGAACATTAAGTCCAATAATGTGTAGGTTCTGTGTTGTCTGACATCAGGATGTTGGCAGATCCTTTAAATGCTGTGGGTTGCGGGGTGGGGCCTCCATGGCTCGAACTTAATCAAATTGGGATCTGGGAAGCTTGGATCCCGGGTTGAGGTCTTGGGCTCTTATGCACCACAGGTTGTTCTGGTGCCTTTTTGTTGTGACCAGATTATTTTTATTGATTTGTGCTAATATTGTTTTTTTTTCTGAGGGATCAGACTCCACTAGCACAGATGAGCCTGTCACCAGTTTACTGATAATCAGTGTTAATGAGATAACGTTTTGTGGTGGTAATGAATATCTGAGCGTGGCGAGTGTGTATCTGTAGGGGTGAGTTACTGTATCTATAATGTTTTCTTAAAGATGCTATATGAAATTTGACTGTTGCCATGATATTGCCTTCAGGCACCTTCTTATTGCCTCACTATTTTACACAGCAAAAGCAAGCTCTGTTTTCCCAGTTGTTCATGACTTATTTTTCATTAACCTCAGAGAGAAAACACCAATAATTCACTTTGACATTTTGTATGACCTTCAGGGTGCACAGAGCTTACTGTAGGAAAAAAAAAAAAAAACTGTATGACTGCAGACAACTGCAGGATGTTTTTTCTTCTTCTTTTTCTTTCTTTCCCTCGCCATTTTTCTGCTATTTTTATTGCATTGTAGGCAGTGCTCGAGCAAAAGTCCATCTCCCCATATTTGCAAAGACTACCAGATTTACTGAGGACAAAAAAACTCCTCAGAATTTAATTTATTAGCATGACAGTACAATCAATGTCATACCAAACTCCTTTTGCAATATTTCAAAGGTAAATGCAAAATGAAAAATGGTCTTTCTGCTCCGGTGCATCAAAGAGACAGTGATATATTGGTTTGGGTTTGGACCATCTGTGTCTTTGGAGTGCACAGTCCCCATGGTTTCTGTGTCTGCCCACAGCCTTTCCCACGTGTGAGCCGCTTACCCAGTTTAGCTGTGCGAATGGAAGGTGTATCAGCAGCAAGTGGCGCTGTGATTCTGGTGAGTCTATAGAGTGACATATGACAATGTGGAATTTGTGTGTACAGTTTGTATGTAGGGGAAACTTCCACTCATCGCTCAGTTAAACTAGTTGAACTTAATGGGAACCGCTGACTTCCATATAAGTCAGATATCTTTAAAGATACAGTACTACACATCAACTTAGATCCCATTCTTATTTTTTTTGTCATTTCTACTTTTGTCACTTTCATTTTTTGCAATAGAGGTTAGCATAAGGTCAAACCGTGATATGGAAGCAATATTTCTGAGGTGAGGAGAGGCACTGAACTCCTTGCCACTATTTCATAATCAGTTCCAGTCACTGTCACTTTGTGCCCCCTATGTGAGTAGATGATGACTGTGGGGATAAGAGTGATGAGGAACTGTGTGCCCATGCCTGCTCCACTGGTCAGTTCCAGTGTTTTACTGGCAAGTGTATTCCTGAACACTGGGCCTGTGATGGAGACAATGACTGCGGCGACTTCAGTGATGAAAATGTGACCTGTACAGGCTCTGGTGCTGGTAAGACACCATTTTTCTATTCCTTTCACTATTCTGAAGTTATAAATGTGTATGGATTGCTTTACGCATTAACGAGAGTAAGCGTCAAACGTAGACAGTGCATTTTCCCGGACTTTAGAACATATATGAGTAGCTTAACGAGCTTATGAAACGTTTCATTACCACAGCGTCTGCGTAAAAACAGCTGATTAGCAAATGAACATGAAGAGGAGGAAGATAACCATCAAGTCAGCTGCTCATAATTGGCTTAGTGCAATGTCCCCAATTTGCTGAACATAAGTTTGAAACTTTCTCTCTCTCTCTCTCTCTCTCTCTCTCTCTCTCTCTCACTACTCAGCAGATCTGATCTTATCTGTGCTCACTGGAGAATGGCCCTGCAGATTTGAATCTTTTAATCTCTTGTAATTACCTCTGAAAGCCGAGATTGGGCCACGCAATGCTTTCAGCTCACTAGCTTGTCACAGAAATGAGGAAGCCATTCATCAAATCAGCTCCTGGAGAAGGCCTTCAGTGTCTATCTGTCTCCAGGGGCTGCCCAGCTTACTGTTTCTCACTGAAGGGCCCTGATGAGCGTGTAGCCCTTACTCTGGATGTGTAAAGTGCCGAAGACACACGATCAAGCCTTAAGCAAATCAGCTTGCCACTGTCATGCAGTCTAGTTTAACTTACCACCTGTCTCTGAAAGAGACAATTAAGAAGCTGCACAGTGCAAACCCGGTGTTTAGTAATTAACTTGTTAAATGTTTACACACGCTTTAGCAGGGGTGTTTTTAGCACCTGTTGATTATCTGTGCAGCAAGCGAATCAATGATGGACAACCGACTATAAGAAAAAAACACACAAAGAAAAACGGCGAAACAACACTACGTTGCAATAACATGTAAATGGTGTTAGTAAATATTACAGAATAACAGTGTATTGTGTATGATTGGCCCTCAGTGTTGCCCCCCGTGGAATGCAGCAGTGAGGAGTTTCACTGCCGTGCTGATGGCACGTGTATCCCTGAGCGTTGGCGCTGCGATGGAGACAAAGATTGCGAAGACAGCAGTGACGAGAGCAATTGTCAAGGCATCAAGAGGATGTGCGACCCCCAAGCCAAGTTCACTTGCAAAACCTCAGGTCAGTAGGAGTGTAAGGAGAGCGAGAGAGAATCCGTGACCTTTTACTGGTGCAGTGCTCCAGATAGCCTCTTTTTATATACAGTGCAACAGAGGTATTCTGCATGCTGTGAGCAGCACATTCTCTCCCTCTAGCCTAAAAAAGGAAGCTAGCATGCAAAGTCAAAGGCTAAAAATGCAAAAATAAGTTTATTTATTTATCTATTTATCTATATATGGATGTATCTGTCAGCCCTGGGACTTGGCATGCATAGTAAGGCATTTTGCCCGACACCACGTTCAAAGGAAATTAGTCGCAGTGAGACTGTTTGAAATTCCACTTCATGAGTGTTGCCTTAAAATCAGACGTCAGTGAGCAGCATGATAAAAGAACATAACTCATTACATGTTTTGTTCTTTTCTCTTCTGATTGTTGTCATCTAATGCCCTACACTTTGCCTAGACCACTGGGACAGAAATATTAATTTTGCTGCAGATTTGCTAGAGTCCTGCATCATGCTGGAAAAATACTTTAGTCTGATCATAAAGACATGCATTTTTTTACAATACCAAACTTGCCTACCAGGTCTGAAATTGATTTCACCCATCTAATTACACAGCTTTCTGTTTAATTAGACTATGTTAAACTTTACTATTTTCTGTGTAAGTAGAATATATAAAATTTTACTATGCTCATTCTGAAGCTGTGATCAGTGTAATCAGTTGAGAACTTGTATATCCATGCCTTTCCTTGCTTTACTGCATTTATTTTTTTTTTATTTTTTTTTTTACTCGCATGCTTTTATTCCTTTTGGGCATATCAATATGCTTACCTGAAAATACCCAATTAGATTTGACAGCCTGATGTATTTCTCGGTTTTGCCTGTAGGGAAGTGCATCAGTAAGAGCTGGGTTTGTGATGGTGACAACGACTGTGAGGATCGCTCAGACGAGGAGTCATGCACCTCATCCATGTGCGACCCCCCCACACAACCCTGCGCAAATGACACATCCACCTGCCTGAACCCTCACCAGATCTGCGACGGGAGGAGCGACTGCGCCGACCAATCAGATGAAGGCTCATTTTGTGGTGAGTGTCCGTGAGCCTTTCGGCTTGAATGCATTTGGAACTCTGTACACCTTTAGCTTTTGTATTTTTTTTTCTGAGCCAGAACACAATAAATCAGCATTGTGGGAGCTTAACTGCCAAATAAATGAATGCAGTATTACATGTCATTCTTCACTATACTGTACTTTCTAGTGAAGAAGTTTGCTTTTGACTCTTTGATTTTTATAGCGATGACAGATCCAAGTGTGAAGTATAAATGCACAGTCTACAGTATATTTCTGTAGATGACTATATTTCTGAAAGCTTGAAATGAATAAAGGATTCAACATACATTATATCAGCGTATACTGATGCTTCTTAGATCATATCTGACATTACAGCAGTAATGATTGCTAGATAGAATTACACTGTATACGGTGTGTGGCAAAGCTCATACACACTGGAGCGAATCAATCAGTATTGAGTTTGCCACCTAATGACTGAACAGACCCTGAAGTTACTCTATTCATGTAGCACACAATGTCCCAAAGGTTTTCTTTCATTCCTGTATTACATTCTCTCCCGGAGCAAGCGCGTGACCCTTGTGTGCGGCCGACTGAAACTGCCTTTGATGATGTGTTTGCTTCAGTAGCCATCGCTGTAGAAATAATCTCAGGAGAATTGCCAATGTGTAATCCTTTAGAGCAGGACAAGATAAGCATTTTGGTATATTTAAGCTTGTTGTCAACAGTAGCTCATGGGAGACTACTGCCGTTGTGCAGGAACAAGGCATATTTCTAAGGCGAATGGACCCACCATGGTTCTGCCACCTCATTGCCAATTATATAGTACAGTGGTAGCTTCAGGGGCTGGTTGATTTGAGCCAGCACAGCTAGTCTTTTTTTTTTTTTTTTTTTTTTTTGGTTTATCCTCAGGGAGCAAAATATTCTGCTCCTTCATGAATTTCAGGGCCCCCCATGGACTAAATTAAATCCTTGTCAGTGCTGAGGGGGATCATCTTAATCACTAAAACCAATGAGTCCTTGGGACAATGTCATTTTATCCAGGTTTTAAATCTTGGTTTTCCTCCTTTAAACAAGGACAAGAGAGAAAAAAAAAGAGCTTTTCATTACAGATGAGAAAGGGAGATGTCCGTATGAGAGTGTATTTTTCACAACTTTGAAAAGACATACAGTACCTCAGTTTCTGTTTTCACTTAGCTTGAAGCACTATAAGTAATAAAGATATCTTCTGCTCAGACAGGCTTCATTCTGTTTGCTGTGCTCACCGCACAAAGCCGGTTCCTTTAATATAATACTTCAGCCTCATTTCTTAAATAGTGCCAGAAAATGTCAGAATGCTGACTGTCACACTTAGCTAGTAATGTCCATTAGCTCATTATATTTAAAATGTAAATTGAGCAACCTTTTGTCTTAAACTCGTCTTTTAATGCTAAATGTATTGTGACCATACTAGTTTTTTGCAAGCAGTTTGCCTTTTAGATTTTGCAAATGCCTCCGTACTCACGAATTTTTCCGCACTTCCAAGTAATCATACTGTATTTCACAAAGTTTCAGCTAATTACCAAACTTTAACCATGGAAAATGTCCAATTATTATGAACTTAATTCCTCTTTAGGAATATTTAAGTGAAGTTGGAAACTGCAGCCAAAAAATAATGCTATTTTTAATACCACATGAAAATCAGTGTTACGCTGGGGGGAAAAAAGCAAACGATATTGAGAAACTTCATTTATGAGATGCACACATAAGTCTGTATGAAGAATAGATGGACCAAATCTATAGGCAGTTCATATTCTGTAAGTAATTTTCCCTGCATCAATGATTCCTTTGAAGAAACCTTGAAAGAAGCCTTTCTTTAATGAAATGATAGAGTGAAAGTATTTAATATATTTTTCTATAGTCTGCTTGCACCTGCTGAATAAATTGGCTAATTGATTGTTTGGGTGCTCGATTGATTTACTGACTTACTTCACCTGCTTTATTTACGCACTTGCTAAATAAAAGTTAAGCTTTTTTTCTCTCAACCGTGTCTTCTCCCCTATATGTTTACCCAGACAAATGCTTAGAGGCGAATGGGGGCTGCAGTCATCAGTGTAGTGTGGCTCCCAGCAGAGGGGTGGTGTGTTCCTGCCCAACTGGTCTCCACCTGGCGGCAGACAATAAGACATGTGAAGTGGTGGACTACTGCACGCGACACCTGAAGTGCAGTCAGAGGTGTGAGCAGCACAAAACCACAGTCAAGTGCTCCTGTTACCCTGGCTGGAGGCTCGGTCCGGATGGAGAGAGCTGTCATAGCACTGGTAATTTCATAGTTTGTGCACATTCCCAATTCAGATGTCTACTGCTTCATAAACTGGTTGCATTTGGAGGCGCATCAAATTGTAACGCAAAGAAATGATGTAAACAGACTTTTGGCAATATAACAATGTGTAATTATTGCTTCAGTCAGCTAGAAAGCTGGCAATTTTGACTCTGAACACTGCAAGTGATCGCCCAAAACCCTAGCATAAATCTACCTAAGCAACCAATTTAACCTAATATCCCCATTTGATATCATGGCTGTTAATGAATTCATAGCAGAGTTACAGGCATTTTGAGCTTTATGAAGGGGATGTGCTCACAGCGCAAAGCAATAAAAGGAGCAATAATCCAATGACAGCAGGATACACAATCAGGGGCTTTCCAGTGAGAATCTAATGTCTTTACAGCAGCTCGCCTGCCAAACACTTTTAGATTGTTTCAGGCAATCAGATTTGGGTCATTAGCCCGTGGACGACAACGAGCATCTGTGTGATACTGTGTGGTGAGCTTGAGAAACATATGCAGAGCAGAGTTGAGTCAGAAAACCATGACATTCGTTATCATTTATCATTGTCCAACTGTGATGTAGCAAAATTAGCTTTAGCTGTTTACATGTCTCTTTCCACACTGTCAGATCCCTTTGAAGCATTCATTATCTTTTCCATCCGGCATGAGATCAGAAGGATTGACCTTCACAAGCGTGACTACAGTCTGCTAGTGCCTGGGCTCAGAAACACCATCGCTCTGGACTTTCACTTCAATAACAGCCTGCTATACTGGACCGACGTGGTGGAGGACAAGATCTACAGGGGAAAGCTCTCAGACACCGGAGGTACTGTACATGTTCAGTCCCAAAGTGAAATACCTTAGTGTCTAAATCCCCACATTTTGTTCTGCCTCAAACTGAAGAACTGATTGCTTCAATGTATCATACCTTCAGTTTTATGAAAGGAAGGTGTGTGTGTGTATGTGTGTGTATATGTACTGTATACTGTATGTCTTCAAGAGAAACACAAAATCTCGGAAGGAGTTGACAAATGCGGCTGGTTCTCAGGCTAGTGTGATAAATTCAGCAGGGGGTGTCTATTGCTAAATGGACACCCCCTGCTGAATTTATCCCACCAGACTGTCCTACAGCCTGTATCCATGGCCCTGCTACGGCTACTGCATACCCTTTGTTAGCATTTCATAAAGCTCTCCGCAGCCAAGGATAATTGCAAACAGCTGGATTATAGACAGTCTGGGAAGGTTTGAATGTTTAATAGAAAGCCTAGAGAAAGCTGCCTTCTCTCTGTAATGTCGATTTGCTCTCCTCCTGAGCTTGCAACCTATTCCTGATAGCATTTTGGGGAAATGAAGGCACAAAAGGTGGAATTCTTTCAAGCGATGAATTCTACTCGCTCTGGGGCCTGTTGTGCTAGTGCTAGTGATGTTGGTGTGATTGCTGTTGCAGGTGTTACTGGGATTGAAGTAGTAGTTCAGCATGGTTTGGCCACTCCTGAGGGACTGGCAGTGGATTGGATTGCTGGAAACCTTTACTGGATTGACAGCAACCTGGATCAGATTGAGGTGGCGAAGCTGAATGGAGGAATGAGAACAACGTTGATTGCAGGGGGGATGGAGCACCCTCGTGCCCTTGCTCTGGACCCAGGCCAAGGGTAAGTATTTGTCCAATAAAACGGGTCAAACGACAGCCAAGGATATTATATTTATGTATGAGTTAATCAGGACAAATAGTGCAGCATTCACAGGAAGAATCAGAGGAATGCATTCAAAATTACATATAAATTATTTAGATTATCTACAGTATATATAAATGAATTAAATAAAGTTATCAAACCATTTTGAAAAAGGAAGTGCATTCCTGTGAGACAGTCTGACATGCATTTTTAATAACATGTCAAGAAAGATGTGTTTTGTTGTGTTATGCTTACATTTTATATCAATTTGCACTTCCTCCTTTGAGTTCTGCCTGCTCTGATACTCAGCCCCAATCTTTCAAGACACCATGTGGGAAGGAGGAAGCCTGAAGTATGACAACATGAGCTCAAAATAGTCACAAGCTGATCCCAGTAGCATTTATTGCTTAGAGAATGCTTTCTGGCAACTAGAAATGAATGGAACATAGTCTGGGGGCTTATGTTGCCCATTTCAGACATTGGAAATAATTCCTATTAAGTGCCATGGGCAACACACAGAGAGGACAGACTCGGTATCTCTGCTTGCAAGCTGCAGCTCATGTTGGCAGTCAGTTGAGTGACACGCTGTAAACGGTCTCACTGGAAGCTAAAGTGATTTTTTTGAACTTAGAAAGTCTAGCAGATTTTGCCGGCTAACCGATTGTTCAAAACTTCCGAATATACTGTATCGGTTTAGGAAGGGAAATTCTGAAAAAGACAGGATTAACTCGAATGAATAATCAAAGAGCCTCGAGATGTCTGTGTGCTCTATTGTAAAGCAAATATTAAGTGTTATCATATAAAATGCTTTAAAAGTGTTCACTGGTGTGTGCGTGTTTCCTATTTAGCATGATTCATGAGGTAGTATACATGTTAAGTAATTTTTATTGCATTTTTATCACTGGTATATTCATCTCTGTTTGAAAGTTTGTTTATTTATGGCAGTGCATAGGACATTACTCATATAATTCATCACCAGATGAGCGTAGTGGAAATATTTGGCTGTGAGACTTACCCTGCAGTGTGTGTTATCTGTATCAGTGAATCTCTGCTCTGTTGTTGTCAAATGTGGGGAAATAATTAATTTTGCAGTGATGTTGTTTTGCAGAATTGTTTT
This sequence comes from Clarias platycephalus, assembly GCA_030068275.1. Lineage (NCBI taxonomy): Eukaryota > Metazoa > Chordata > Actinopteri > Siluriformes > Clariidae > Clarias > Clarias platycephalus. The sequence goes on along the minus strand of JAQQZT010000036.1, from coordinate 14,374,508 downwards.
CTGGACAGACTGGGATGCAAACTTTCCACGGATTGAGGCTGCATCAATGAGTGGATGTGGGAGGCGTGTAGTATTCAAGGATATGGAGATTGGAGCCTGGCCAAATGGACTAACACTGGACCACCTGGAGAGACGCATAATATGGACAGATGCTCGGTAGGCAAGGATATGAAGATGATATAAGTTAATATATGAGGCGTAATCATTTGAGGAAACTGGGAGCTGTGGTTTCAAAAATGGTGATTTCTTTTTTAAGAATTGAAAGGACAATACAGCTGCTGCCATTAGATGAAATCAATGTGCAACAACATCACTCTACTAGTTAAATACAAACACTCTTCCTGTCTTATATCTCTCTCTGACACACACACACACACACACACTCATACAATGCACACAAACACACGCACACACTCACTTTACCAACAAGGTGGCAGAAAAAAAAATTACTACATAGTGCAACTTTCATCTGTCTTTCATTCGCAGTCACTAGTCTGACAAAGTGTGAGTGCTTGTAGTGGAAGTCCCTCAGGACATCTATCAGCTGTATCACACCTTGTCAACAGTGGCAGTTCCAAACTGCCGTGGGTGTGAGAAGCCCTCACAAGGTTTTCCTTGTCTCCCCAACAGCTCAGATGCTATTTACTCAGCCTTGTATGATGGCACAGAGGTCATCGAGATCCTGCGGGGCCACGAATACCTCTCCCACCCCTTCGCAGTGTCTGTCTTCGGAGGAAGCGTGTACTGGACTGACTGGAGGACCAATACTCTGGCCAAGGCTAATAAATGGACGGGACACAATGTCACCCTCATACAGAAGACTAGTGCCCAGCCATTTGACCTACAGATATACCATCCTAACAGACAACCCCAGAGTAAGTATTTCTGTTCTATTTGAATATACTAGTGATGTTGTAAAGCACAATGTTTATCTCCTGCTCAAGGAGCTAAAGTCAGTACTGTATGTTTTTGTTATATAAGTGAAACTACTCTTAGATTTAAATGCTTCTCTCATGGGATACAGAGCATTTGATATGCTTTTTACCCACTTAGGAAAAACAGCCATCCTTAGAAATACACTGATTGCGGCTGGTGTTGAAAATGAATGCTCAAGGTCTAACAGTTTCGGAGATATTCAACCAAAACCCAGCACAGTCACTCTCTCTTTCAAGTTAGTGCAATATATCAGGTTACATTCTCTTTGTGCGTCAATCAGCCATGCAGCAAGAGCACACACACACACACACACACACACACACACACACACACACACACACACACACACACACATGTTAGGTGAATGGTCAAATTGCTCCCATATTTCATGATTACTTCAGGAAATGTCTGTCATTATTATTATTATTTTTTTTTTAAATTATTATTATTAATCATTTAATTATTTTTTTTTTTGTAGTAGTAGCAGTACATTTTTGTTTTATTTGCCTTGCTATATGTTTTGGAAGATGTTATAGTCTGTCCTGGCTATGGTTTTGTGAGAGTGAAGTTCAAAACGAATGAATCCAGTGGCCGCTCGATGGTATGAAAATTCAATTGTGCTGATTCCCGCTGTTCATTCATTTTTCTTGCCCATCAGAAAGTGCCTCCAATAAGGGTGGTGCATAATTGAAAAAAAGTGGTCATGCAGAGAGCAAGCCAGCCTAATGTGGCCTCTAGTTGTGTTCCCCTCCTCTGCCTAAATTTATTTTAATTGTGTCCTGGTAGTTCGTCAAGCAGTTTTTTTTTTCTTATTCTCTCCTTCCTGGCTAGTAAGGACAGCTTCAATTTATCTTCTGAATGCACATGGTGCCCTCTGTGACTTTATGCATTTCAGGGGGAAAAAAAAAAAAACTTGATGAACATAATGTAATGAAAAAACAACAGTATAATGTGAATATACTGTATGTTATCACTAATGAGTAGTTGCTTAATTTTTCATGATCTAGGAAAACATTTGTTAATTAGGCTCCTGTCACTTTTAAACACACAACAACGTGAATCTGCTTATATAAATCTAGAACGATTTCTGTTACCTACAACAGTTTTATTTCCAGATCCCATAAATACAGAAAAACCCATCATTTCTTTTTCATTCCTGGTGACAAGTATATAGAGAAACTTTTTTTTTTTTTTTTTAGCTTTTATTGGGTTTCTATTTGAAGTGTGCTAATATTAAAACATTCCAGGTGAACAGCTTCGTATAAATATATGCTTCAACTGAACTAATCTCATTTGCATCACTTCAACCCACCCAAAACAGCGGAAAATGCTGCCAACAGACTCGGTTCAGATCTTCTGCCAGTGTAGTCGAGTGACTGTTTTACTCTGATAAGTGCCGACAAATTGTGCTACGTTGCCAAGGAAGCCAATAAGTATAGCTAATCCAATCTTAAAGAGCCCGCCGGGACAGACTGGCTATCACTGCCGTCCAAGATCGCAGCTAACAGGCCAAGGAAATTGGGTTTGTGTTCGGTGTTACTGTGTTGGCAGGGGTAAGAGGGAACCTCTGGATGTGTAATGGGAGAAAATGCTCAGTGGGTTAATGGGGCTAGACTGCAGGCATCAACAGGCTGTAAATATGTTACATGTAGTAGAAGAGCTGAGGGCAACATAAGGCTAAAGAACCGGTGTCAGGCTTCAGCCTTCCACAATAGCTAGAGCATGCTGTATCCATTGTTTAAAGCATTTCTACAAATGTTCTCAAATGACTACAATCCCATTTCATAATAAAGTCTGAGGATGGAAATCTCAACTAAGGCAAATCAGCAGAGTGCAGGCAAGCATAAACATTCTGCTTTTTTTTTCCTTCCACGTCTTACTTTACGTTGTCATTTGCCGGCTCAGGCTGATGAAGTGTGTCATGTATTCATATCACATCTTTGGCCTGCTTATCATAAAAACAGGGCAGTATAACTAACTCTTGCCTTCCTCGCAGTCTCATCAAGTACACTTCCGCTGTTTATCCACATTCTTTTTCCTTTCAAACAGTGTGATTTCCCCAGAAGACCTCACGAATGTATAATTAATTCACTGGGTCGCTAGACTATGATTTAGTTACTTATTCATGTTTATGGTAAATAATTACAAAAATATGCCAAACGAATGTATTAAAAATGGGAAAAAATAATGGACCCGTTTACGAAAATCCCACCGGAGCAATTATTTTTTTACGAATGCAGTCGGTTTCCGAGTTAATTATGTGTTGTAATGTTCCTCTGGGTTAACTGAAGGGTTAAAGATTCTGGAAATATCATCTTTATAGTGCCTTCATAATGTGGAAATTTATAAACCATTCCCAGATATTTTAACTACTATCTAACTGTAAACACTGTGCCATTTCTAAAAAAAAAAAAAAAATTCATAAAAAACCAGAGAATCATGTCATGTCAGAGTAAACCCAATTAGCAAGCCATTTCCAAAGAAAAGGTCAGAACCGTTCTTACTTTTTCCTACTGTATAAATTACAAGAGCTTTGTAGGACATGTGTAGAATATTAAAAATAAAAAAATAAAAAAATAAATAAATCTACCAAAATACATACTTTCATATCTGAACTGGCTTGCAGTGTGAGTTATGTTGTGTCACTGCAGTCACCTTGTACAGATGTTATGGGTGATATTGCTCTTTTAACATCTGGATGTCCTGTGCATGCATTTGTGTCAAATTTAGCTGCTTCCCTGGTGTTCGTGGAACAATGCTGACAAAGACAGCTTTGTGAAAAGTGAAAAGGCGTAGCGAGCTAATTGACTATTCTCCAGTGACCTCTTAGCCATTATCATGTGATCTGCCTGGTCAGCAATAGTCCCTGATGAAGTACCACAGAAATGGGCCACTCATGAAACAGATATGCTGGAGGTGTTTCAGTAAGAGATGATTTTTTTATTTTTTTGCACTGTGTTACGGCACTGTAAGGTTCTATGCAGTTTGTAGCAGCAATGTGAATAAATATCCTTGTGAAAAAAGCATAAAACATTAAGTATATCTCTGTGAGTTTTTCGTCTTCTTACATTCTTTTCAGGTTTCACTCTCTCTTAGTTCTCTTAAGCACGTAGTCATGCCTCATGTCGCAATACTTCCTACAGTATAGACCGTGTCCAGATGGATATCCAAGCAACTTTTTAACATGTTAATTACCTTTATTCTTTGATGTGACAGATGTACAGTATGTGACATAAAGCATTAGGTGCATGATTAAAATCTCATTGCTGGTTATAACGAGAATATCAGATGCTCCCGTCATGCAAGCTGTGTATATGTGTGTGTGTTGTCTCTCCCGGCCAGCAAGCATGCCAGAGCAGACACTTCCTCATTTTAAATCCCAAAGCCAAACCCTACTGTCTTTTTTATTTAATAGTTTTGTTGTTTTGTTTGTTTGTTTGTTCTTTTTTGAATTTGCTTTATGGAAGTGTTTCTACATGTATTCCCCTTAAACAGTTGGGATGTTATCTTGGGGGCCATAACTTTTAATCGAGGAAAATAATTTCTAAAGTGTTTCGATAGTCTTCGTGTGTGTGTGTTTGTGTGTGTTTCTTCAGCTGGTGTCAGCAAAGGTTAGCTCATATTCCTTTAAGGATGGCAGCATTCAATGAATCAGGAGACATTATACTTGATATTGATTTCTCTCCTTGGAGTGTTTTCGTTTGGTTGCCCTGAATTCATGTCGCTGCTGGTTTTCCAGCCTCAAACCCCTGTGAGCAGAACAGTGGAAGAGGTCCCTGCTCACATCTTTGCCTCATCGATTACAACCGCACCGCCTCATGTGCGTGCCCACACCTCATGAAGATCTCACCCAACAACCATTCCTGCGTGGGTGAGTTAACACCTTTCTGCTCTGCTCGAGTTCTTATAGTTCTCATATTATAGAGCCTCACAAAGTTGTATTTTAGTGAGGGGGTGAGATCCTTTATGGCATCTAAACCTCAACAAGCTGCTAATCTTAGTGGACATCGGGGTTGAGTGTTTGTACTGGCCTAGCCACGTTTAGCTCCTGTATCAGTATCCATGAACCTTTTTTACTTTGACTCATATCACTGCTCCTCTCTGAAGGTTCCTGAAGCATCCTTTACATGCTTCACACAAGATGGGTGTCAGGTATCCACAGTGGCATTTATCTAGCTTTGTGTTTGTTTGTATGGTCTTTTTGCCGTCCATTTTCCAGCACTGAAGAGGTTTTTGCTGTATGTGAGACGTTCTGAGATCCGAGGGGTGGACATCGATAATCCTTACATGAACATCATGACTGCTTTAACGGTCCCCGACATTGATGATGTCACGGTTGTGGATTACGATGCTCTAGAGGAACGGATTTATTGGGCAGATGTGAAGACTCAAACTATAAAGCGGGCCTTCATCAATGGAACAAGCCTTGAGACGGTCATCTCTGGAGGTAAGGTAATATTTTTAACAGGAAAAAAGTGATGCATGGCATTTTGCTTTTACTGCTTGATGGCAGGTTTAAAGTGATAAGAATCTAATAAGTTAGTGCCATTATTTATTAGTCTATGCCCTGCTTATTGTAAATTTAGTCCCCTGTAGTGAGACTTTGAGATATAATCGGGGGGAAAAAGTTCTTTAAGACTTCTGGAACCAAGTTTTAAATTATATTTGAACTACTGGAATAACCTCTTCAGTGTAAGATTGGATCAGACGAATGAAATGATATAAAAAATGGAGTGTGCTTAGGAAATGAGATCTTAATGACCACTTGATTTTTTTTCTTTCAGATTTGCTGTTACTCTTAAATGCATAAAAAAAGAAGATATTTGAGAGATAAACACACTTCTCGTGTAGTTTATAAATATGTAGATTACACATGTTAGTTTTTTCTTTCTTCAACTACATTTAGAAAGAGTAAACAAGAAAGTGATTAAGTATAATATATTCAGTAAAGCAGATACAGTATATTAAAAACACTGTACACATGAATGTGGAGGATTAGTGCTATTAGTCCTAATGCAGCTTGGTATCCATTTCAGGGTGGACAAATCACATACTGTATGCGTTAGCTCTTTGTTCTGGTGGAAAATGCAGTGTGCTCCTCAGTCCCAATTTTTACTTTCCCAGAAGTCTAACTGACTCCGAAGTGGCAGCTGGTGTAGTGTAATAATGCGTGATTAGATAGTTTGCCAGCTAACTGAATACAGGGTAAGAGTAACGAATAAGTATAAGATTGTGTAGCACATCTTCTTTGTGACCTCAACAAGAAGATTTGATGGCTAACATCTGGGTATTTAAAGATATTAGATAGGATGTACCATGATGGAACAGTTACTTACAGCAGGAGAGTTGTATGACAGCTTTGTTTTACACTTTTTTATTTTGCTTGGTTATGTGTTTTCACTTATCTACATATTCATGAGTCTAAAAAGGTCATGTGTCATTCATGCACGCTAATTAATCTGCGTAGTTAATTGTTTTTTGTTGTTTTTTTTTCTTTTAAAGATTGATCATTATAATTAATTTGTTTAAAGAGGAACCACCTTGCCTAAGTGTACCAGAAATGGCTCATAAATGTTCACCTAAAATACCCAACAGATCACTAGTCCTTTACAGTGTAACACAAGTTTAAACCATATATACTGAGCATTCTGGTGGTTGAATCTATCTGTCTGCTGATTAACTACATACACCAAAACAAACACCCCAGACATAAAATCTGTTATTCCTAGGCATCCAGCAAACCTCTCTCCAGGAGCTCTAAGATTGTATAACATTATCATATAGTTGTAATTAGGTTGCGATGTTGTCTATTTAAAACAGGACAATGTTTTTGAAAATTAGAGTAATTTTGATGAAATGACTGAGATAATTTTTGAGTGAATAGTACTGGCAGATTGTCACAAACAAAACTTCAGCACAACTCAATATCAAACTCTACGTATGGCATTTATTCTGCCAAATGTCCATAGCATTTACATCCCTGTGCCTCAAGTTTATAAGTTAGGAAATTCTGTTCCCCAATTGAATAGTTTGGAAAATTGCAGTTGTCTCGTATTTTTTTACATCAACTACAGGTTCCTTGGTGGAACAGAGGTTAGCATTCAGTGCTCTTACTCTTGAGACCAGGATTTAAATCTTGCTCGGGGCATTGCCTTAGTTGCAAGAGGAATGGAAAAGAATCTACCATGAGCAGTACGAGCATTTCAAGGTTCTATTTTAGTTGTCAGATAAAAATAGACACTGTTATACTTTTTTTCAGTCTTATTTGCACACTGGTACCAAAGTAATTCTAACTTTCGAGAACCTGATACCAATGGTGTTCACAAATTAACAATTCCACAAGGTTTCGAAATCCTGCTGAGTTATTTCATCATACCCATACTGTATATGCTAAAATTAATGCCATTATTGTAAGCTGATTCTGGTGTTTACAGAAATTCAGAACTGCCGTGGCCTAGCAGTAGATTGGCTCTCAAGGAATATGTACTGGCTGAGCTCTGAAAATGAAGAGACCCAGATCAATGTTGCTCGACTGGATGGAGCACTTAAAACTTCAGTCATCCATGGAATTGATAAACCAAAGTGTCTGGCAGTACATCCAGCCAAAGGGTATGCAGTCCAAAAAGTATTTTAGTGCATTTAACATATACTGTAAAAGAGGTTTGGAATACATTACTCTGTTTAATGGATTTATGCACTTGCTTCACAACAATACAGGAGGAGCAGAATTATTCCTTGGATATTATACTGTATAACTTGCATAAGTGTCTGACCCTGCCCTAGGCTTAAGTTGTATGTTTATATATAAGAATAAACTTGATTAATACGTTGATCTTTCAACTGATCACTACAGGAAAATATACTGGACAGATGGGAATACGATAAATCTAGCGAACATGGATGGGAGTAACAGGAAAGTTCTTCTCCAGAACCAGAAAGAGCCAGTAGGTATGTCAATTTCTTTTTTCTATTTCTCTTACCTTACCTGTTTTAGCATCTACTCCAATATAATTCCCTTGTCACAACTGATATTTACCCTCTTCGCCTGCTCCTAAATCTAAATAGTCATTTTATCATGTTTTCTCATCACATAGACTCACATAGTACTGCATATACTACGTTCCATCTGGGACCACACAAACACACACACACACACACACACACACACACACACACACACACACACACACACACACACACACACACA
>JAQQZT010000036.1:14349571-14366204 GCA_030068275.1 Clarias platycephalus | reverse complement strand
ACACACACACACACACACACACACACACACACACACACACACACACACACACACACACACACACACACACGCACACATTACATATTGCTCAAAGTCCTCTGGAAACAGATACTACGGTATACAATCACACGAATCCTAGACCTAACTATACACACTTCCCTCAGGTCTCTCAATAGACTTTTCTGCAAGCAAGTTGTACTGGATTAGCTCAGCTAATGGTACGATCAACAGATGTAATCTGGATGGCAGTGGCTTTGAGGTGATTGAAACCACGAAGAAGAATTTAACCAAAGCCACGGCTCTTGCAGTCATGGGTAAGAGGTTCAGCTCTGACATCCCACACACTGATGTTACATTAAACCTGATTAAAGATGTCTTAGTACGTTGCTTGTATATATTATATACTGTATTATTAAATTAATGCAAACTAATTAGTAGGTAATGAATTATCATTATCAAAGTTTACTGCTTTATAACTTGAGTGGTATTGGTTGTATTGTTGATCTAGTCACTTAAAATAGCAAAGTTCGTGTCTCTTTGCTGCGATTATCCATTAGTTTGTGACAATTTTGTTGCACGGGAATGAATACTTTGTGTTACTTCAGTTCCTTGGTATGAGATAATGAGATATCTACCCTCATCTACCCTCCTCTTTTTGAGTGAGATAGCTTCCATTTTTGGAAAAATGCATTTAGCCTGTTTTTACCTACGAGATTTACCTGCTTACCATTCAGCTGCTGAAAGGGAGGCAATAGAGCTCATTAAGTTGGGGATTTTATGCTTACATAGAAAAGTGGCTTGAGAAGCTGATATGAATGATTTCTGTCCAGATGGAACTGGATAATGAATACTGGTTGTTTGGATAGACATCTAACTGCTGCAGAGCATCTGCTTTTTAATCACACCATTCGCATGATGCTGGGTGTAAGATTCAAATTACAATTCTTTCCATATGTTAGACACTCAGATTAGACAGAGAGAGAACATCCATGTTGTCAGTGGTCAGTGGTTATCACAAATCTAAAGAGGGCAATATATTCAGGGCGGCAATCCACAGAGAACAATACAGAACTATAAGCACATAAAACAACAACTCATATCATTTGCTAATTTATTTCCCCACTGTTTGGGAAGAAATAATGAACAATACGCCTACATCTCTATGCCGGCTTGCCAGGGGTAATTGTAGTAATTGACAGAGTGGGAAAAAAAAATGAACAGGCATATGCGAATCAGAAGATTGTTTTTCAGACAAGAAATATCAACAAGACAATCATTTTCTCTCTTTTTTCTTATTTATGTTCGAAGTGTAATACAGTTTTAGACACTTTCGACTTTTCCCTTAATGAGTAATTGCTTCTTTGAACACCTTCATGAGACAACAGAGATGTAATCTTTATGCCTATTAAATATTAACTTACATTCTTTATATTTGCCACATATGAATATGAGTACACTGCCTAGCCATTTGACAAAACAAGCTCTCATGAACTCCGAACCACCCTTTCATAATTTGAGTCCTTCATTTTATAGCCACATAACTTTTCTGAGACTCGACCTGACCAACTGAAACAACCCCCAGAACATCCACCTCCAGAGGCTTGTACCGTGACACTATGCATGATGGGTGCATCGTTTAATGCTCTTCCCTACGACTTCGACCCTGAATCAACTCATCACGCAACTACTCCAAAGTGCAATCTTTATGCTAGCTTGCAAACTGAAATGTTGTTTTCAATTTACCTTTTACTTGTGCTCACAGAGCTGCTTAATTCCAGTCTTGTGAGTTCTTGTTGTATACAGTAGTACATGTGGTAATGCTCATACTCTTGCTAAAAAACATAGCCGTGATTTATACAGTACTGACAATTTTTCTTTATCATGCATACATGTAAGGGATCCTATTCATGATTTTTTTTCTCTTATCATGCAAATCAAAATACAGACATGGCTATAGGCCCCGCGGTCACACCATATTTCTTCCTTAAAGTTGACATTCAGCACTATACTTTCAAATGCATAAATTCTGTTTATGCATCTTCTTGAAACTAAGGCTAAGTAGCTTTATAATGCATAATGTAAATTCTAGGCCCTGTGTGAAGCTGTGAATAATTTTAGTCATAAGAGCATTTCTAGCACCATTTGTATGAGTAACTGTCAAAGGTTTGGTGAATATGAGTCCAGGAGAACAAAGCTAAAAGCCTAGTCAGGTCCTTCCAGCACAGCACATTGGCTATAATAGACTAATAGACTACTAACAGAGGATGCTTTAGCAGGTGCTATACACTCTTATTTGAAATCCTTTGTTTTTACTGTGCTAAAAACTGCCCTACTGTACCCATTGAAGCCGTTTCTGACTGAGGCTGTAAATTATTATAAAACGTGAAAGACGAATGAAAGGCCACCTGAAAGACTAATGGTGTAAGTTTAAAGAAGTAGCAGGCTATAGCATAATGGCAAAATGAAGCTTTCACTAGGTGCTATCCATCACAATTAGACGGTCTTTCTCACGGTGAGAAAAAGCTTTCTTGTACTTTTTGCAAAGACGTCTGTGTCTTCTCAGGAGATATTTATGTTCGCTATTTGTGTAGGAGAACAGATTTGTGTAGCAGATTTGTTGAGCCAAGGCACAAGTTATGTTATAAACAACTGTCCAAAGTTAACATCATGTAAATTGTTGTAGTATGAAGTGGATAGCACTGTTATAGCATTACTTCCTCCTGTTCTTCAATGCTCAGTCTTCTTCTGAGTATTGCAAACAGATTTATACGAAATCATGTTTGCTGATTCATTTTCTCCATGAAGTTATATAGAATACCTTTAGAAGCACTTCTGCTTTTACTTAAAAGCGTTTACTTTTTATGCTGAACATGTTCAAGACATCTGGTTCTTGTAAAAAAAAAAAAAAAAAAAAATGGGGTGATTATTTTTTTTCTCTACAAGGGCTTTTAGTTCATAAGTGCACAACTGAAACCTTTTTTATGTGTTTATGTGTGTGTCAGTGTGTGCATCTATCTCTTTGTCCCAGTCTAGGTAAGCCTGGGGGTGGAAGGATGATCATGCAGTCATGTGTGTGGGTGTCTGAGTGGGTAGCATTTGGAGAAGTGTAGTTTCAGAACTTTTTGTTTTACTGTGCAGCACATCTGCCATAAATCTCGTTGCCTCTTTTTGTTGTCGTTTACACACCCGTTTTCAACATTTACACAGGTTATAAATGGTAAAACACTCCTCTCACATATGGAATAATAACTCTAGTGGATAGTAGATTCTCTGGAGAAAGCATCAAATAGCCTTAGTGCCAAGGATCTGCTTTTCAAGGTTAAGACTGCTGATCCTCTCCTCTCTCTATCTCTCTCTCTCTTGACACACACACACACACAAACACACAAGGCGACATTGTTGAATAAGCGAGGGTTTTTTTCGCTTGTTTGTTTGTTTCTTTCAAATCCCTTTGCTCTTTCATCATACAAATGACCCGATGCGGCAGAGGCTCATTGTAATGTACAATGTTGCCTTCACCCATATTGATCTCTCATTTGTTGATTACCTGCTTGAAGTGATAAAAAAAATAAACCTCTTAGGATTCTGCACTTACGGCTTACCTCATTCAAGGTTAATCAAAGGTATTGAACTCGTATGGAACAAACAGCTCCTTCCTAGCCCTCTGATTTTCAGAATCAGCGCAATCGATTAGCTATTTGGAACACTGCGTCTGGATGTCCTGAGCCGACACCCTGTGAAGATTGAATGAGATTGTGATCTAAGATCTTTGGCCTGTATCTTTGCCATCCCTCTCCTAGCGAAGGAGCCTTAATTGAAGAGATTTACCAAGGTTAACCATCATGCCATGTTATCAGTTTATGCCCCTATAAAGCTGTTTCATCTGCAGAGCTGTAAAAAATGCTATCTGATGGTATCCACCTGCCATACAAATGTCCATGTTGGTCAAGTGCAGAGCAGAAAGTGATGACAGATGACAGATGCCGTATCATTGCACAGAGATGCAGACAGAATATTTCACTTACAAAGCTCCAGCCTAAAGTTTAGTTACTATAAAACAAATGCTTGTTGTTTGATTAATTTCTGTACATTTTCTTTCTTAAAAAGCCAAAATCAGTCCAGTAAGAGGATGTGAAGGGGAAAGATGACTTCCAGAGTTATAACATTTGTATTTATTTATTTTTTTTGTCATTTATTGAAATGAGGTTGGTTTGCTCCCTCCCTGGAAGCTGAGTTGTTGTGAGATGTAATGAGAGCTCTTGTTCAGATCATGTGACTTCCCTTCATCTGTAATCAGATCAAATGCTCAAAGCGGAAATTGTTCTTGATGAGCTGTGCTCCAAACCAGCCACCACCCTGGATGCCAACAAATGTGCCAATGCTGGTAATCGGGGCATTTTTTTTTTGGTGGCTCAGACATTTCAGAGAGTATTCGGATGTCATTATCTTCTTTTAATTCCACAGAATACTATAATCACAGCTGGAAGGCAGTTACTTCCAGGTCACTTCTAGACTTATGCGTCCATGTCTTGAAATATAGAAACTTTAATAATTGTATAAAGAATTAATAATTTCATAATTTGCCATTTTCCTAATGTGTAATGCAATTGTGGCATGTTTTGGGCAGTGATTTCTAAAGGCCTCCACCTCTCATGTTGACTCTACAGCATGGGTCTCAAACAAAAATTGCTTGGAGGCCACTGATGTGATTGACAGAGTATACGCAGTGAAAACTCGAGCTTTGTCGCGTAACTGATCATAAATGTCATTCGATAACTCGCTAATGCTCTCTGCCACGGTGTCTGCCGATAGAGAGATGGTTGAACAAGCTCTTCTTTTCTGGGCATAGAATATCAGCGGATTTCAATGTGCAATCCTTCATAAACTGCCCTTCAGTGAATGGCTTTCCTGCTTTAGCGGTCAACTCACTCACCACATAACTTGCTTCAACTGCAACATCAGCGTCCTTTTTGGCTTTATGGAAAAGGCTTTGCTGGGACGTTAGCTCGCTCTGCAACCGCGTAGCTCGTTTTTTTTCTCTTGTCTTCCTGGTACATTATACTGTGTTTAGTTGAGTAATGGCGCTTGAGATTATATTCCTTTAGAATGGCAACTTTTTTCTTGCATATCAGACGTAGCATTTCCATTAAACTCCACAAAAAATCCTGCAATGTCCATATTTCTTGAATCTGTCTGTGTTCATCATCCACCTTCCTTTTCGATTTGGAAAGAGACATGTTTTCATTAGCAGCCAAACAAAAAAATAAACTACTAAAGCCCTGAAACCAGCTCTTCTTAAAGTTACTTACATACAGTATTTATATAAATAGACAGTTTTAAACAGTTTGTAAAAGTATCAACTGTTATCACTATTTCTTTTCTCTATGTGTTTGTTGATCCAAATATCCTGGACACATGGCATTTCTGCAGCACTTCAGGCTCTGTTTGCACCTCGAGTAAGTTTAGCAGTAAATCCTGCACAGAACCCAAAATACATGCCATTTGATTTGATTCACTTCCTGCCGATAGGGTGATACAGAGTTGAATCGCTTTCTCACTGCAGTGGAACCATGCAAGAGTTCACCTTGAACTGAACCTCTCTGATCCTCAGCCTTGCACAGGTTATTTTGGTCCTCACTGTGTGCAATTACTGTGTTCTCAACCACAAAAAGGAGGAAGATGCACCAGGACTAAATTTAAACGGAATAAACTGCATATGTACAATCAACCTATGTCATCCATTTCTTTGTCCACAGTTTTAGTTGGATTTAGAGCACCTGTGCTTCTCTAGGTCACTAGTGATGATGAGATTACATTCATGAAAATACGTGTTTTGCATTTTTTTTTAATCCTTCAAAGTGGCTAAGATCAAGGTCACCTTCTTGCACACTGTTGAGAATTTGTACTGTATAGCCTTTATTTTAATATCCTTGGTCACCTGGTGTGTCAGCACTGACTGCCTCTCTGCAGCATGCACGCACAGTTCAGGCTCCAAGCCAAGAACAACCTCTGTTGCCCTTTGTTGAACACTGTGCCTGAGTAGCAACAACACACAGACTGCTATCTACTGTGATGTTCTGACATTGGTCGCACTCCGACGGCTCTATGAATGGAGAGACCTCTTCTCAGACCAGGGCAACGTGCCAGGCTGCTCTAAACACTGCTTCATTGACTTTCCTAGACACAGGGACAAGCACAATGCCCCAGTCCTATCTAGTGTAGTTATAATTTACTAATGAGCTGGAGCAAACCCATGTGTGCAGTAGTTGTGGAGAGAGCGTACTTGCATCACAATAGCTTATATTCATGGTCAATGAAAGATTCATATGCTTTAACAGGTGGCAAACTGTGGTGGGCAGATGATGATTTGGCTCAGCTAGGAACAGTGGCCAAGCGAGATGGCCGCAGCCTTGTGGCACTGCGCAATAAGACCAACGGAGTGGTGCACATGAAAGTGTATGACCGAGAGGGCCAGAAAGGTGAGCTGTCAAAATTAGTTTTTTCTTTTTTGTATTTATGGAAAAAAAAAAAAAGAGTTAGTTTGAAGTGTGGTAATGCAAATTAAAATGGCCTGTGAAATTAGATGTAAATGAAAAATAATGGCTGGCTGGTTTTTCAAGGGTTTTAATACGATGATGATTTATTCCTGCATAGATTATAATGAGTAACATTTACAGTTTATGGTTGGACTATTACATTAAGTTTGATAACAAATCCTCCCTTTCTTTTTCAATATGTAAGAGTGCACTGCAGATTTATTGGTGAATCACTTTTCCATTTTCTGAGTTATTAGGCAAATAATTCAGGCTAATGGCAGGTCCATTAACAACGTTGCCGTGAATCCCACTAAACTGTCCACTTGAATAAAGAATGACCATTAAGCAGCTCTGATGTATATCTATTCAGCCCCTAAACTTTTCAAGCAGCAGTTATCTTTTCAATTCATATTCTCCTCTGTCTCATTACTGTCTGAGACAGCTAAGGAGACATTTCTTTGGGAGCACAGCAGGGTGCTTGCTTTTCTTAGTCATTTTGTCATTACTATAAACTAAAGGGTCAAGTTTGGGAAATGTCTGTTGAAGCATTCAATTTAATGGGCGTTGTGTTACATCTTACAGGGAGGAACGCCTGTCAGTTGAACAATGGCGGATGTTCTCAACTCTGTCTCCCTACATCGGAGAATACTCGCAGCTGTGCATGCACTGTGGGATACAACCTGCGTGCCGACCGTCTCTCCTGTGAAGGTATACATATAGTCTCAGTGATTAAGCGGTAATAATAAGACAAAATACAGGCAAGCTTTAATGTGTGAAGACAAAAAATAACATACTCAAGGGTTCATTTCATAATATTTAAATGATCAGTCTTAATGATTATAATGCTGGGTATTAATGCTGGGTAATTTCCTTAATCTTAATCTGTCTTCTCTTTTGTCAGCCACCATTTTAAGGGAAATGTATGGTCTTAAATACTGGGACACATTTTCCATTTTAATTCTATAGCATCAGATAAGGTTCACTGGAGACCGCAATTTGTTTTTGTGTGTTTAAGGCCTGAACTCCTTTCTAATGTACTCTGTGCATGAGGGCATGCGTGGAATCTCTCTGGACCCAACGGATCATACGGAGACATTGATGCCCATCACAGGCACTTTGTTTGCTGTCGGGGTGGACTTCCATGCCGGTAAACATCCATCATTCTGTCTATTCCTGTGCTGTCTTTGTCTCAGACTTTATCTTTGCATGTGTGGTAACTTCCCACTCATAATTCTTGCCTTGTCCTGCTCTATGATCTGTGCGTTCACATCAGAGAAATGTACCACTCCCTATTCATCCTGTTTTTCCATGTTGTTTATGATCAGATATGCAGTCTAATATTAGCTGCTCTGTTTTGCACCTGTGTAAAGGCAATCGAATATGCTGGTATATCATCTTTTGTGGAGATAAAAGGATGAGATGGGTTAAGTAAGTTGATGCCGGAGGCACCACAGATAAATGTTCCTTCATATCTTCTAAACCCAGCATCACAAGGGACTCACTGTAATATATTGGACAATCCATCAAACAGAGGTTGGGTGTACTAGACATGGCTGTGGCTGGTGTTGTGCTGGAAATACTTTTTATTTTTTTGGCGAGTTTCTGCATTATTCATACCCACAATAGGCTGCTCTGAAGTGAATCTGTCACTACTTAAATGCGACATGATGGATGCTGTTTGCTGAAAAACGCAATAGTGACAAGTATCATGACGAGTGAGTGCGGGAGAAGAGCCGCTTGTTCGATGGCATAGAATAATTAAGAGCCACCCATATAAATGAGTTTTCATTTTCATATGCATATCAACCGTGTTTGCCTAACAGAATGATCTGGACTGCTACTTGCAAATAACATGATGAAAGTTCAAAAGCGTGAACTGAGCTGAGAGATCCTGTCCCATGACGCCCCCAATTTCCATGACCACGGAGGAACCGTTAAAAGTGCTAACCTCAGTCAAAGGGCAGAGTGTGCAGATGGTCAGTCTCTCTCTTCTCTGCTCTCTTGATCTTGTCTACAAGGGCAGCACGTTCCAGCTCAGCTCAGGTGAGCAGGCTGATGTTGAGCACAGCTCAGCCCATGACAGCTGAATCCATTCGCATAGCTTTTGCATGCCATTATTAGGCAGCTTGTTGGAGTATGAAACGGATTCGTGCTTTCCAGCTGGCTGCTGTCGAATGTTCAAGATCCATTATCTGGATCTAAACTCTGCATTTATAGAAGACTGCATTTAAAGAAAATAAGCTAAACATTACCAGGCTGCAGATTTATGCAGGCAAAACACTAAGGCTGATTAGTGTGCTGGTTAAAATCTGCATTTGACTCCGGTGAGAACCTCTTTGCTCAGGAGACAAACATATTCAACGATTTATGTAAATCAGTTGGGGTTGTAGGCTCTTACATTCACCATCAGGAATTCAGGGGGGATTTTTTTTTTTAGTGGATTGACAAAAATAACAGCACGGAGCTTACAAAAATACACTATACCCGCTGTTCCATGCCCAGAAATTATAAAAAGATGCAGCATAAACCAAAGGGAAACATCATGCACTCAATGTTTCAGCTCCTGTTGTGAAATATGGTCTCCTGTCTACAGGCAATGACACAGTCTACTGGACAGACATGGGCATGAACCGTATATCTAGGGCCAAGAGAGACCAGACATGGAAAGAACACATTATTACCACTGGCATCAGCAGAGTGGAGGGCATTGCTGTAGACTGGATTGCTGGTATCGTTATTCTCTACATAAAGTTGAGATCATTGTTGATCAAGTGTGTCTTTTGAGCCATACTCCATCACAAACTTTAAAATTTCTGTTTATTTTCTCCATTAAGAGAATCTCTACTGGACGGACCATGGCCTTAACCTCATCGAAATTGCTCGGCTTAATGGCATGTACCGCTCTGTGGTGATCTCAGAGGGGCTGGACCAACCGAGAGCCATCGCAGTGCATCCACAGAGAGGGTATGTCACTGTACCGGAGAGCCTTTGAGCCGAGATAACGCATTGATTTTCTCATAAAAATATCACCCTCACTGACCTCACTGCAGCGGCAAGTTCACAATCTTTGCCCTTTGGTGATGTTTCTCAGTTGACAGGAATTTGTTTGAAATTCAGGGTTTGGTCCAATGAGCTGAACACAGAGTTTATAAAAGAATAGTCTGTCATATTTCTAATATGGTCTGATATTTTTGAATATAAATCAACAGATGTGAAACAGCAGTGACCGTGTCTGCATAAGAGCATGTAGTGGCTTTAATCTGCGAAAGAAATGAAATGTACTGTACTTATGTTTTTAATTTTTCAGTGTTTTAATGTTTAGACAGTAAGGTAATGTACTTTCCATTTTCTGTCTTTTCAGAACCTAAAGATTAAATGGTTGTGTTTCACAAATCATCAGTTTAGTCTGCAACATAGCTAGATTTCTCAAGAACTAAATTCTAACACTAATGGTTTGGTTTGAACTGTCAAGTAAAAGAACTTCTACAATTACACCGAGATCTATTTAATCATATTTCTATTCTGTTGTCAACTATTTCTTCCTGAAATATAGTACAGTATGTTTCTTTTTTTGTCACCTATTAACCACACAAGTTAGCATTTTAAAATCGGGTTCCCCCTCACAAAAAGAAAAACAGAGATAATCACATTTGACTTCCTGCACTCTACTTAGGGAAAATAACATTACTGACAAGTAATTATATATTTACAGTAGGAAATTATTTGTTGT
This sequence comes from Clarias platycephalus, assembly GCA_030068275.1. NCBI lineage: Eukaryota > Metazoa > Chordata > Actinopteri > Siluriformes > Clariidae > Clarias > Clarias platycephalus. Next base: position 14,355,938 of record JAQQZT010000036.1, on the reverse strand, counting down.
TTTGATTACTATCATCATCATCAACATAGATTTCTGTCTCATCACCTGAGGTAAAAGTCAGCATTTAACTCCACGTCTCTTCACTAGATTGATCTGTATGTGTTACTTTCAATTATTTAGTCCAGTTCTGAATACCGTTGGCATCTTTTTATTAACATTGTAGAACCATTTTCAGTCTTCAGTTCTTTATAAATCTTAGACAGAATTCTAAAATGACCAATGACCAATACATACATATATGTCATCCTCATCTGTCGTTAAACAGTTACCTATTTTGGACCGAGTGGGGGAAGAATCCATGCATAGGCAGAGCACGGCTGGATGGTTCAGATCAGGTCACACTTGTTAGTTCTGGCATTGCTTGGCCAAATGGAATTTCCATTGACTACGAGGTATGGGAAAGTGCTCTCTCTCTCTCTCTCTCTCTCTCTGTATGTCTCTCCATCATGTTCCTTGATGCTTCCAGTCTGACTCTTGTTCCTCATTCCTCTTCTGCTGATGATAAAATGGACCTGTACAAAAGAAGATGCGCTGATGTGCATTTTCAAATTGCTTTTCAGGAAAATAGATTATATTGGTGTGACGCTCGAACTGACAAGATAGAGAGGATCAACCTTGAGACTGGGGAAAGCCGGGAGATTGTACTATCAGCCGCCAATGTGGACCTCTTCTCTGTGGCTGTGTTTGGGGCTTACATATACTGGTCTGACAGGTAATTTATTATTTTACTAAATGCTGGGCTTTCCAAAAGTGGCCCACAAAGCCAGCTGCTACAGTCTTGGAGGTTTAACCTCTTTCATGCAAGGACATTCATAGATCTGGCATAAGGCTTTGACATTTCCTCAGCAAGATCCCTGACTTTATGAAAAAAATGTTGCGAACTTTTACTAAGTGTCATTTTCAAGGTGAGGTTTAGCTCGGCTAGTGTTGCAAATGCAGCTGGCGTGTGAATTTAATTAAGCTCCATTGTTTTTATATTATGTAAGTACCACTGATTATACTGATGCCAGTTTTAATTTCCTGTTTCTGCTGTGCTGATTGTGGCAGAGCTCATGCCAATGGCTCCATTCGCCGTGGGCTAAAGAGTGATGCCAGCGAGGCCGTGACAATGAGGAGTGGTCTGGGTGTCAACCTGAAGGATGTGAAAATCTTTAATAGAGGCCGGGAGAAAGGTTGAGGTTTCAACTGTTTTTTTCCCCCCATTTTTCCTTAAATGTTTTTCTTTTTTGTAGCTTTTATTTTATTAAATTGCTCAACAACACATAGATTACTGTGTCCATGGTCATTGATAAATGTTTTGTCATTAAAACCAACTTTAATTCCACTAAACAATAAATTCTGCACGGATCCTTTCTGTTTTTGTAGCAATACCAATGGAACCTTTTTAAATACCCAAAAAGTGGTAGAGGCAGCTCACACTCACACGTGAAAATGGGAAGTTTAATTAGCCCACACTACTGGTCAAGTTTGAACATTAAAATTTATATTTTTTTGCTCGTAAAACTAATATTTTTTAATTACTAACAGTATATTGGATGAAGCTGTGCACACTTTACGAATCTTCTCATTTAGCATTCTTTTCTAAAAATTTTCTAAAAGTTCACAAATAGGCCAAGCACTTATTGTTCAAAAACTATAGCAGAAATACAACTAGATTTAAATTACAACATTATAAATGGGCATTAACTTCATGTTTTATATTTGCTGATTTTTATCTGTAGTCCTTTTTCGAAACTAAATTATAAACTCTGTCTCTCTCTACACACCCAGCTTAGCCATAACATTAACACTGCATACATTAACACATTAACATTGATTATCAAGTACAGTATACTGTATACTGTGTCAGCTCATATGGCTCATCTATATATGATATATATATTATCATGATAGAAAGGCACCTCGTGCACTGCAGCCTGCTACACATGAGGCTCAGCAGCAGTACAAGCCAGCCAACATAGCCTCCAAACTACCCTGATCCCTTTCTGATTGAGTATCCATGGGATGTCCCGAACAAACAAGCCCATAGACTCCCCACCCCTCAACCTGCAGCACCTAAAGGATCCACTGCCAACGTTCTGGTGCCAGACACCACGGCAGACTCACAGAGGTCTTGTGGAGTCACGCCCCAGGGGCCAGAGCTGCCTCCGTGGCACAAGGGCAACCTACACAAAAGTGGTCATAATGTTTTGCATTGTAATGTTATGGCTGATCGGTGTATATAGTTTCAATGTAAAAATAAATATAGGGGTAATGAAACAGAAATGGAATTTTCATCTTTCTTTATTACCATTTTATTATTACAGTATTTTTTTTTAACATTTATTAAGGATTGCTTTTGCCTCCTCTAGGGACAAACCCCTGTGCTAGAAATAATGGTGGCTGTCAGCAGCTTTGTTTTCACCTGGGCAGTGGCAGGAGGACGTGCTCCTGCGCTCATGGCTACCTTGCGGAGGATGGCTTCGCCTGTCAGAGATATGAAGGTTACCTACTCTACTCAGAAAGGACCATCTTGAAAAGCATCCACCTCTCAGACGAGAGTGATCTTAATTCTCCCCTCCAGCCGTTTGAAAAGCCTGAGTTTTTCAAAAACGTTGTAGCACTCGCCTTTGACTATCGTCAGCACACCTCTGACCACAACCGCATCTTCTTCAGTGACATTCATTATGGGAATATTCAGATGGTAAATGACGACTGGTCTGGGAGGCAGATCATAGTGGACAGTAAGTTTACCAGTCTTAGATTTATTTATTTGTTTGTGTTTTTAAAATCTTTGTGTGCTACATACTGAAGTTGACATGTCCTGCAGCGGACATGTCATAAATAGCTGCTGATTAGGTCACTTGTAGACTAAATGCTGTAATTCTTTTGATACACATAAAATTATGAATTTCCCAAAGGACAGCTGGAGAGTAGCGGGAAGTGTGCATGCACTGTGAAATCTGTTTTCATCATGATGTCGACTTGTCAATGCTCTGACCTGCATATCGTTAAATGTTCTGCTACCATATCCATGCCTGCCTCTTAGCAACCATTTGTGAAAAGCCATTTGCTGGAAGCCTTAAGAGTCAGGTCGCATGATGTATTGCTGGGTCCAACTGCATGCTACACCCAGTAAGAGTGTTATAATGGCCACCTCCATTTTTCTTCAACTAAATGGGAGCAATTTAGCTGTCAGAAATGATGTTTTCAACATTGCATCTCTCTCCATGCGCCCACTATTGATGGATTAAAATATCTTGCCTTGTTTCCACTCTTCTTAAAACTATAACACAAATAGGGATGGAAGTAGGGATGATGCATTCTAAGCTTCTAACTGTCATGCCTATTGATTTTTCTATGTAATATATACAACATGGGAGACATCCTGGTAGCAATCAATAACTGTTTCTGTTGTAGCGCACGGTGAAAAAGTTCAATGCCTAACGATGCTTTATTACAAATTAGTAGCCTAATGAGCCTGTTGAAGCTCATGCTCTCATCTGCATAAAAAAGTGTACCTAATTACAATCTAAACAAGGTGGTTTGCATGATTTACTCTATAAGGCCCACTTTTTCCAGTAGACATAAGGTTCTCATTAACCTTGAGTGATTTATATGCCTTCTCTTCCAGCAGCTGTAAGGAAATATGCGTCCAGGGATTATAAAGTAGTTACTGAAGATGGCTCAATAGATGCTTGTGAAAATATATTGACTAATGACTAATGTTAATAATTATGGAAATTTTATTGCATTTTATTTTAATTAATTTTAAGTAAATAGAAATTTGGGTAAAGGATTTTGCCTGTGATGTTTGTGATCTCATTCTAAGAAGATTTACCTATCCAGGTTTTCATTTCCAACCGTCATCACATAGCCTATATACAGATACAATAGGTCATCTTGGCTGCAGTGCCATGGCTACTACGACTCGTAATAGCAGGTGGGAGTTGCTATCATAACTGAAAATATCTAGCACCCATTAAAATTATTAACCCTTTAGTTCATCCCACAGTCCAGAAACGGTGCCCCAAAAAGGTGACTGATGCTGCAAAGTGTACCAAGATAACATATTTATCTAAGCAGTGTTTTGGTGATGATGAGGAGGCAAAAACGTTAAAAAGAATTGAATGAACTACAATGCGTTTGTTAACCATGGGTTGTCAGGGAGTGACAAGGTTTAATTAATCAGTCTCAGTGCAAAAACCGTTTAGAAAAGTTTATGCTAAATTACTCTAAATGCACAAGTAAATAATAATTCATTTCCATTGAATATGAGTGAAATCATGGCCAGCCCTGCGTATGTTTATGCCTTAGGGGTGTTGCCGCATTCCCCTATCGTTAAACATAATTCCGAATTAAGGTGAAGCATTGACATATTGTGCCTGCGTGGGTGATTTGTTGACACCATGTGTACCAGCTGATAAATGAAGTTATATTTCTCTGCATGTAACTGTTACCAGAGTCACAGAAATAAATTATTTTAAATCGATCTAACATAGCATAATGCAGCAATACTATTTAAAAAGTTCACCTCAGCAGCAAAGTAAATAAGTTAGTAAGGAAGTAAGTTAATAACTAAATAAACACGGGTAAAATTAACATAAAAATGTAACATTAACCATATATTTTTTTTTATTATAGCTACTGCAAGAATAAATTGATTTGTTAAATATTTCCTTTGGGTGAACTTTTCCAGAAAGTGTAAAGATGAAGGACGAGGGAGCAGGAACCAGCACTGATCTAGTTAGACTATTGAGTGCTATTGTGTGACCATGAAGTAAATTCGTGCACAATACGTAATTCAAATGATCAGGCCGGATTACTTCATTCAAGTTATTCATTGTTGCGTTAAATGGCCGATATGTTTCAAAATTCAAGATATGTACATCAAGGTTAGAATATTCATTATAGATTTCATCGCTACAAAAGTGTTTGATGCTCATGTCAGGCCATCCAATTGATATCTATTTTATGCATTTTTAACAAACAAAGAGATAAGTCAAACAGAGATAATTTTGTAGAAGTCTTTACGGAGACAGATGTGTGCAAGCATTTATGGCACATGGCAGACGTCCTTATGTGAGCAGTTGAGGGTTGGAGTATGTGACCTTCTGATCCATAGTCTAGCATCTTAACAACTGAGCTACCCCTGACACACATATGCAGTTGTATGTGTGTGTGTGTGTGTGTGTGTGTGTGTGTGTGTGTGTGTGTGAGAGAGAGAGAGAGAGAGAGAGAGAGAGATGACAGACTGCTTTTTGTTTGTCAAACCCTCACATTCATAAGTTTTAATTCTTTTTCTGTTTCAGTAATTTAAATAATGTCCATAAATATTGAATAATGAAATATGATTATAAGCTTTTTTGATATAATGGTTGAATTTTTATTTGAAATAGATTGCATTAGTTAGCTTTGATTAAGATGGTTGCCATGGAGAAGAGCAGTATTTTCTCAGGCTTCATGTGTAGAAAAATGCTATAATTCCTCCACTTGCAATTTTTTTTAGAGCACAGTCACCTTTAATTTGCTATGATTATTAATCTCATTAATTGTAAAATCTTTTAGGAAATCACGTATGAGAAAAAAAAAGAACAGTACTGTATCATTGATGCATCCCAATACCAATTTACTGTATATTAAACTTAAAAAACTCTATATTAAAAATGAAAAACCCCATAAAAACTCACCAGTTGTTAAGCATGGTGGTGGTAACATCACGCTGTTTTGCTGTCAGTAAAACTGGATGTAAATGGAATAATGAAGGACGAGGACTGCCATAGAATTCTTTAGCGTAATCACTAATCATTAGCTAGAGTTCAAAGTTGGGTTTTCCTACGGGACACACATAAAGTGACCAGCAGTACAACACATTTCATTTCAAGCCCAATACTGGCCAAACGTTCATGTTCATAATGGGTTTATATAAATGTCTGTATGCAACTATACATTAATACAAATATTTGGTTGACCAATAACAGTAGAAAAAAGTCTACATAAAGAAGTACTGTAACAGTTGTCTAACAGACAGTATGCTTCATTACTTCCTACATGAGACAAAATAACTGTGAGGAACAGAACTTTTTAATGGTGTTTCCCATTCAGCATAGACTAGCCTGGGCTGTTAGGGTTGTTTCACACCTGAAATTAAGTAACATCTTTTTTTATCACAATGCAGTGATGTTATACAATCTGGTTTGGAAAAGTCTGTCTCTCTGGTGCTGTCAACAGGAACACATTGGCTCGACGAAGTAGCATTATTTGTTCAAATTAGTTGATGAAAGCTAACACACAGTGACAGCACATGTGCGCACATGTGCGCGCACACACACACACACACACACACACACACACACACACACACACACACACACACACACACACACAC
>JAQQZT010000036.1:14328988-14339997 GCA_030068275.1 Clarias platycephalus | reverse complement strand
TGTGTGTGTGTGTGTGTGTTTGTGTGTGTGTGTGTGTGTGTGTGTGTGTGTGTGTGTGTGTGTGTGTGTGTGTGTTCTCCAGGCGAGTTGTCCCCATGCCGGGTGCTGAATGGCGGTTGTGGTGATCTGTGCCTCTTGACTCCAGACGGCACAGTAAACTGCAGCTGCCGAGGAGAACGAATCCTGCTTGATGACAACAGATGTGTGTGTAAGTCATCATAAACTTGTTTTTCATATCGTTCTCTTCAAAATCACTCAGGAAGAGCACCTGAAGAGTAATTTCTGTCTTCCAGTCTGTAATACGTCTTAACACAAATAGAACATTTCATGTCATAATGTAACTGTGCAGTGTAGCATAAATTAGACAAATTTATTTTTCCAGCATCATTTAGTGTTTAGTCAAGTATTATAATGAGTGAAATGTTGCGGGAACCTAGTGACTTTGTGTGTAGCAAGATGGTTGTTTTATCTCTCAAATGGCTGATCCATCCTTGCGCCACCTTTATAATTAACGTTATATTTGTTATTTTTTATGTGTTATTATTATTATTATTATTATTATTATTATTATTATTATATTTATTTACATTTTTTTATATTGTTTGCTATTAATTTTCTAGCAGTAAAAAGTTATATCTATTAGATCAATTACCAAATTTGAATTTAACTAAATAATTATTTTTGATGGGGTGAGAAGAGCTGTTTACAGTGAAGCCGTTCAGTCTGTCACAAAAGCAAAACAACATTTCTGCACCATGCACTCAACATCTTATTGAATGCATGCCCAGATGATTCCCTGTATAGTAAAATTTTACTATCCCTACATTTCTTTGTAATATATATTTTATGGGTTTAATTAATCAGTTTAATTTTACACTGACTGGAAAAAAATTGCAGCAGAAATATAAATATGCAGATTTTTTTAAAGCGTTGCATGGGATAATTAATGCAGTGATTAATGTATTTAACCCTAACTGGTGCACTGAATAGATAGGACAGTGCAGAACTATGAACATCATGGAAGAAATCCATTTGAGAAACATCATAAATAAGGGTGATCAGAGATCATTTAAACACTTGAAGTTGCCTTGAGAAAAATTGACACATGAGGCGATGCCCACTTCAAGCATACTGCCCACTCTACAAGCCATTGGTGGCAGTGTTATGATCTGGGGTTGCCTCAAGTTGGTCAGATCTCGGCTCAGCAACGTTATCTGGCAGTAAAATGAAGTCATCTGACTACCTGACTGTACTGAAAGACCAGGATGTCCTAGCAATGAATTTCCTCATGTACTGTACATATTCCAGGACAAGGTTCATCAGACTCAAATTATAAAAGTGTTTCTTGAAGCGTGAGGAATCATTTTCACATTAATTGACAACACAGAGTCCTGACCTTAACCCATTGAAAGTCTTTGGAATGGACCAAATGGAATCTCGGCCAAATCAGCATAACTCTGGATGGAAATAAATGTTGTAATATGCTTAATGTTGTAATGGCATAAGGTTTTAACAATGCCACGGTGAATGCATGCTGTAATCAAAGCTAAAGCCAATCCATTGGAATATTAGAGTGTGGAACATTTTTTGACCAGCCAGTGTTTTAAAAGGATAGATAGGACCAAAGTTGGAGTTTTATAAATCATTTGCTTCCTATCTACAAATTTCAGAAAATACTATCAAATAAGATGTTTTTGGTCTGAAGTCTGCTTCTTCCATTTTGCATTGGAGCTTCAAAGCTAACAAGTAATGGTTTATGCTCATGCTTTCTAGTGAGCCATTAGGCAAGCTTAATTTTTAAAGAAAGATTTGTATTTAATCACAATCATTAAATAGCACAGTATATCTGCCTATACAAAAAAAATCCATATACAAATCAAACTTGCAAAAAAAAAAAAAAAAAAAAAAAATTGCAAGTATATTATCAAATCAACTTTTAAAACTTTGGAACACTTTGACTCTTTGTTAATCTTTTGCTTACAATTATTGTATACTAATAGAATTTTATATATAATTACTTTCAGAGCTCCAGTGTAAAACAAAATACAGTATGAAAATATGTAAAAAAAATAAATAAATAAAATAAAATAATAATAATAATAAAAGATACCAGGAAGGTCTTGACTGATTAATTTTCCATAAGCAGAATATTGTAAAAAGGCAATTTTTGACTAAATAAAAGATACTCCTGTCTAAACTCTAGAGACTGTTTTGTGTGAAAATTCCAGAAGATCAGTAGTTTCTGAAAAACCTGCCCATCTGGCACCAATAACCATGCCACAGTTAAAGTCAGGAAGATTACACATTTCCCCATTCAGGTGCATGATGTAACTGATGCTCATGACCTGTATGATTTTATGCATCATGCTGCTGGCCCATGACTGGCTGATTTGGTAATTGCATAAATGAGCAGCTGTACAGGTGTTCCTATAAGTTGACTGTGAATATATATTTTCCATGGAATGTAATGTATAATGAGTTTAAATTTCACATTGTCTTATTTTTAAAGGAGATCCTACATTCTTAATGATTCTATTACTTTTATATGACGACGTTTTTTTTCCTGGGTGAGCTCAGATGCAGCTGCTTGACTGGACAACATTTTCTGTCTTGTTTCTGCAGCTGAAAACTCTACATGCAGCATCCACAGAGAGTTTGAGTGTGGAAATGGGGAGTGCATCGATTACCAGCTTACCTGCGATGGAATCGCTCACTGCAAAGACAAGTCAGATGAGAAAATGCAATACTGTGGTGAGTGATTTTGTCTCTTTGGTATTGGTGAGCTTTCACGTCACAAACAAAGCAAACTCAACCTCCGCAACACTTAATAAAGGGAGCATGAGATTTCAGAACCTGCAACCAAGGCTCTGAAGTAAATACATGTTTTAAAAAAAGGAAGAATAAAATAAAAGACTGCATGTGAAGGTCAGGCTTTCACAGTGCAAATTATTCTCTTTGCTGTTTTTCATCACACTTCTAGATAACAGGAGCTGCAGAAAGGGCTATAGACCTTGCTACAACAGGCGATGTGTGGCAAATAATCATTTTTGTGATGGAATTGATGACTGCGGAGACAACTCAGATGAAGCTTTTTGTAATAGTAAGTATAAGATTATGAACAATGCAAGATATTCCTATTTTTCTATAATACTCTTATTTTAGTTATTCAGGTTATTAAAATAATAATCTGGTCACTTCTGGTCACATTGTTATTGACCCCATAACATTTCAGGCTGGAACTCAATAGCTTTTAATGACAATACTGTGTATTAAGAGTATATTCAACATACAATATCTATACAACATGCCAGTAAATGCCTGTTTTATAAAAAAAAAATGACTCTTAAAAAAAAACTCTTAGAAGTTATGGTGTTTCTATTAGCCATCTATAAGCTTAATGCACTTTTCTTTCCACGTCAGTATATCCTAACTCTTCAATGTCTCCCGGATTTCTTTTATTTGCAGCAGATTTTATTTTTTCCAATGCCTTTCAATTGAAGTAAGACCTGGAATCAATTTTGTCCTTTTTGTCCTGTCCTTTTTCTTTCTTCCCTCTTCCTTTTGTGCTTTTGTAGAGAGTTTGGGTCTTTGTCCAGCTAGGGGACCCATGATATTTGTTGACACTGGGCACACTTTTTCTAAAAATGCCCTGATTTATTAAAAACTTTCAAGCCTCTAATACCAGGGGTAGCAGTGCACCCCTGCCTGTATTATGGCGAGTCCGCCATGCATAGTTAAGGTGTTCTTTTCCCTTAAAGCTTAATTAGAGTTTAATTGTGAGTTGAAAAAAAATCATGGTAAAGAGGTAAACAGCTCTAATTTGGTTCTATCAATTTGTAGAACATTTTGTCTAGAAAGATATTGGTGTCTTTATGTAATTTTAGCCTCCTAGTGTGTTCCTCCTGGTCCTTACCCATAAACCCCTTCACAGTTTAGTGTGTGGTATACAGTATGTTATCATTTGATACTGTACCAGAGTTGTAGATTACTCAAAGTCAACTTTAATATCTTAGGATATTATAGTGTATGTAATGTTTTTCTGTTAGATTGCAATAGCTTTTAGAGAATTTCCACCACTCTTCCCACTACCTCATGGGAGGTTTTTGACAGTTTTTGATGTTCTTTGATGTTTTTGACAGAATATATATATATTTTTTATTTTATTTTTTCCCCTGAGTGCCCCAGGCACCTCTATTCTCTTATACTGTATTCTCAGTTGTATACTCTGTTGTCAAAAAGATACAAGCAATGAGGTGCTGTTTTTTTTGTAGGTGCTTTCACAGGCTTCACTGTTATCATAGATTCTGGCATTTACTTTACTTTTAGAAATAAATTATTTTCTCTCTATAAGTGAAATACTTCTATTTCAGATTTCACATGCTCTGCTTCTGAGTCATCATGCCAAGATGGAACTTGCATACCAATATCCTCTTGGTGCAACCAGGTCATCGACTGTGCTGATGCGTCTGATGAAAAGAACTGCAGTAAGAAAATAGTGCTCAAAGAACTGCGTCTGCATATTACTTTCTATCCAAAACACAATATATAATTTTCGTTTATTTTGGTAAAATAATTTGTTATTAAACCATGTATGTACAGTATAGTACTACATCTGCTGCTACATCCAGGAGAAAACAACATCGTTTTATCAAATTGAATTGTGTATTGACATGTTGATATTTACAAATAAGAAATTCTGATGATGGAAAAGAACTATAATACATTCTGTACATAATGCATTTCATAATATGATGTAAAAATAATATTCACTAAAATAGGCATCATAGGCAAAATACAGTAGGCATCACCAATCAGATATAACATTAAAACCATTAACATTAAAACCACCTATGCGTAGGTTCCCCTTGTGCCACCAGGGCAGCTGTGGCCCCTTGGGGTGTGACTCAAAGGGACCTCTGCGCTGTAGTGTCTGGCACCGAGAAATTAACATCAGATCATTTGGGTGCTCTGGGTTTGAGGTGGGGCCTCCGTGGATCAGACTTGTCCAGGTCTTTCCATGGGTACTCGTTTAAACTGGGATCTCAAGAATCCTGGCAGGCTGTCATATTCTGGGTGTTCTGGTATGTTTCTTTCGTGGCTAGCATTGACTTTTTTCAGTGGTTTATGCAACATTGTCTTTTCAGTGGGAATCAGGCCAGGCTTTTGGTCTCTGCATGCATGGGTAAGCCTTGGGTGCCTTGGGTGGTGTGGTCTCATCAGTGTAATACAGTGGAAAGGTAACATTAATAAAAAAAAATTAATAATAATCTAGACATAGAATCTTTAAGTGGATTATACAGTATTAAACAAATTTAAAAATAATGTATAGACATACATTATATACTGTATGTACTGAAAATGTACACAATATGTTTAAGTATATCCATGTTATAATGATTTACAGTAGATCCCCTGGTCTATGTTTCTTTCTTTTTTTTTTCAACATAACATTGTTTTTGATCATTACATTGAGGATGATCTTTTTTAAATCTAAAGCTCTAATAACTATTCAATCTTAGGTTAAGAGGCTGACATGGATGTAAATTCAGGTAAATGTTTTTTTTTTTTTTTTTTTTTTTAAAGACACATATACAGGGCCAAATAGTGAGGCAGAATTAATAATATTAAGCAACAGGTCAGGCGACTAGCAGACTGAAAGTTAGAGGCAAATCTAAAAAGCGCAAGAACCAGATAGCAAATCAAAATACAAAGAGCAAGGCTTGGTGAAGTCAGACACAAAGATACTGAGCATATACATCACAAAGTGAAAGAGTCCAGAGTCTGTGTGTAACACATGGTGGTCATGTCTGTAGACCGTGGTGTAATATAACAAGAGGAATTTGTGATGGATTCTGGTCATATCATAAAATTCAGCCTGTATCAGTGGCACTGTTAAAGCTATGAATTAAGTGGCATTTTTTTCTTTTTATTTTGACATATTTGATGTGCAATATGTTAGTTAAAAAAAAGCTCCAAGGCACTAAGATTAAATTCTACAGGGATTTATTGCATTTTTTTTTACTATATGCAATAAATCCCTGTAGAATTTAATAAACAAACAGGTAAATGTGCATTTTGTGGGGGAAAAAAAACTTTATGTTTTGATGTTTAGTACTTTCTTTTGTTGACTTCTACGCATTCAGTTGTGCTGAGGAAAGCAACAACTATGGGGTTATAATGTATTTATTTTACATAAAAACGTCTTAATTGAGATTTGTAATACCGCCTAATAAAATAGTGTTTTAGATACTGTAGTAATAATTACGTTAGCACGTCAGAAAAGCAATGTTATTAATAGTATATGTTATTGTTAACCTTGTGGATTTAGATGCCTTAGAGAAGTTTGGTCAAAACACTGTGCACTGTTTTTTTTTTTTTTTCATTCTTTCTTTCAGGCAGCACCGATTGCTCCGAGTTTTACAAAATGGGGGTCGCAGAAAAGGGTTTCATCAGTTGCAATTCCACATCCTTGTGTATTCATCCTTCCTGGGTGTGTGATGGAGCCAATGACTGCGGGGATTATGCAGATGAGATGAACTGTCAGGGTAATTTTTTTTCTCTCTGTGCTCTACAGCTTGAGTAAGTCAGGTTCTATTAAAACCAAATTAATTTTGTCAAAACACTGTTTATGAGGAGTGTAATGAAGCAGAGACAAGCCCCTGTCTTTCCTGTCATGCTTCAGCAATCACCAAAGGTGCTTAAAGGGGTGAATAATATCTGGTAATTGTCACTGCTCACCAAGGGCAGGAGGATTCTGAACACTTTCATAGTGTTTTCTTCAGATTCACTGAGACACCGGTGATGCAGCAGTGAGTTCAGTGTCTATTGTGTGTCAGAAAAGTGACAGAACCATAACTACTGTAGTTCTCATGAATTGTACTGGTTTCTGTAGAGCTACAGTAAATCAAGTGCTTTTTATATGGATGAGATATACATCCAGACAGGATAAGTTAACTTCATTTATTTGGTTGTAAATGAAAAACAGCTGGTGTTTCATTAAGTTTCTGCAGTGAGACATCTACCAAGGGAGAGATAATGACCAGAACAACCACTGAACACCCCATATGGCAAAGAAAACCAGTGTTCATGGCTCATTCTCATAACTAATTCAAAATGTTCTTCTCTGTATTGGGATATCTCAGTATCCCATGGGCCCAGGTGTGAGGAGGGCCACTTCGCCTGCCCCAGTGGGAATTGCATCTCCAGCGTCTGGCTCTGCGATGGTCAGAAGGACTGTGAGGATGGAGCTGATGAGTTCCAGTGTGGTAAGCATAGCATATTCCTTTAGTGGAATGCTGTCGGACTTTGATTTCTTGTGTGGAGAGAGAAATTAATGCTTAGTGCTCTATTGAAACCAGCTTTGATAGCAAAACACAGTTTACCTGCAGATCCTGAAAAACCTAAAACTACGGCATTTATTGAACATATTATTAAAACTATTGAACATTTTACCAGGACTGAACATTAAATTTACTGTATAGTTTCTCTGAAAACCATTTTCACATTAAACAATTAGTAAGCAGATGTTTGCACTTATGTTGCTTTTAAGTTGAAACAGTTTTTTAATGCACATGTTAACACACAAAGACTGCATTTGATAAGGAACAAAATTAGATTGTCTCAGTTTGGTTCCAGGGTGGAGGAAAGATTTAAGATGCATTAGCCAATATCTCATTACCTGGAGAATAGAACAACTTCCCTAATTTGTAAATAGATTACTTATTTATTTTGGTAGAGACTGGCATATTAGGCAGTTGATTTAAGGCAGTGCCATGTTAAGGAAAATAACTTTTTTTTTTTTTGTGGTCGAAAAAGTGGAAAGTTGAATTAGAATTTAGACAGGAGTCATTCGCGAATTGCCAGCTCTCAGCTACTTATCTTATTTGCTGAGGTTCAAACCCCTAACCCTTTACTTACAGAGCCATATCACCCAACACACCCCAGCTTAATAATTTCTCTTGCTGTGTTCCCAAGATTGCTTTAATTTTATAATGGAGCTCACTGTTGCATAATAGTTTATTGTGGTCAATCTTCCCACCCACAGAGAAATGTCAAGCCCCTAGGAAAAATAAGGTGAGCAATTATACTCCCTTGCTTGCAGCTAGTAGAATTAGCTGTTTTCCCAACTGAAAAGAATACATTGCCCTTCATATTGTCATATTTAAGCCTTTAACCGGTGAAAGGTTAAAGGTTTAATTTCTCAGAGAGTTACCCCTCAAAACCACTTAGTTTTATATAGAATAATAGTGTAGGCATGAAAACTATAAGTATCTGTAAGTAGCCCTGACAGATTTGCATATTCTTCCCTACATTTTCATTCCTGGATTGCTTTACCAGCGGTTTCAAAGGTTCCCACATGCTGAGCGCTTCTTAGCTGCTGTATAAAAATAATTTAGATATTTATATTGTGTGAAGAAGTGAGACAAAACTCCAATTTCTAGGTTATGATCCTTATCAGAACTTAAAAGGAATATACCAATCAGCCATAGGATTAAAACTGCCTGCCTAATATTATGTTGGTCCCCCATGTGTTGCCAAAATAGCTTTGAATCATCAAGGCAGTAACTCCCGAAGACCTCTAAACATGCTGTGGTATTGGGAACCAAAACTTACACGTTTCTGTAAGTCCATGGATTGGTATAGCCATCACATCCTGCATCAGTGGATTAAGGTCAACACCTTGAACTCTTGGTCATGTTATTTCAACCATTACTGAACCATTTTGCAATGTGTCTGGGCGCATTATCCTGCTAAAAGAGGCCACTGCTAGTAGGGACTACCACTGCCATGAAGGGGAGTACTTGGTCTGCAACAATGTTCATGGTACTGTACATACCATCTGCAAAAACGACCAGGACACAAGTTTTGTCAGTTGAAAATTGCATAGAGCATCACACTGACTCACACAGACAGGTTGCATTTTTCACATAGTGCTTTCTGGTACCACCTCTTCCCCTTGTAAGCAATGTACACACACCAATGGACTAGCTTTCATGTCCCATATGCATCACGTCTTGAACACTCATGACCCTATTGCCACATTGCTGTATGTCATTCCTTGGATAAATTGTGATAGGTACTAATCACTGCATACTGTGAACACTCCACAAGACTTGTGATTTTGGAGATGCTGTCTACAAGGCACAATTTGAACCCTTCCCAAAACTGCCCAGATCCTTACTTCTTGCCCATTTTCCCTGCTTCAGCACATCACCATTCAAAACTTACTGTGCACTTGTTGCCAAATATATCTCACCCCTTGACAGGTGCCAGTGTAACTAGATAATCAATGTTATTTTTGTTCACCTGACAGTAGTTTTAATATTACGGCTGGTCAGTGTGTAGTTTATCCTATTTTGAAAAATTTTGGCTGAGTGCATTAGACCATCAAAAGCAGTCAGGGACATGGGAATATCAGACCAATTTCTTCTGCTGTGACCCATAATTCCATTTTCCAGGAGAGAATCTGGCATGTCTGCCTCTATCAGCAAATTTCCACTGCTCACACAAGCCTGGCTGATGTTTGAATCAGCTATAAAACAACAGTAAGGTAATTTGAACCAAAAGAAATAAAAAATGAGCCTTTTGAGGCACTCAGCCATTCTTTTTTGTATTGTCTACCTCTCTGTACTCTGTACTGGCTACCTGTCACACGGGCTCCTATTCAAGGAGATTGATATCTGCTAATGCATTAGTACAAGTCGTGGTTGAGTTGTGCAAAAATATTATGTTTGTGAGAATTTAAAAAGTGTATTTACTGTAATATGTAACGGTTTACAAACACAGACAGGCAATATCTTAGGGGAAAGGGATCAATTTATCTGGAATAAAGGGAAAGGAAAGGGGTTTAAGGACAGAGGATGAAAAGAAAGGGAAGGAAAGAGGTGAAAGTGTGTACACGTGCAGATCCGACGGCAGTGCCCCGCTGGCATGCAGACACAGGCTGAGTGATGGTGGCAGGCAGAGTGGCAGAATGGGCACTGTTCTTCCCACTGACCTGGCCTTATGGCCTCTCCCAGCTCTCCAATGGCCACAGCCTCAGACAGGAGTCTCATTCGACCTCCGGGAAAGGGAGCCTTAATGAGGACTGTAGCAGCCTTTTTCCCTCTTTGGTGGCAGGATCCCGAAGGCTAGATCTTTGTAACAGTGTGAATATTCTCGCGGCTGTCCTTCACAAGGAGATCAAAGGGTGGTATACCATTCAAATCTTTGAAGTACCTGGGGTGCGTTACATCGCCCTGCTCGCGCGACCCTCACAACCTTTAGCTTGTCCGCGTGCGACTCAGCTCAATAGATCCGCGGGCTTCAAGCTACACTCCCCACCTTGCTTTTATAGCACGGGGAGAAGCCTGAGATCGATTAACGACTATTGTTATGCAAGCTGTGCCTGTTTTTAGTGGCCCTGTCTATTCGCCGACCTGCAGAAGGGGAGGCCACCTATATAGTGCGCCTACGGAGTGAGCGAGGAGCGACATCAGATTGACTTGCATGCATGTCACAGGCGTGCGCCATAACAATATATACATCACAAGCACAATACAGTACAGATGTTTATCCTTGTTACTAATAAGACATCTGCACTTTCAGATTTACCAAAGTAGACTTTTCATGTATTTCAGTTTCTTTATGAAAAGCCAGAGACAACTGAACCAGCCTTGAGAATGAAAATCTTTCAAAAATCACTAAAAAGACAGTTAACTTGTGTTTTCTTTCCTATTCTTTATCCACCACTTCTGAACTTTTGTTGTTCATAGATTCCTCCTGCCTGTGGAACCAATTTGCCTGCTCCAAGAACAAGTGTATAGCCAAGCAGTGGCTGTGTGATGGAGAGGACGACTGTGGGGATGGCGTGGATGAAAGTGATGATCTTTGTGGTATGCACTATAAGACATACAGTGGACATACTATAAGACATACAGCGGTTTACGATTGTTCCGCAAGACGAGCAAAGATTTTTAATAAATTTTGACTTGAAAAACGAGCATTGTCTTGGTTTACGAGCACTGAGT
>JAQQZT010000036.1:14299049-14326672 GCA_030068275.1 Clarias platycephalus | reverse complement strand
TGCAGATAGTTTATGTTCACATACAGCTACATGACACACTGCATGAAAGATCATATTTGAAAAAGCATAATAGTGGCACTTTAACTATCAAATCTATTTGTATGCTAGGATGAAACATTTCTAATTTCTAAATTATAGCACACACTAGGCATGTAATAGTCAAAACTTTGGGTGGTTTCTCAGGTCCTGGTACTTTACTAATATGTGAAATTTAAGCGGAATACATGACACTGTTGACGAGATATGATTAATGACTGTCAATTTTATGACCAGCCAGCATATAAAAAAATCTGGGCTTGTTCAAAATTGTCTCAGAATATTATAATACAAATTTCATGTAATTAGATAAAAATTCTAGGGAAGAGGCAAAACTACAAAAAAAAAGAAAATGGCAGAAAATACATTATGACAAATATAATAAAACATTTTTAACTATTAAAAATAGAGTAGTAGCATTTCAGGGAAAACAGTCCTGACTCTTGTAAAAAGTGCTGCCTGCCAAAAACCAGTGCTTTCAGGATGAATCATTGTCAGAGGTTTTTCGTGTTAGTATATTAAGCATTTACTGTTAATCCTTTCATATACATTTATGATCAATGTTCTAGTTTGCAAGGTACAGTATAGAGAATCCCATGTACCCCTCTGTGTTTTTCAGAATCATCTCATCAGACCTTCTTGAATATAATTCCTTCAATAATTGTATATGAATGTGGATGGAACATAATCTTCTAAATAATTTGCAGCATTTAGTTCTGTTCTAAATGAAATAAAATAAAAAAAAAGTACACCAAACATGTAGAGATATAGATATGCAGGCTCAGCAACAAGTATTTCATTAGAGCACAGCACTTCTAGTTAAGCAAATCGCCTGTCATGTATATTTTTTATGGCAGATTATTTACTATATGATTTAGGTTTTAGCCATTATTTTGAACGTATTTTTATAGTATTCAAACAGTTGTGGGAATGAGAGTCAGAAGGCTAACAGTGAAATCTCTTCTGCAGCGTACCGCACATGTGGGCCAGACGAGTTCCGCTGCGCTGATGGCCGTTGCTTACTCAGTGCGCAGTGGGAGTGTGATGGCTACCCAGACTGCCCAGACCACTCAGATGAGCTCCCCCACAATCTCAAATGCCTGGCAGCCGGTAAAGAGCCTGCAGAGTGCTTATGAAATGTGTTGGCTGAAAGACATGAGGTTTACTTAATATCCAAGGAAATACAAATGGCAGTGGGACCACTGTGCATTAAAGCAAGAGCTTGAAGAGATTAAGGCTGACCTGAGTGATGGCATGTTTTTCACTGAATGCACCTACAATCTGTAGAAAGCTTTTGAGGATATTGGCACTTACAATATGTGAGGAATATCATGTAGCCTTCTGCTGCTTTTGCTTTTTATGTCAAAGTAGAAAACATTAGCCTGCTGAATTTGTGTTTTCTCATGAAATAGTTGGATTTTAGAGAGGTCTGTTTTTTTTTTTCCTTGCTCTTCTTTCAGAAAGCCTGTGTAATGGCTCCTTTTTTATGTGCTCCAATGGCCGATGTATATCTGAGACGAGTCTTTGTGACCAGAAAGATGACTGTGGGGACCGCTCAGATGAGAAAAACTGCAACATTAATGAGTGCCTCAATCGACGTGTCAGTGGCTGTACCCAGGACTGCCAGGACTTACTGGTGGGATACAAGGTTGGTAAGCCTCTTAGCAACTTAATAGCAATAGCGTAGAGTTTAAACAACCTTTATAGATCTAAACCACTATCATAGAAAATTAGAGTAGCAAACAGTTTGCCACCTTGTAGTATGAAAAATATTGACATATGAATATATCTGTAACACCACGGGTCTCTTGGCAGGCTAATCCACAGACAACTACACTTACGCTGACCTCACGAATAGTCGCTAGGCGACAATGCCCTAGAGACAGTCAAAGGAGAAGCGCGACCCCTAGACTCTGCACTTGGTGTGTAGACATTAGTTCCACACCAGGTATGAGAGAGGATCTACTGTATTTTGCTCCAATACAGTAGAAAAGAGAGTAGTCAAAAGAAAAAAAAGATAAATAAATTGCTAAAAACAAAAAGAGAAAAGTCCAAAAAGAAAAGAAAATGTGAAAAGCAGAGTAAAGACAACAGGAAAGAGAATTTACAGTATGTTGAAGAGGTAATGTGTTGGGGAAAAGAAAAGAAAGAAAAGGATTTTGTTTGTTACAAAATGAATTCTTTTTTTCTTTTTTTGGTAGACGAGATCCATCTGCTCAAATCAGCTTTATTTCCCAAAAGGGAAACGTCTTCTCAAAGGTGTGCACAATTCCTCTCGCAGTCTTATCCCCTAAGCCCTGCATTGGGGTTCATACAGTACATAGCACTCGAATCTTCCTGGCATTTTAACATAGACAATTGAGTGATTGTCCACATGATCTCAAGAGTCCGCGGACTTATGGCAGCTTGTGGAAATTATAGTCGGGCAAGCGAGTATGGTAGGCAAGCACGAACCAGCCTTAACCACATTGCTCATGGAAATACAGGAGATTTAGCAAAGAATTGGCCAAATCCAACACAGGTCAACTCGCAGACCACTTCCTAGTCATTACCGACTCGTGACTTAGCTCAGGAGTTGATTCAGGATTCCAGATTGGCAACTCAACTATCCCTGAGATGAGATTACCCACTCCCCAGCCATATGCGGCCAAACCAGGCAGACTGTATGCACCAACATCAGTCTGGCCCCAGGCCCTTTTCTGAGGTCATACATTTTGCTGGTGCAGTGAGGACCTTGGAGTTCCCGCATTGATGCTTATGATGGCCCGGCATGGATAAGGATGGCCGGGCCTAGCATGCTTACTATGTGTCCAGAATAAGGAGCCTGCACATGTCCATCTAGTCTCTTCCACCCATTGCTCCATGATTATTGAGATCCAACTTCGCAGTCTCCCTCAGAGAGGGCAAAGTTTGCATTTGTGATTTCTCTGATGATGGGTAAAGCACTAGAGTGGGCCACCGTGGTCTGGCAAAATATAATCTTGGATTACTCCACATTAGACTCCTCAGTGGAGGCATTCTTGGCTACTTTCCATCATCAACATGATGAACAGCTTAAGGATCCCCAACTGACTTGAAGGAGTCATATACTGTAAGTTATCCATTCAAATTGATTATTGTACCTGTGAACGTCATGTTGAATGCCTAGCTGGTTGGTCCATTCCCATTTTAAGATTATTTAGAGGATTGATCATGTTGCATACAGCCTGGCAATTCCTTGAACTATGAGGATTATTTCCACCTTATCACATTTGAAGCTGGGTTTTAGCAAATTAATCAACCCAAACCCCTCTCTCACCATTATTGACGACTAACCAGTACTTGGTGGACTGGGAGGGGTACGGACCAAAGAGAATTCCCTAATATTCAATGGTCCAGTGTCCTTTCGCCCCTGGTAGGTCAGGTGATGTGCTGATAAAAGTTCGGCATTGCACGTTTGTGGTTGGCGCTGTTAAAGTTTCCTGTCACAATAAGCGCAGCGTCCCGGTGTTGTGTCTGGTGCTGTGTGAGAACATCATGCAGCCCCCATAAAGCAGTGTCCATGTCCTCTTGTGGTGGAATATAACTGGCACTGATTATGACCATTGTAAACTTCTGAGGCAGGTAAAATGGACGACATACAGCAAGAGTATCTCTATCGTACTTAAAGTACTCAATGGAGATTGATTTTCCGGTGTAAAGTTACTGAAAGCTAGTGGAGCAGTCGTGACGTAGTACTACTGCTACTACTACTACAAATAATGATAATAATGGTTGCAGTTTGAAAGTAATTACACACAAGTTGAACTTATACTAGAAAATCTAATCATTGTGTTTTTTGTGGGTCTGTTTGGTCTGACTGGATTGATGGGTATAGCTATGGGACAGGTGTTCGTTTGTGTATATATATTTTTTTACTTGAAAGCACTTAGTATAATTGTCATGTTCTTAGAGTTGAATGTTTAAAATGGAAGTAAATGTTGGCCTCAAACAGAATGTAGGGATTTTTTTTTTTTTTTTTGGTACATATTTCTTTGCTGTGCTCACCAAATGCTAATATTTACCCACTTTTCAAGGATTGGGTACTATTCTTTACACTGGTCACAACCTTATTAAATGTTTAATGCTGAACATACTGACCATTCATTCTGTTTTTTGTATTTATAAATACTTAGTGTACCCTTTTGCTTATTTCAATAAAGTCAATTCTTATGCTCAAAAATAGTTCACTCAAGTTCTTATGCACCCAGATTAAAGCTTATTTATTAAAAGCCTCAAGGTCTAGTCTGCACATTGTTTTCATTGAAGACTCCATACCTGTAATAGTCCTAGAATAAGAATATGTCCAGCTGACCATACAAAGTCCAGGTTTGAAAGAGCTGTTGAGTTCCATTAATAATGGCTATGATCAGTCAGTCCTGTGACTGACAGTATCTGGAAGGTGGATAGGCTGCTGGGTTTGTACCAAAGTCGCAAATGTCTTTTTCACATGACCTTTGGCAATCAGAGCTGACAACATGGACCAGGCATTTTTTTTGCAATATCTCTTTCTCAGAATCAATAAAGGGATTATTAAAACACAACAAATGCCAGAGGACACAAAGGTGATGACCTTTATCTTCAGGCAGGAAGGTATAAATATAAGGTTTTTCACATCTTTATAAGCCGAGCACTGAGTGGAGGAGAGTCAGGAGAAAAGCAGTAACTGACTCAGCCAAAAGTCTGAAGAGATTTATCGCTCTGTTGTTCAAATAATTTTACTTCTATGAAAATTGAGGTACATGAATGCAATAAAATATATGTACTCTATATTGTATATGGGTTGCTCTGAAAAGACGTTTATGGGGGGGAAAAACAAAAAAAAATAGAATTTTTTGAATTAAAGTATACTTTTTACACATCAAATAATTTTTCTCATAATTAAACATTGCATTATAATTTCTGAATACTTTGAATTGTCTCTAGCTTGTGTCACACTAACACATTTATATTTTAGTCCATTTAACAGATACTGAAAGTAAACAATTATTGGCAATTTTCACTGTCTGTAGTGTAACGACAGTTTATGTGGAAACAATTGTAATTAAAATTCATCTGTTGCAGTTGGATAGCTTAAATATGCTAAACATTTCAACTGCTTCATATCATTTTTTGTCTTTGTGTTTAGTGTAAGTGCTGGCCAGGATTTCACCTGAAGAATGATGGGAGAAGCTGTGTCGACATTGATGAATGCTCCACCACTCTTCCCTGTAGTCAAACCTGCATCAACACTTACGGTTCTTACAAGTGCTTGTGTGTGGATGGTTATGAAGGCTCGAAACACAACCCTAACAGCTGCAGATCTCTCTCTGGTAATTACATCTATTCCACACATAATGTGGGAATGTTAAAAGAATTTGTTTAGCATTTTATTTTTTCTCTCTCTCTCTCTTTCTCACACACACACACACGCACACACACACACACACACACTTTCTGCTTGTAATCAAAACACAAAAGCATAAAAAAAGGCTCCGCATGGAAATAAAACATGACAGGGCATGTCCTTATGCTAAATTAGTCAATGGCTTTTGTCACTGCAGTTTGCTAATGATTGTACTTTATTAATGAGGATAACACATTATGCTTTTAACCTTTATAGTGTCCATGTATTTATAGGTTATAGTTACAATATGTTGCATTATATCAGCTATAAACATATTTTTTATAGCTAGAAAAATCAATCAAACCTACATCAACCTCTCTGTTATTAAACGCAGGTTATATTAGAGAAATTACAAATAAGAATGAACTGTTGCAAAAATGTACAGACCATTACAAAGACCTTACTGTTACAAAATCTTTACTATATTACTGATTTATATGTTTTTTTATAGTTGAAATAAAACTTTTAAATCTTTTTATTATTAGCTGTAGAATATGAGGAGCATCCACATAATACTGTTGCTATAGAAACAACAGAGCACATTACTATAAAGCTGTAATGAGAATTACATTGGGCAATATTGTCAGAGCTGTAAAAAATAATTAAATTAATCAACAAATAAGATTAAACAGTGCTGTGGTATAATTAATACAATTTAATGAAATGCAGTGTGTTATCAAGTAATAAATGTGAAATCCTTACAATGACTTGCAGCCAACAGGTTAATACTGTTTAAAATACTATCTCACTTTTTTCGGCCACTCTTTTTTCAGCTGAAGAGCCCGTTCTTATACTTGCTGATCATCATGAAATCAGAAAACTAAGTGTTGATGGCTCTAATTACACTCTTCTGAAACAGGTAAACCTCTTAAATTTCCTCCTTGCTTTATTTACTTTATTTACTTCATTCACAACTGGTTGAAAAAAATCCACAGCCAGGCCTAATCTGTCCCACGGAATGTGTAACTATTAATCTCAGTGGTGATTAACAGAGCAATCCATGAAACTGAACTGTTAAAAGCTTAATAGAGTCCCAATTAAGAACCATGGTGATGTGATTGTGATAACAGCACACTAACAGTTGTTGGCCCTCTCTTTTGAAAAGACTAATTGAAGTCATTAAACAGTGCACTTTCTGTGGAGCTTCACATTAATAGAGTGAAAACAAATTGTGTGTCCGTCTCCTGCCTGGAGAAGTTGTAATCCCTCTATGGCGTGTAGCGCACTGTTGATTTTTTTTTCTTTTCTGTTTTTGTTCTTCTTTTTTCCTGTGATAGATTCCTTAAATCTTTCAACAGAATTTTTTTCAAATAATATTGATTTGCAGTCATTACCTTTCTTATGTATGGCTCAATATGTGTTGTGACAATTATAATTTTTTTAATTAACTACATTTAGGTCTTTGAAGCGAATTTGATTTATAATGCAATCTGCACTTAGTGTATAATTTATTCCAGTTGAAATACATGGCAGACTTTCAATAAATTATTCCTCTCTATCGAAGGCTCTCGTTATCAGTCACTTTAATCGATGTTTCGATTTAATAATTGTCTACATGAATGGATGTGACCTGGTTGACCCCATAGTTGACTGTTATGCTATCAGACATTCACTGAAAAGCAGTCATGGTAAATTCTCAGGTGGACGAGAAAAGTCAGTAGCTTGGGTATCTGTGAGAAGCAGATTTAATATCTGAGCTATTGATTTTTTTTTTCTTTGTGTGCGTGTGTGTGTGTGTGTGTGTGTGTGTGCAGTTGCCTAGTGGTAGATCTAGAGCCCCGTCCCATTAACATTAACAAAGAAAAAATATATATTTTGGCATCAATCTACTTAATGCAATACTAAACTCAAAGCAATTTATGCTGGTGTGATGAGCCACAATGCACACGTTATTCTAAATCTTGTTCTGAATCTCACCACATGCTGTGCTACACCATGATCTGGATAAAGGTAAAACAATTTTCCCCAGGTGGATTGTTCCCCAACTGTTACAGGCAATCTTTTCAGAATTTGGAACACATAGGAAATGTTTAAAACATTCATGAAGCTGAGCAAAATAAAGTTGTAAATAAAAGTGTTAACTCTCCTGCGTACAAAATGCAGGCACCTTAAATTTAAACATGTTAAGAGGCTCAATCTTAGGAACAGACTTACATAATATCCTGAAAATGAGACACCATGGGAAAACAGTGTCATAGTGGTGTAGTTGGCCAAGGATGCCTAAAATGCTACAAACTTTTATTTATTAGTATTATTTTTTTCAGGAAAACAAAATGTGAGACTAGACAGCAGATTATTATTGTTTTTTTTTTTTACCTGCCCACCAGGCAAGCTAATGAATCAAGTCCTGCAGTTAGTTATTCTGAAAACATTGCAGCATCCTAGTATATTGATTGGCCCCCAGATTATCATAAATTGAATGTTTGGAAGGACATTTTATAGCTTTAACTTTTGTGGACACCTGACCAACTCTTTGTGGATTTTCCTGGATGCACACAGTCGTATACAATCTCTTTATGTGTTACAGCATTGCCATTTGCCTTCACTGGAACTTTAAGACCTAAACTGATACTGATCTTGTGCAAAACGTGAAAGCATAAAGCCAATGCTTGCAGTAGCTTTAGTAGAAGAACCTAAGTGATCTGGTCTCAACCCAAATGAACACCTTTCTGATGAACTAAAACACTTAGTATTAGGGACTTCTTACCAGTCTCATTGGATAAGGTACTGTATTCCTCCCTGACATGCTTAAAAATCTAATGCAAAGCCTACCTTTGTATACTTTATTACAGGGAAAGAAGGATCAAATCTGGAAAGGAATGTTCAAAAAGTTTTGCATACACGTATGATTGTTTCAGCTGTCTAGAATATTTTAGACATATAGTGTATTATTTAGCTGATACATGAAATATGAAATAGATTACCAGTTCTGCGGGCCTCATTTCTTTACCCAGTTTAAAGTTGTCTGTACTTCCAGCAGTCTGACGCAGCTAATAAAATCATTCAAGAATAAACTGATAAGTTAAAAAAAAAGTTCCTATCTTGCACTTCTAAAATATTGATTTTCTTACATTTGAATTAATGGTCATTTAGTCCTTGCATGTCAGGTTATCTTTGATTGAGTCCCTGTGATCTTAACATTATGTGAGAATTGTGGTTATTTTATGATGGTGTCATACAGTATCTGTTTCCCCACATCACCTCATCTTATCACCTGTGCTGAGGTGATCAGGGCTGTGCTAGTGCACAGCAAGCTGAAT
This sequence comes from Clarias platycephalus, assembly GCA_030068275.1. NCBI lineage: Eukaryota > Metazoa > Chordata > Actinopteri > Siluriformes > Clariidae > Clarias > Clarias platycephalus. Next base: position 14,317,972 of record JAQQZT010000036.1, on the reverse strand, counting down.
TTTCTGACTGGCAACACACTGGTGCCATCATGACAGATAACGGATGTGGCTTGGTATCCTGTTCAAAGTCTGTGTGAACCCTGCTTCAACACATTCCTCAGGAATCAGTTGCACAGCTTGTTGCTGTAAAGTCAATGTGCTTATTCGATATCAAAGGGATGTATACATGTTGTGTTCCTCATCTACATTCCTGCCAGATTCACTCTGCAAGACAAAAGGAAAAGTGCATATAGAATAGTTAATTATGCTCTCCAGATAATTGAATAACAGAACCAAGCTGCACGTCTTCTTCTTTTGTGCGTTAGAGAAGCTGTGCTGCTTCATTTTCATCGTTCGTTGGCTGAAGAGCAGTTTTTGTTTTTTTCTAATATAGCTTTGGGAAAATAAAATTTCACTTCCTCTATTCTCTTCAAAAGGGTCTCAACAATATAATCAGCTTGGATTTTGACTACAGAAAAGAGTTCATCTACTGGGTTGACTCAAGTAGGCCCAGTGGTCGAAGGATCAACAGAATCCGGCTAAATGGTAGTGATCTTAAGGTATGGTTTATATGTTTGTTTTTCCTAAAGATTATCAATACAACATTAATCCATTTATCAATTCTTTTGTCATTCTTTATATATTTCTGTTGATATTCTAGAAATAGAGCTATCCTTTGCTGTGTTACTGAGCCAACATAATTACTCTTTCTCTTTTTAGAAATTATCATCAGCATTTATCAGTTCCATTATCTCTAAACCCATTTGCCTGTCATGCTTTTAACTAAATCACACGGTCAAATACAGAAATACTGCTACCCCTGAAGAAAGCAAGCAAAAATTATTGTATAAAAGTAAAACATGGCACACAGTTACACAACTGTAAGTTTGATAACCGATGTACAATATGTACACAAATAACTGTTATGCACAAGGCTATAATAAAAAAAACATTTGCCAGGAATTTGTTACAAGCATATCTTACCCCCACAGTCAGGAGGATGGTGAAGGAGGGAAAGAGGGATTCTCAAGGTTAAATTCCACTCTCTGTTCTGTAATCGGAGAGAGTGAATCACAGATCAGAAATCGGAAAAGTAGATCGGATAAAGATTAAGTTTTGTCTTAAAACTACTCTAGTGCAATAAAATTCACTTAAACCACTTCAGGTGTTAGTTTATATTGAACAAGCTTATTAGTATCTTATGTTAAAGTAGATTATTAAATCCTGTACATAACTCTTCATAACATCACTTTTACTTAACATGACACACCCACAGTTTAACGTACATTCAGCATGCTATTAAAACTGTCACTGTCGGTTTATAATCTGACACATACAGTAACTGCTCAACTTCAATTCTACTTAACATTTTGATTTCATTTGTGGAGCTGGTTTAACTTCAGGCAAATACCTACGTACTGACAAAATTTCATTAAATTATGTCCGGCCAGTTGTAAGTGATGCTTTGATAGTCTGGCTAGACAGACAGACATGTTTTCTGAGACTGGTTTCGGGTTCTACAATGTATGAAACACACGTAATTATATTATTGAAAGGCCAAGTTCTGATCAACGTACTGACCTTCCTGAAACCTTTCTTTTATTTATATACAGTAGATACTACAATGCAGAATATGTAATATTCTGAAGTTATAATGTCAATGAATATGTCTGCCAAAATGGTTAGAAGTTACTCTGCATAAGTTAAAACAGTTGTTGCCAGCTGAAACATACAGTAGTAATTGCTCCAGTAATTATCCAATCAAATGCTTTTAAGTATTTGGCATTTAATGTGGTAAAATAAAGTGTATATTACAAAATAAATAATAATAATAATAATAATAATAATAATAATAGTAATAAGAAGAAGAAGAAGAAGAAGAAAAGAAAACCTACCTGTTGCATACTATAGATTCTTCAAAGCAGCCTCTGTTTACCTTCTATACAGCTTTGGAAAAATATTAGCAGCCATTAAGTGTTCAACATACAGTATATGGAAACCTGTTCACAACTGTTCGAAAGTCATTCCAGGTGACTACCTCAATAAGCTATTTGAAAGAAAGCCGAGAGAGTGCAACGCTTTACTGAATTTTAGTCTTAAAAATGTCCCATGAGATTAAGACTTACGTGACTCTCTCAATAAGCGAACAACCCAACAATAAAATCAACACATGGTTGCTGATTTTGTTTGTTTATTTGTTTATTTATTTTCAGTAACCATCTCAGTCTATGAATTTAGAATATTGCCTTACTTTAAACAAGACATATGTATATTCATAAAATATTAATCAGCAGAAAAAATGCACTAGTGGTCTGGAAAACATTTTCATTAAAGATTTATCAGGCATTATCTATCAGTAATAATTTTTCCCCATTTTATTTACCGTATGTCCTTATTTGTCTTAGATTGTACTCATACCATTACTTGTGTTTAAATTATCTATGATCCTATCTTTTTTATTGTTTTGGTTTTTGTGCTCCGGTAGCACTTGGATCTACCTTTTATAAATGTATTAAGGTTTTTAAAAGTAGCCAGATATTTTACCTTTTTTAAATTATCTTCATTATTAATATTCATTTTGTTGCAGGAAGGTATTACTTTCCATAAAATTTGTATACTTTATATTTTATTTGTTTATTTTTTTCTCACCATCATTTCATGGAGAGTGTCAGTAATTATAGATCTCACTGCAGTTTTCGAATTCTTACACTATGCTTGTGAGGTGTGGTGAAATGACCACATGGCTGAGTCACAGATGGAAGCGCGTATCAAGCTCCTGCTGAGCCATGCTTCCCACCATCTCGTTAGCTTCAGTGTGAGGCCAAAAGCCTCATTTGGCTTCATTACACCCAGAGCCCCTTTCCCCTTTCTGATTTATCTCTCCCTCTCTCTCAACACTAAAGGCATCTCTAGTCCATTAGGGTTTGGAAAAGCGATTATCAGATTACAGAAAATGGTGGGTGGGGGGAATCAAGCTTAGTATGTTTAGCATGAAAGACTTTAGAATTACTGTGCTGAAAAAAGGGTAGGGGGATGCTCTATTCAACAGGGGTCACAGCAGACACAAATATAATTTATCTCCTGAATAGTTTATTCACTTGCGCAGAAGAGGACAAAAAAAGGAAAGCTTCCAGTAGCAGTAACATTTGCTTCTTGTTTAACTTTAACCTAGCAAATTCCTTAGTTGGAGTAGCATCCTCATGAGTGAGGACTAAATGAAGTGCTTATATTTAACATTTTATGATACCAGGTTGATAAAGTATTTTTAGTACAGTGAAGTGGAAAAAAGGACACAAAATTTTAAAAACTATTTTTAACAAACTGGCCATAAATTATTATATACAATAAGTGTCAAAAATATGTGAGATATAAAGGTCAATGTAAAATGACAGGCATTGTAAAAGCATTTTTGTTTTTTGTCTAATTTTTGGAATTATGGGGATATGTTAAATAAAACCATATGGACATTAGGAGTAATGCTATCATTAATTATTGTTAGGTGGAAAGCTTTTGTTTAAATTTACTCTGGCTTGAAATGTTTCATAGGTGGAATCATTTCTTCTTATATTCAGTAATAAGGTTTGGTCTTTTATTACCTGGGAAAATAAGTTATGAATATATTTTGCTGAGTAGGTTGCTCTACAATGAGCCAGAATTTTTTAAAGTGCTTTTGTGTTTTTTTATTTATTTATATATTTCACCCAATTGCTTGAAGCATAGAGACGCAGTAGCCTGCAGCAGACTATCACTTCATTACCTGTTATGTTTTGATCCTTGTTTTTCTCTATTAATGGTTGTGGCTGTAGGAACTTTGCCTTTGTACTACTCTGGCAATTTGCATCGCTGTAGGTGATGCCTTTGGTGCAGTCTAATAAGGAAACCAGAAAAGATGTGTAGTAATGAAGGAGGGTGGTATAGGAACTAGTGTTTCTATCTAAATGTGTATTTGTTACAATTCAATTGCTTGTCTTTTCAGATTTAGACATTATTAAAAAATAAATATATATATATATATATATTGTATGCGTTATCATTTTGGCCAGATAGAGAAGTAGAGACCAGTAAAGAAACCATTTTAACACAGATCCCTATTTTCAGTTTCTTTCCATGCTGATACTGTATATTCAAATGTTGACATTTTAATTATGTTAACTTTCCATTTTCGTCGAAGTCAACAGTTCTAATCAATGTGGCATGATCTCTTCAGAATAGCATAGGCTTTGCTTTTCTACTCGGAATATTAATGTGTTAAACTCTTTTTTTAAGTCACTTTAATGCTTTGGTTTCAGAAAATCTTTAAAACTCAGCTCAGATGAAATCGCTGCTTTAGGTGTAGTCTTGTCAATTAGTATAGCCTAGCATATACAAATGTTTGTACATGGGAATATAGAGCAAGTTTGAAATGTTATGCCTGGAGGGGTTTAATTTTAACATGCCCTCATCAATTGCCCAAGGTTAATTGTGCAACAGGTTGTGCAAAGGAGTCTGTTGTTGCTGTTGTACTATGCAAAGAAGTTCTTGCCAGATATTAAATGAAAATGTGCTATAATTTGCTAACCTGTAGAGTCTGCATAAATAAATGCACTACTTAATAAAACATTTTGTTTCGAAAATAAAATCATGCAATATTCATGAGCTCCATAAAATGTCACCAGTTACATGAGTTATTCTTTTTATATAGAAATATTTGCTCTTTCAAATATACCCCAGGTATTGTCATTATGACAGCACCGGTTGCAGTTTCAAGGTTTTTAACCATAACACATGATAAACCCAGCTTTGTTTCCAAACTGTCATATTTGCTTAGCCCTCGAAGGAAATTTGAAGTTTGCACCCAGAGAAACGCACATGTTCATTTAATAATTTGTTTGTTTAAATTAGCAGAGTTTCTGAGCTATGACACTTTGTTCGTTGCTTATCACATTAACTTTCTTACCTGCTGTTTGAAAATACTGTATAAGCTCCACATTACAGTAGCAGTTTGTTTTTTTCTCTTATTTTCAAAAACATATTTTAGCAGATGTCAGATCTTGTATTGGTTATAACCAGTGTTTGTCATGTTACACATCCAATCTTTGCTCTAAAGTATGCAAAACGGTCATGAATATTTATGTTTCCATCTGACAGGTTGTTCACAGAACAGCTGTACCAAGTGCTCTGGCTGTTGACTGGATTGGGAAGAATTTGTACTGGTGTGATATAGAAAGGAAGACCTTAGAAGTGTCCAAATCTAATGGCCTATATCCCACAGTGTTACTGAGCTCTGGACTACAGAACCCCACAGATTTGGCACTTGATGCCCAATTAGGGTATGTAGCCAAAACCATTCCATTGGAACTGAGATATTCAGTATAGTAGAATGCCTGGAATGAGATCTGGTTATTGCTTTTCTTTAGGTATGTGTTTTGGATCGACTGCTGTGAGCACCCACATGTGGGCCGTGCTGGCATGGATGGTCAGGGCCAGATTGTGATCGTTGACAAAGAAATCTACAGCCCCTCTGCTCTCACTATTGACTACACAACCAAGAGGATCTACTGGTCTGATGACAGTCACATTCTCTTTGCTAACATGGATGGCTCTCAAAGGCACAAAGGTATAGGAGCAACCATTACTTATGTGATGTTTTAAACTTAGAGTTTAACTTTATATACACAAGTGGACAATCTACTTTTTATGGGAGATCATGGTGACTTTAAATTCTCAAATCTGATTGGTCTGGAGGTGTTAGTAATTTTCTATAACAGCAGCACTGGCAGTAGTAAGGGCTGTAATTCTAATCGAAGGTTTATACAAATGCAAAAATTATACGGGCGGCACGGTGGCTTAGTGGTTAGGACTGTCACCTCACCCACCCACTGCTTGATGGGTTTCCTACGGGTTCTCCGGTGTTCTCCTACAGTCCAAAAACATGCAGGTTAGGCTAATTGGCGTTTCTATGGCGTTTCCATTGGCGCTGCCCTGGAAAGCCTTCATAAAAGTTATTATAAGACAAACTAACTTTTTTCGTCTTATTAAGTTTGAAAAACCTTTTAGAACTGTAGCACTTGTGAGTAACTTGTCTTGCAGACCTTCCACAACATTACATGTAACTATGAATGGTTAAAAAGCAATATGATGTTTTTGGAAAGCAATTAACTAAGTTGTGGAAATTGCATCTCCATTTATTATTTTTCCTATTAGAAAATGCATGCATAGAAAAACATGCTATGTCATGTTTTATTCCCTACACGTTAAATAGATAGAAAATAGAAAAGTTTGTAAAAGATGGGCTGATCTGTAGAGGCGCACCTGCTGAATAACCAAAAGGAGTGTAATGTTTAGGGCTGAGAGAGGAAGAAAGAGTGCTGACTGTTTTATTTGCAATACTAATGTGAATTGCTCAGGAAAATAAGTTTTTGACTGATATTTCTGCCATAGTTTCTCACAGTCACATCCAGGGTGTGATGGGGCTGACCTTGTTTGAAGACTTCATCTACTGGACAGATGGCAAATCGAAGTCTCTCCGCCGTGCTCACAAAACCTCTGGTTCCCATGCTGTTGAGCTTCTCAATTCCTGGCAGGCCATTAAATCTGTAACAGTTTATCACCCTCTGCGCCAGCCCGAGGGTGAGAATCCCCTTTACTGCTCTTTTACTGGCGTTCTAAAGGTAAAGGATTCTGTCTTTAAGCCTGTTATTTTTTTTTCCTCTAGTGCCCAAACATCAGTGTCAGGTGGGTAATGGAGGTTGCAGTCACCTGTGTCTTTTGTCCCCCGGTGGAGGACACAAGTGTGCATGCCCCACTAACTTCTACCTGGCTTCAGATGGCAGGACCTGCCTGTCCAACTGTACAGCTAGCCAGGTTAGGAAGCCCTCAATATCTTATTCGGTCTCATATGACGAAGTGTGATTGGAAGTTTACTGGTAATCTACCTGTTTGCTTTACATGTGCTCGGCTTTGTCTTGCAGTTTCGCTGTGGCACAGATGAGTGTATACCATTCTGGTGGAAGTGTGACACAGTGGATGACTGCGGCGATGGTTCGGATGAGCCTGCAGACTGCCGTGAGTAATTGAGCACAAGCATTACACAGCCTGACCATATGGACTTAACAGATCATTAGGGCAAATTATCAGTAATTGTTATTCTAGCTTCTAAATTGTTCTACCCTCATTGGGGAATCATGTTGCCTGACAGTTACTGCATTGACACAAATTAAAATTGAAATAAAAAGCTGTTATTTTACAATAATTAATAGGTTTGCTGGGAAGAAAAAAAATTAAATAAAATAAAATAAATAAAAAAAAAAAAAAAAAAAAAAAAAAAAAAATATATATATATATATACAGTATATATATATATATATATATATATATATATATTGAATGTTCATTTTTAAAAGACTTGGCCTGGTTAAAAACTCCAATTACTATTTTGAAAGGGCAGGTAGCATTAATTTTTAGAAAGCTACGAGGGGCGTTCGAATCAAACCAGGACTTGTGATGAAATTTCTCATGAATAAAGGTTTAAAACTGATTGACATTTACAGAAGCACAGTACAGTGATGAGACTCTTAGACGTGGGTTAAACCAACACCCCTTCACATGGCATGAACTCAGCTGGGAGTTTTTGCCACATCCCCTGTTCAGTCCTGACCTCGCTCCAATGCTTTGGCCATTAAAGAAGTCCCTGGGAGGCCAGCATTTCAGAAATGAAAAGTGCATGAGTGAAACAGGGCATTATATAGAGAAATAAAGGTAGATTTTACTTTCATAACTGTGTTCTGTCATGCTTACTTTTGTGGATTGTTCTACAATCGAAAGTCTTGGTTTGACTTGAATACCCCTCGTAGATAGAGTGAAGTAGTGCCTTTTTTGCCTTGATAAAACAATACATGTACACATTTTTAGGTCACATTCGTAATTCAAACTGCAAAGCACTTTTGTAAGTTGCTCTAGATAAGGGTGTCTGCCAAATATCTAAATGTAAATGTAAATATAGTTTACTGTAAATTATTATTTTCCAGCTGAATTTAAATGCCAGCCTGGGCGTTTCCAGTGTGGCACTGGTCTGTGTGCTCTTCCTCCCTTTATCTGTGATGGAGAGAATGATTGTGGAGACAACTCAGATGAGGCCAACTGTGGTGAGAACGACATTGTTTCCAAAAATGTGTTTTTCTCTTTGCTAAACCATAGTTTTATTCTTTGGTATGCAGCTCATATCCTTCTTTTCTTATAATGCACAACACATATACAATATGCACCACACACCAAGCAATAATGTCTAAATGGAATTTTTTCATCAGTAACAAGTCATCTTTATTGCTGTTTTTCTTCAAAGGTTCAATAGCACATAACTCTATCATCAAGTGATCGATAACCACTTTAGGAGCATCAGGAAAGATTACAGGGCATTTGGATGTCCAACACCAATAATGTGAATGTATTACAGGGAACACAGATTTTCAGCTACAATGATTAATGATGTGCATTGTTCTTCATATTAAATATAGCCTAGGAGCTTTGTGCATTACCTATGCAGTATCAGTACCTTGGCATTTTTTAAGGATTGTGATTTATGAATCCATTTTTTTCCCTCGAGCCTCGTTTTTAGCAGCCTTGCTCTGACTATTGGTGATGACACCCTATAGCAGGTCTCGTAGTGAAAGCTGTTTCACCGGCTCTGAAATGCCATCTCTTTCTGCAGATACATATATCTGTCTGTCGGGTCAGTTCAAGTGCACCAGGAAGCAAAAGTGCATTCCATTAAACCTGCGCTGCAATGGACAGGACGATTGTGGAGATGGCGAGGATGAAACAGACTGTCGTAAGAAACATTACGATGCTTTATACCACAGCACTCTTAGATTCCTCAGTTTTTATTGGTTAGGGGTTTTGGTTAATTTTCTGTGGCTGAATGGATCTGGCCTTAGTTCTGGCTGTACCGCAAATCAAAGGTTGTAACTCCTCATTTAATTTGACAAAAAATAAGCCTAAAAATAAACTCTGAAAGCAAAGCAAAAAAAATAATAATAAAGATTCTGTTTAAAGGAAGCAGTTTTTTGTATATATATATATATATAATATATATATATATATATTTCTGTATAATAAAATAATCTTCAGGATGGCAACAGCATCACATTGTCTTGGCATTGATTAATTTCCTGTAACAGCTCTCTGCTTGTTAAATATTGTGACAGAATGACACAGATTGTACCAAATTCACCTCTCCAGAGGAATATTAATGATCCCAACTGACAGATCTGGAAATAGCTTCTAAGCCACTGAATATGTCCCAGTTGAGCTGCAACTAGCAAGCGCAGATTAGCCATTCAGAGGATTGAGAAGTAGAAACCAAAGGCCTTTCCTGCCACAAGTAGTATTAGATGTCAAGCAAGAATAGAGGGGGCAGGTTGTTAGGAGGTGTGTTTTTTGTTTTTATACCTCTTACTCCCTGTGAATTAAACCAATGACAAACATTTACCAGCTGTCAGTGATAATTATAACAGACCATGTGAAGAATGTGAAGAGGCAAAACAGCTGACAAGATTTCCTTTTAAATTCTCATATTTCCCATTAATCTAACGTTTATGCATAAATGTGGTATTATGATGTGAGAATTTGACAATTGTCATTCTCCTACATAAAATTATATTTTCAATAGTGCTTGTCTCTTTTTACAACATTAATAGTTAGAATTGTCATTATATGTAATTACTGTATGTTTTAGATGACTAAAGTCATTTGTATTCACGCACCTTATCCCTGTCTGTGTTTGAATGTGTGTCAGCCGAGAGCACGTGTTCACCAGAGCAATTCCAGTGTAAGGCCACCATGCACTGCATCTCCAAGCTGTGGGTGTGTGATGAGGACCCAGACTGTGCTGATGGATCTGACGAAGCCAACTGTGGTGAGCGAAGCAGCCTTATTATTCACAAATCAGAGACTCCTACGACTTCTTTGGATTCACAGGACATTGTGATTGGGCATAATGAGAATTCTGCATGCTTACACAGTCTCCTGTCTCTCTGATGGAGGGTCAGCCTTAATCAAGAACCACTCACAGCTCTTTTTAGCTGTGAGGAGTAACAATTTATTAGGGCCTGTTTTGTTGCCTAAATGTCTGATTTAGTTTGACAGTATCACATCAGCAGTTGCCCCACATATTGCACTGCCATGTGGCCCAGGCATTGAAAGAGCTGATACACTAGCGATGTGGTTTCAAGTTTCAAAAAGCCTAAGTGTAAAGATAATTGCAGATAATTACATAACATGAAAAATGTCAGTCTGCATTTTTATAATGTGAAATATTTGCAATCCATATTTTGTTATAATTCATTTTAATGGATGTGAAAAAATACAGTTTTGTATCACTTGGATCAGTAATTAGTTGCAATTAGTACAAGAGTCAAATACAAGAGGTATAGGTTATAGAGTTTCCCTTAGAATTACAGACCATATTGTTTGCATTCCGGATATAAATGTTAAAATTTAAAATTTGGATTTATACATTTATGGCTTAATCAACTTATCAGAGCAAGCCTGAGGTGAACTCTTCCTGAAAAAAACATGAGGAAGAAACCTTGAGAGTAACTCAAAAGGGAATTAAAAAACAAACCTGTGCCAATATAAGTGATAAGTTCAGTTCAGCCTTTATTTGCCACACATGTATTACTGCACAGTGAAATTCTTTATTCTTCACATATCCCAGCTTCTTGTTAGTAGGCAGGGCTCAGAGCGCAGGGTCAGCCATTTTACGGCGCCCATGAAGCTGACAGGGTTAAGGGCCTTGCTCAAGAGCCCAACAGCGGCAACCTGGAGGAGCTGGGGCTCGAACCGCCGAACTTTCGATCTGTAACTCAGAGCCTTAACACACTGAGCCACCACTGAGCCACCACTGCTCCCAGTTGTACGGTACCAAATAGCATGAACATGAATGAATTCCGTGTATAATGGTGTTCTACATTGTCAAATGTACAGTTGTATTCCAGCAAATTTGTTTTAGTCCATTTTGTTGAGGTTACGAGTTGTACAAACTATCCAGATTGCACTCATATGCCATCATATTAAAACTGTTTGCATTAAATGCAGTCTAAAGCTATATTTATGGTTTTTAAAATGGAACCGTTCTCAATTGGCGCATATATACTGTACAGTACTGTATACTGTATATTTAGGCAGACCATATGGAGCCATCCTCAACAGCATGTAATGAGAACTTCAGCTAGAAATAAGGCATCAGGATGGATCAGGCAAGTATGGAGAGCTTGATTAAAACAGAGTGTTTACTAAAAGATGCAAACCAGAGGTAAAAATCAATCTATTGGTTTCTGTAAAATGATGGTACTTATTTTTCTTTTGGTTGGCAAAAATTATTTTACAGATCAAAAGCATACCAGCTGGTAAAGTGGGTAATAATTGCAATATGAAATATGGAATATATATATATTATATAATATATATATAATATAATATAATATATATATATATATATATATATTTTTTTTTTATATATATATATATATATTGCAGGTGTTTCCTACAGTTAGACGGAAAAAAATTTTTTTTCAGAAAAATACAAAAGCAATCTTAATCTACAGTAATTGAATTTAATCTAACTACAATCTTATACAACAGTTAGTCTGTTGCTCTCTACCTGTTGTTCATCAGCTCTGCCAGTCATGATTAGTTACTGTAGTTCCTCCGGTCGCAGAAAGATATGTGTTGGGCGCGCTGGACGCTTAAGGTCATGCTGCTGCACTGAATGTCAACGTGCTTGTGGTATCTTCACCACTCAGAAGGCTGCACCCTCTTGCCTACAACCACATCCCAGCCACATTCAGTACAACAGGACTCTCTCTCTTGTGTGATATTTCTTACTTAAAGAAGGACATGTAGAACAATCTGCTACAGTTAGAACCAAGACATCATAAATAATTTGTATTCATATTTACACGAATGGGAGTTATCAGACTCTCTTAACCAGAGCACCTTACAGAAGTGCTGTCTAGTCTCCATCAGGTCTCAACTGGGATGAGAGGAGTTAGGACAAGGAGTTAGTTTGAGAATTCATATTTTCTCTGTGAATAACATTGCTCTTATTTCAGAAAATGTTCTTTTTTTTTTTTTTCAGACTTTGCATGTATTGAGAGTAACACTTGTGTTTATCATTCAGGTTCGTCCTCTTATTGTTTTGTATAACAATCGCCTCCTATCATCTTCTGTTTTCTTATCCAAACACAGCTTGGTTATTTAAAAAGGACAGTTTTTTTCTTTTTTTTCTGTTAATTGAGAAACCAGAATTAAAATCTAGGCCATTTTTTTAATGAGACAGACTGGTTTGAGTAAGAAAATTCAGGTGAACTGCTGAGTATATGGGTTTTATGGCTCATCACAAATGTTCTAATACAGTGTGCAGTCTCTCTCTCACACACACACACACATCACATTATTTTGCTCTCTCTTTACTTGCCTCCTTCTCTCCCTCTCTCTCTCGTGCACGCTCTCTTGCTTTGCTATCTGTCATCTGACATTACATTTATGATAACTTGCATGTAACAAGATTTTTTTTAATCTCATCTAATGTTGGGTTGCATTTTAGTAAGCAGGTTTTCACAGTGGTTTTTACAATAAATCAAATATTGTAAGTAATTGCAATAACAGCAGGCAATATGTACACTGTCAGCCCCATAATATAGCTCCCTTTTGCTGGATTTGACACCGCAGCTAGCAAATGACTCTAGTTATTAATAAAGACATTATGGCATTATAGTAGCACACGCAGCATCAGCAGTTCATGCATTTTGCTTTATTGAAGTACATCAAGTTTAATAAGAGGTATTCATGTCGACTGTGAAAGACAGGACGGTTCATCATTGCATTCATTGTATTATAACCAAAAAGAAAACCTGACTCTTACACTTAATTACATCGACTTTTATTTTCTTTAAGTGTATCTCTTTTTGGATGCTTCTTTTCAGTATAGCTGCTTGAAGCGCAATTAGTCAACAATTCTATCAAATAACACATTTATGGTTATTCAGTAAAGATGAAAAAGGGGAAAGAAAGCAAAAAAGCTTTGCTTCTATACACCTAGCCAGACCACTGAGCCTGCAGTGCTGATAAGCTTCTTTTTTTTTTTTTTCTTTCCCCAAACAACTGACCTTGACTGTGGTTCGTAGTATACAACCCAAACACTGAAAGATAAACAGAAGAAGGATATTTGTTGGAAGAAGTTGAGCTCAGATGAGACAGTCTGTAACAGCAAGTTGCAGGTATTGGGCTCTGTGGGGGGTCTGGGGGAGCAGTGAGAAGTAACACACTCAGGTATTTCATTGTGTATGCTGTGCTCCTCTCCTAAGTTTAGGGATGTTTTGAACTCTGTGTCGAACATGCGTTTGGGACACCCTGAGGAAATGATGATTACACGTCGATGTGCTGTTGTGGCACATTAATATTCATGCACTTTTGAAGCCATTTTCATCTGTGTGTTTGTTTGTGGCTGATGAAAAAGATGAAAAGACCTGTGGACCTCATGAATTTCGCTGTGAGAATAACAACTGCATCCCGGACCACTGGAGATGTGACAGCCAGAACGACTGCGGAGACAATTCAGACGAGGAGAACTGCAGTGAGTCGTCTTTTTTTGTTGTTGTTGTTGTTCATAGCACAACCATGAGAAGGCTTCTGGTCTGCTTCTGATTGTTAGCTCTTGTAGAAGACTTTTTGTTTGAAGTTTCATTGCTTTCTGTATCTCAGTCCCTTTTTGTTTGCAGTTTGTTGTTAATTGCTGCCAAAGACAGAGTCCTTTGGAGCTCTTTAGCAATTTAAGGTTGCAGAGACACCCTTAGTGTGCACTCATTATAAAGGATAGATTAAAATAAGAAAAGAAAAAAAAAGGTTTTAATTGTATGTAACCTTTGTGTCTTTATATCTGTATCTTGTCTTTCATATAAGTATTACTGCAAAAATAAAAGTAGTTGTTAATGACATGGCAGTAAGTGGCAGCTGTTTGTGAAATTTGATTTTGAATGTTGTCTTTGATACTTGTAGACACTCTTATTGCTAATCAGGGTGTAATAGCTCCCCTCACGTACCTGTAAAACCTTCAAGAAAGGTGGAAACAGATGGTGCTGTGGCACTTTATGTCTAAATGATAGCCGCAGTCATTTTCATAACCATGTTTTTTTTCACTCCTTACTCCGTGTATTATGTTGCAGTTCACCTGACAGTTTAGCTGCAATATACTGTACCTTGAGCTCTTAGTTACATTATTTGTGATTTCCTATATGCTCCATGCTCAATGCAGAACCGGTGACCTGTAATCATAAGGACTTTGCCTGTGCCAATGGAGACTGCATCTCCGCTCGTTTCCGCTGCGATGGGGACTACGACTGTGCGGACAATTCGGACGAGGTAAGTGATTTATGACTTTAATCCAGATCTGTCCGCCAGATTAAATGGGTTCATATTGCACTTTTAGAGATGATGCGATCTACTCATTAATTCGATGAAAAGTAACAGGGTGCCCTACAGTATACACATTCTTTTACACTTCACTTCACTTATTTTTACATGAAAGGCAGCATTTAAGACTGTCTGTTTGCTTATAGTTCCTGTTGGATTCAGAATCTGAGTAATCGCTCAAAGCTTGAAAACAGATTTCCATTCTACAGTCATATTTATGGTGATATGGATAAAAAAACTATATAAATCTAATCTCATAACTATTCTCTATATTATCTATTTTTCCTTTTATTCTAGAAAAAAGGAAAAATTCATATTCATAATTCATAGGTTTTTTTTGGGGGGGGGTGGGGGTTGTAATGACGATGATATTATTTCCATAACTAGATTCAGGCTGTGCAGTAGCCTGAGCCATCAGTGAGAAGCATAACCAGAGCTAATAACCTAAACAGATTTGTCAGGTCGAACACACCATCTGGTGTGATCCAGTGTTGCAGAAACCTGGATGGTTTTCTAAGTTTTTAAATTTTTTTTTTAATCTCTAGAGAACTAACTCCATTAACCCATATTGCGCTGTATGCTACAGATATTTCTATCATTATTCCATAGTTCATTTAATCACTGCTCCTGTACATATACAGTAAAATCCCCAGTGCTCATTTGAATCTGTCTCGACCTATGTCTACTATTTAATTCAACATTGGGAATTTTGCTGTGTACCATGAAAACCACTGAAAAATCAAGGGGTAAAACTTTTACTCTTTTACTTTTCTTTTTTTTTATTGTGCATTGTGACTTCCAAAGGTTATCAAAGAATACAAAGGTAGAAAATCAGTGAATAATATAGCTTACATTGCAGCTACACTGCAGTATCCCACAAAGCTTAAATGAGTAGCCATGCTACTCTAATGTTTGTACAGTATCCAAACTTCATACTGTAACATTCAGTTTCACATAAAAGATAGATGTTAAGCAGTTTTTGTGGAATTATTATTAAGTAGTAATAGCACATAGATTGAGATATAGGTGCATCTACTTACTGTAAATTAGCAGCAGGTTCCCTGTTGGTGCAGTGAGAGCACTCAGCGCAGTATTAATGTGTACGCTCTCCACCACAATGGATACTTTATGGAAATATTTATTTTGTTTGGACAGAATGCATCCTGTTCACATTGACCAGAATGCAGCCCTGGTTAAGGTTATTTTTTAATATAGACTTGGTATAGAATTGGTTGCTTTTAAATCCCAAGATTGCTAGAGGTAAAAATTGTAGTGGAAACCATATATTTTATACAACAGTTAATACTGACAGAGAAATCTAATTGGATGAGAGGCATTCCACAAGTGGCGATAATGCTAACATCACGTTTAACTAAATGTATCACTCTGTGTCCGAACTATTCTAATAACTGTTAATTAACTTCCAGTCGCAGTTTGGGTGAATGTAGGTCTGTATTGTCTACTATACTGAGGAGAGAGCAACTGCCTGCCAAATTCAAAACCAGTGACAGAAGCATTTTCAGAAAGAAAACCCATCTGATATTATGTCATCTTAAAAACACCTTGACGCCTTAATAATTGCTTCTTAGTTCTTCCAAATTACATTTGAACTGTACGTGCTCTTTTATTTACAAGTCTGAATTTCAGTTGGCTCTCCAACCACTGATCAAGGGCACAAATTTGTGTGTGTGTGTGTGGTGTGTGATTGCGCATGTGCGTGTGTTTGTGTGACAATGGATTGTTCACTCTACATAGTGTAATACCTTAAAAGAATAGCTATTTGGGATTCTGCTGCACTCTCGTCCCTACGATCGCATCATAGCCGTGCTATATCCAGCAGTACAGCACTCCCTCCCATGTAATATTGCTTAATTTATGCTTTTAGTATGGAGATGTCCTACCCACAATCATACACCAGGGTTGTTGTGGTAAAATTATTCCCTTATGTTGTCTCTGCCTGCTAGAAATTTCTTGTTAAGAATGCTGTGCCATTCCTTTTTTTATTTTCTATTTTTTTCATAATTCAACAACATACAGCTTCCAGTCCTAGAAAAATCTGAAGGAAAAGCAGTGCACCACACCAATTATCAGTGGGATGTTGGGCTTTCTACTCAGGAGGTCTCAGTTTGTCAGACTTCCCACTGTGTGTGAGGTGCTGCTGTGTTGCACCATCCTCGATTGCATTCCCTTCATACTCAACACTGCAGACTCCACCTGTAAAACTACCCGTTGCCACCTACAAAGAACTTGAGAGAAATTGTTTACTACACTGCATCAACAAAAAGAGGCGATTCAGAATGAAGCAAGAGCTCGGAACGGAAGTTACTATTTGCACAGAGAATGTCGAGGTTGTGCAGTGCTACAAATAGCTGTGGGTCAGTGTTGACAGTAATAATGGAGAGGGCAAAACACATTTTCACCTTGTGAGTGTTGTTCTTTCATTCAGACCCTGAGTATGTAAACAATTTATAAGCTGTGTCGCTGCCAAGGCAGTATTGAAAACATGTCCTAGTGCGTGGTTATGAGTAACTCATAAGATTCATTATCTTAAAAAAAAAAAAGGTGCTCAATGTGAACATAATATTTTCCTCCTTTAGGTTTTTGAGCTTACAGTTTCTGTGGCTACACTTGTCAAGTCCTACAAGGCTGTTGGCACTTTAACACTTGGGTATTAGGCTGAATTTAGCACATTCTCCTGTGATTTTTTTTGTTCTTCCAGAAGGACTGTGAAGCCGGCTGCGCACAAGACCAGTTCCAGTGCCACAACAACCTCTGCATTTCAGCTAAGTGGCTATGTGATGGCCAAGAAGACTGTAAGACAGGAGAGGATGAAAAGAACTGCCCTGGAACAGGTACATTGGAAAAATCTGTACTGCTTACCTACATATCTGTGTTCATTCAAGCGTTTAACATACATTTATTCAGGCAGTTAAAGATAGCCTTGATGTCAAAAGATGACATTTTCGTACAGTTAAGTGGTCTACAGCACAGGGTGTACTGTATGTAAGATGTTGTATATTTAATTGCGTTTATATGCTGTATTGTATAGAAGGTACATACAACAACATGACAAAGGCACTTATTGTTGTATTTCACTACTGCTTTTACCTGTGCAAAGTTCAGTACAGTTCGTACATTGCACATTGCATGGTCAAAAAAAGTCACACTTTCTGTTAGACCGCATTTTACTCTGGAATAGTTTTATTTCCATTCAGAGTTGAATTAGTATACAGTATAATCAGCTATAGTCTTATGAATTTGAAAATACATTTTGAAGTAAAGTATTTCAGGTTTTGTGCTGTGCCTCTTAATACTGTATATGCACGCGCACTCACACACACACACACACACACACACACACACACACACACACACACACACACACGCACAAGCAAACAATGTCAGTTAGTATTAACCTAATTAAGGTTTATTTAAGTTTTTGATTAACAAAATAATTTCTGAACTTTTGCTTCTGAACACCCCCGCAACAGGTTTGAATCGGAGCAATCAAGTTACATTCAATCAAGACATTTTTACGTAGTCCCTACATTTTCACATAATCATAAGTATTAGCAACATTTTAAGTGCTTGAATGCAGAAACTTTACTGTCAGTGACTGACTGAACCCATGGACCTCCCTAAATACTGTTGCTTCCATACGATGCTTTGCCAGGTCTTTTCTCTAACTGTCATGAATTGCTGCTTGCTGGTGGGTGTTGCTGTCTCCAGTTTTATGGGTATACGTTTTAGGTCAGTGTCCAGCTGTACTGTAAAGCACCATCTTAGCAGTTTGCAGGATTTGACTTAGGCTGAGCAGAAAGTATATCTCTATACAATTTAAAAATCATCCTACTTCTACAGTCACATTATAAATAAGCTCAAATTATAGAGTTCCATTGGTGGTAATCCATGCTCATGACATAACACTGCCTTCACCATGCTTCCTTTTTTCATATTCATCTTTTCCACTCATTTTGACAAGTTAATTTTGTATGCAAATTAGAGGCTTTTTAGAATTCATATAGCAAAATCCTAAAAGGTCTTGTAAGGCTATTTTATTTTTTTAGCCTAAAGATGACCTCCTTCAATTCCATTGGCACATCCATTTCCCCAGAACAGCTACTTAATAAACATGCAGCATTTGTAATCATTGCAATGCCTTTACACTTCATGTCATGAAATAACCAGGCCACACATTGATATGAAAATGCTTATCAGTCAGTTGTCCGATTACTTTTGAGCCAGTGAACATGGCAGGACTATGGGATTGTATTTAATTTGAATACAGTTAATGCAGTGCTTTTGTTAAACCTTTTAATGTAAAATGTTTGCTTTTAGTCTATGCTTTAATCACATCTTGATTGCTTTATTTAAAATCCATTTGTGGATTCCTATCTTTATTCAACTGTGTCTTTGTCCAAATACTTATGGACACGACTCTATATATACATATATATATATATATATATATATATATATATATATATATATATTAG
>JAQQZT010000036.1:14258173-14279405 GCA_030068275.1 Clarias platycephalus | reverse complement strand
TTTTTTTTTTATTATTCATAAGACAACCTTTCAGTTTTGTAAATATTCTAGTTACAGTGTGATAAGTCTTACTTTAGGTTCTTACTTTAGCACTCTCATAACTCCTATTTCCTCATTCCATATTTTTTCCCCCCCTCTGTCCAATGTCTGTGTTCTTTGGCCAATCGTAATCTCTTCCTTTTATTGGCAGTCTCAGATAAGCCTTTTTATTTGGAACTATGCCATGAAGGCCAGCATCAAAGATTCACCCCTTGACTGCTGAGATTAAGACTGGTGGTTACAGGTAGCTGTTAATAAATCTGCTGGTTGAGGACCAGTGAGATGTCTGTTTCTTAGACTAGATACAGTACTTACTTATTTGCCGTGTACCCTGGCCTTCCGCTTCTCTTTCTATCCTGTTTATAGCCAGTTTGTGCTACTCATTAAAGAGAATAAAAGATCCCATTCTATGAAATCTTTAGTTTTTAGCAATTTGAGATTTGTATGGTCATCATGGGATTGTCTTTTTCTTTTTCGTAAAACAGGAATAGATTTAGAAGATACTGTAGTTGTTGTTTTTTCTGCCCACAAAGGCTATACAGTATTTCACATATTTCACAAAGGCTAATTCTCCCAGATACTCAACTAGCCTAAAGAAGGCTGCTTTTATTGCTTCTTTAATCAGCACAGCAGTTTTCAGTTGCACTAACATAATTGCAATAGACTTTTCTAATGAACAATTAGCCTTTCATTTTGATAAACCTGGATTAGCTATCACAATGTGCTACTGGAACACATAAAGGATGGTTGCTAAAAACCCTTTTTATGCCCATGTAGTTATTCCATTAAAATCATTGGTTTCCAGCTAGAATAGTCATTTATAACATCAACCATCTCTAGACTGTATTTTTCTTTTTTCATTCTTCATTTTAATTAAATTGAAAAAGAGCTTTTCTTTTAAATTCGAAAAAAAAGTTTCTAAGTGACCCCAAAACGTTTGGTTAGTAGTACTAAATTGTGCAGATTTATGTTTGGTTTGACTTGGAATGGATCAGTTAATTCTCTTAACATTTTAACATCATTTAATTCAGGCGACTTGTTACTTCTCGATCAGAAAGCAAACTTAATGATTAAGAATGCTTGCAGTTTGTTCTTTTAATATGTTTTTAAAGTATATCTTTTTAGTATGTTTAATTGCCTTTTGTAGATCCTTGCTAGTAAGGCTCTTTCATTGTGGGCCAGCTGTGCCTTTCCCTACTGACTCATTAACTCTAGAGCTTTACTCTGAGCAAAGAACTTGCACTGCTAGCAAAACCTTGGAGTGTGATGTCTTCAGCAAAACATGGATTACACCCTTTTGCTTTTCTATGCTGTTTTTCAACTTTTCACAGAATCCCTAGCCAACCATAAACCACAGAATGTTCTTGAGCATGCCTCTTTTGAGGCTGTACACATCTTTGAAAGCACCATTCAATTCAATTCAATTTTATTTATATAGCGCTTTTAACAATGGTCATTGTCTCAAAGCAGCTTCACAAAAATGAAACATACAATGTTTCACATGCACTGCTGGCATGTGTATGCACCGCATCTAGAGAAGTTTTGTATTTTTGAAAGGCCATGCCTTGAGATATTAAATCAGAACTTTGTAACAGTTCCAAAAGCATTGGAACGAAGGGGTTAATTCTTTTGTTTTTGCTACAATATATTGCCAAAAATATTTGCTCAAACCAGTTTCTATGATGAATGGGCTTGTATGTTTCATATTATACATTTAAAAAAATCAATAAATATCAGGAAATGAGAGCTACCAGTGTGATATATTGTGTGATATTCCTGTTTTTATATCAAACCCAAATATCTTCAGTATATACACTATATTGCCCAAAGTATTCGCTCGCCTGCTTTCACATGCATATGAACATCAGTAACATCCTATTTTTAATCTATAGGTTTTAATATGATGTTGGCCCACCGTTTGCAGCTAACTCTTCTGGGAAGGTCAACATGACCATGCCAGTGGACAAATCAAGGTCCATAAAGAAATGGATAACCAAGTTTGATGTGAAAGAACTTGACTGGCCTGCAAAGAGTCCTGACCTCAACCCAATAGAAGACCTTTGGGATGAATTAGAGGGGAGACTGTGAGCCAGGCCTTCTCGTCAAACATCAGTGTCAGACCTCACAAATGCGCTTCTGGAAGAATGGTCAAAAATTTCCCAAAACATACTCTTAAACCCTGTGGAAAGCCTTACTAGAAGAGTTGAAGCTGTTATAGCTGCAAAGGGTGGGCCAATATCATATTAAACCCTGTAGATTAAGAATTGGATGGATATGCATGTGAAGGCAGGCGAGCGAATACTTTTGGCAATATAGTATATACAGTATTGAAGAGATTTAGGTTTGAGATAAAAACATGAATATGACACAATATATCACACTGGTAACTCTCATTTTCTGATATTTGTGATTTATGCATTTTACATTCATACAGAATGTCATCGATTGGGCTTGCACGGGTGTTTGTGGTGTCTAGGACAGGCTCGCTAATCTTTATTGATGATGTACAGTACCTCATGCTAGTAGAAGCACAATTATTTCAGAGTTGTACAGAAATATTTTGTCAGCCAAAGCAACAAAAGACTTCAATAGCTGTAAATAGTGAAACGTTTTAAAATGGGCAAGCCTGTCAACACTACTTAACCAGATGAACATGCATTTCGTTTTCTGAAGTGGAGATAAAGGGGAAACTCTCCAAAATAAATAACAAACCTGGAAAAGCATCACAAAAGACAAAGGCAACAGTTTGGTGCAAATAAAGGGTTGTGCAAATAAATATCACATTATTAATTTTTGTTTACTTTAAAATTGCCTTTTCCAATAATTTTGCTTAACACAAATTTTGTAGCCTGCCAATCAAAGGTGCCATATTGTAAGTTGTCAGATCTACTGTATTGTCTTGTCTGATTCTGATCTATCGGTCTTGAGTGTGTAACAAAAAAAAACTCTCCCAATACAGTTAAACTGGACTGTATATCTGAAAGAGGCCTAGACAAAATATAAATAATATATTGTAGTGATTTTTTTTTAGATCCAAAGTTTCTCTTTACACTTGCATTTGTGTTGATACTGTAAGTTTAAATGAATTATAGAAGAAGAAATAACATGTCACAAGAAAAAGATTATTTCACTATTACTAGACAGTTGCGTAAATGTTTGGCTGCCATGACGAATGAAATGGTTGATAAATTTTCCCGTTACACTTCTAATATTATTCTTCGATATTTTTTTATACTGTAATATACCATTGCTGACTTTAGTGCAATTATAATTTAAATAAACTTTTACCAATATGCCTCATGGGCCACACTTCTGCTCACACATTCATGGTTATTAAATTTAGATACTTTGTAAATCTTTCATAAAACTCTTTTGGGTATGTGGGATATGTGGGTAATTCACCCTTAGATGAATGTTCAACAGTTTTTACATTGTTTAGCATTTATGCAATCTTTTGTGCTTTTGCACAAGCAACGTTCCTACAATGCAAATTCTGCTCACTGTGGACAAGCCCTTTTAAAGGATATGTTTTATATCTATTCTACAGTAAGAATATAGTGCATATTTGCATAAATGGCATGTTTTCACTACTTACCTGTACTGAAGCAATATTTTTGAATTGTGTTTTCAGTGACTAATCCATGTCTAAAGATAACCTGTGAATTCATGTGCCTGCTGAATCCAACTGGAGCCAGTTGTGCCTGTCCTGAAGGAAAGACTCTGGTTAATGGCTCATGTGTTGATCCTAATGTATCAGGTCAGATATTTGTCCTTATAAACATGCTACAATGGAGGAACAATGAATATACAAATACTGTAGGAGACATTTTAATTGATGTTGTGTAAGTTCCCCGTATTCTGCTAAAGCAGCTCTAATTCCTTGTGAAATTACTTCACGAGACCTCTGGAGGGGTGCTGTGGCGTCCGACACAAGGACGTTAGTAGCAGAGCCTTTAAGTGCTGTACGTTGTGGGGTGGGGCTTCCATGAATCAGGCTTGTTTGTCCAGCACATCCCATGGATGGTAAAAGCGGATTAAGATTGGGTGAATTCTGAGGCCAGATGAGCAAACTGGAACTTTTGGCCTGGTACAACAAGCTGTGATGCATTGGCTGTTCTCATACCTTTCTATCAACTCCTGCATTCAAATTTTCAACAATTTGTGCTGTATGCACCAATCTTCCATAAAATTGACACCATGTAACATTAACATTGATTAACAGATATCACACAGAAATGCCAATGCAGCGCAAACCGTCACACAAAGTCAAAAGGTTATCACTGTCCAGCGTGCCGTGTAGAAGAGTTCAAGGTTGTTGACCCAGCCTCCGAACTCCAGTCTGATTAAAAATCTATGGGATGCGCTGGACAAACGAGTCTAATCCACAGAGACCCTGCAACCTACAGCACCTGAAGGAACTGCTGCCAGTGTTTGGGGAACACTTTTGACCTGTGTTTGCCTGATTTTATGCATAGTGCTGCTGCCACATAATTGGCCTTTTTGAATAATTGCATAAATGAGCAGGTTTGTGGAAACCTGATTATCTCACTAATATGTGGGTTACCCCACACTGCTAAAAAGTTGGAAGAATTCAACTGTATAGAATTTTGTATGCTGCAGCACTACAGTTTTTCAAGGTCAGAATAAAAAGTGGCCTGTACAGAACCCTGACCTTAACCCCGGTAAACACTGTTGGGATGAACTGGATCTCTGACTGTGCCCCAGGACTCCTCAACCAATAACGGCATCTGACCTCACTAAAGAGCCCAATTTAGCTCTTGTGGCTAAATTTGGAAATCCCCATGGCCATAATACATAACCTAATCGTAAGCATTCCAGAAGGAGGTTATTATAAGGGTAGTGGGGGGGGGGTATCAGTGTTATATTCAGGTGTCTGCAAAATTTGGTCCATACATGGTATGAATAGTCCTCCCTTGCACTTTTCCACAGTTGACACTTTTGCAGGCTGAGACTGAATTGGACTGAATTGCCATAAAACTTTTAACATTTTGCAGAGCACCATTAAACAAAAGCAGTATATATAGTATTTATTAACATTTATATAGAGTCGTTTAAATATTTTAAGCATTTGTTTATTTTTTTGGGATGTCTAGTGTATGATAATCTGTTTCACAGTGTTTTTGTTCTGCCGTTGCTAAAGGCGAACTGTGTCGGCCTACCTGTGAGAATGGAGGCCGCTGTGTGGCCAATGAGAAGGGAGACTGGCGCTGTTATTGCTGGCCTGATTTCTCTGGGGAGCGCTGCGAAATTAACCACTGCATAGATTACTGCTTAAATGGAGGAACATGTACAGGTTCTCCTTTAGGTAAGAAAAACCGTTACCGCTATTTCAGCTTATTATGATTTTACTTTGACCTCATCTCTATTGCCCTGTATCCTCAGAATCTCTTCTGGTATACTTACACTCAGTTAGATGCAGCCAGCCAGGCTTGTTTAAATAGCTGGTCAGTTTTTCTTCAATATTGTCAAGATTTCATATATCCTTATTTCATATATAACATTAACAATCATGATCATTGATGGTAAAAACCTCGATGGTAGTCATGTCTTGGAGATAAATGTACCAGAAGTGGGTTTAATGCTTTTTGTTTTGAAATGAAATGAAATGATGAATGAATGAATGAATGAATGAACGAATGAACGAATGAATGAATTAAATCAATAAATAAGCAACCGTAAACATCTACACGCAGAAATGTTACACAGTCTACAATAGTATATAGTATACAGTTTTACAATTTAGTACTGTTGTTGCTCTTCCTAAAGAATTCTTTACGAATAACCGAATAACGACGAATAACCCTACATGACTACATCTGACCACATTTGGTCTGTAGTGTTTATCTGTGAGTTATCTCTGAGAGATCTGTAAGGTCTGAATCTGTATTTGGTTTTATGCTTGGAATAAGGCATATTAAATATACCCATAATAATATACCCAATTAAAGCATTGGGTATATAATATTAATAATAATAATAATAATAATAATTATTATTATTATTATAAGTAGTAGTAGTGACTATCTGGTGGTGGTTTGTTGTCACAATTCATGTATTCTGTAAGAATAAAATGTTATTAGTAACTGTTAGTTCACAGAACGAAGCAAAACCTTCCATTTACCATTATTATTCATGACAGCTGTTATGTAGCTTAATTCTGTCTAGTGTCTGAAGCTGCTTGTTTGGAATATACAATTCCTTGAGTATGCTTCATGAATTATTTTAATTTCGTAGGAAATGTCTTTATCAACATTGCCACCTGGTAGAACAATACTGCTAATGATAAAATCAGCCAAGTGGGTTTTATGTAGGCCTGAATTAAAATCAGTAAATTGCCATTTTCTTACTGCAATCAATCTTGTAGCATGTGAAAGCAATTCATATTGCATCATTTTGATATAAAAATAAATGCCGGGTGTAAGTCATATATGTAATAGCATGCTGTTTTAGATTTATAAATAAAAAATATTTAGTTTGTATGGATGTTTGAAAGTGCAAAATTGATTGCAATTGCATCAGTAGCAACAGATAAATATCCTTTTTAGGTTTGTGTCTTTTAAATTTTACTGTTTAATGTAGTTTTTTAATAAACAGAAATAAAGTGCATAAAATTATCAGCAGCAAAATAATGTAACAGAAAGTGTTTTATTCAATTAAAATGATATTTTTGTTTTAAAATGAGATTTTCCCACCAAAAGTGGATTATTTGTCAGTGTCTATAATGTCATCATTTATGTAAACAGGTATAGCAAATTCCTTGGCATTTTTTTAAATGTCACAGATAATCAGTTCCTGAACTCTTTGATAAAAAGGCCATGCTAGACTCTGTCATCAAATGAAGGACAAAATGTCATCTTTTTCACTGACACTAATACATAACGTCTCTCCCCCATAGGGAAGCCAACATGTCGCTGTGCTGTGGGCTTCACGGGACCTAACTGTGAGCGGCGAGTGTGTGATAATTATTGTCTAAATGGGGGAACATGCGATGTCAGCCAGGGAAACCAGCCAGTATGTCGTTGTTTAGCAGAGTACACAGGTGATCGCTGTCGTTACCGTAAGTGCCCAAAGAGCATTAGCTCAGCTCGTTCAGTTGTGTTTATAATTACACAGTGTTCTTTCTATCTAATACCAGTTCTCTTACTTATGCAATCAACCTTTTAACAGTCAAGTGCAGATGGTACACAAAATTTTAACAAACCAAATAAAAAGTCTCTGAATAAAAGAACTGATCTTCAAAGACGTTGGTGAAATGCTTAATATTTCTTTTCATTTATTTCTCAAAGCCATATTGCATTTTTTAGGTTATTTTATTATTTCTTTTAATTGATCGTCTTTTTGATGAACAAAAAGAAGAGGAAATCATTTGTCCACTGATAAAAGCAAACGGTTTTTGTAAACAGTTGGATCAAATGTCACAGTGATGACCTCAAGGTGTTTATATGTTCTGTTGTTTTGCTCTACAGTTTTTATTGTGATGCTTTATAGCAGGGAATTGTTGCTCAATGTCATTAATGAATTTTGTTATGTAGCACACCCAAGGGATGGTGTGTCTTCAGTGGACAAATGATTTATGAACTAGATACTTGATACAGATAATTAACTCTCTGTAAAAGTCCAATGAAACTAGCATATAATACATTTAATTAGACCCTCACAAATAATTTTTCTGTTTATTTTTCCAATGACAGACATCTGTCACCATTACTGTGTAAACTCGAAAGCCTGCACACTATCTAGCTCTGGCCATGTGGAGTGTGTGTGTCCAGCTCGATTTGAGGGGATCAAATGTGACACGGACAAGTGCCTACGGTGCCATGGTGCGCCATGTATTATTGATGGAGAGACTGGAGATGTGACCTGCAAGTATGTTTTTATAATGGATTAAAATGATTAGTGCTTCCAAAAAAACTGTTTTTTCACTTGATGCTGTACTGCAGGAGCTTTATAACTTTAAGAACATTTTGTGTAGCGTACCATGTACAACAGAGGTGTCTTTATTTTTCTCTGCACCCCCAACCCAAATTTTCAGGGACCAATGAAAATGCAACCTGATCACCTCAATTTTCATTTTTAACATTTGGCTACACATGTGCTTTACTTCAGGACCTTAAAAAAATGTCAATGGTTTCATGTTTTTTTGAACAGTTTATTTTTTTCATTTCCAGCACTCTTACCTATGTGCTTTTGTCAGTTGCGAGGACTACAACCTTTAGTAAATTAATTTTCATTTGAATCAGAGACAGGCGCTTTATGTTTAGCTAAATTGGCTAACTAAGTCTGGTCTCACCATCGGGCAAATGGGTAAATTGCAACATGTTGTTTTGCGTGTCCACACATCACACATTTTAAGAGAGATGCCATAAGCCTATTTATATCTGACCAGGTGTACTTTTGGCCCTGAGGCCAGACTGTGGACATCCCTGAAGTACAATTTCTGTTGTATTCATGTTGTACAGAAATTGCTTCATTCATTTCTGACATTAGAAACATTAGACATTTGTTGAGACACATGCAGACAGTCAATGTACTTAATTTTAGTCGGATCTGTCAATCTGCATTTTCTATCCATCTTGCAGCTGCACCAGTGGAAGAATTGCATCCAGCTGCCAGCTGTGTGATGGCTACTGTTATAATGGAGGCACCTGTCATCTGGACCCTGACACCAACCTGCCCTTCTGCCAGTGAGTAATGACTAAATACCTTCTTTTGTCTAGCTACAAATCCCAGCAATTAAACATGCACAACGCAATGCCTCACAGCTTTGCTATTCATTTGCAAAATGTTGCAAAGACTCCAGAAAACACACTGATCTAATTATCACCACTTGGGACCAGAATGGCTCTGTATGAAGAATTACAGAATCACCCAGCTTCACTTTAAACCCAATTTTAATATTGCAACAGCTCTTGATTTAAAATTTTAGGAAGCGGGCATTTAGATTCATAAGCACTCAGCAGTACTGTACCTTATTTTTTAAAATTGTCTAAATTGTTATTTTTCACTTTATTAAAGTGTCCATTCTGAAATTGTGAGTGACATAAGTCTCATTTTTAATTGCTGTCTTCCAAGGCAGAATACTGTACTTTCTAGGATGTCCAGTTTTCCAACTCATCAGGAAGTATTAGAGGCAATAATAAAAGGAATTAAGAAGAAAAATAATATAATAATAAGAAATGATAAGAAGAAGAAGAAGACAATCAGCTGAAAGTATCTCTACTAGGAATAAATCACAGTCACTTCTCTATAGACAATTAGAACACGCCAAGTAGTTCTTGTAGTTTAAATAACATGTTTGCAGATGCATATGTCATGAAGTGGGAAGAAGAATATAAGTGTAGGCATCTCTTTATTAAACATACTTGAAAGGCACAGAACTCACCAGTACTAAATATGTAAATATAATTTAGATTGATTATATGGTTTCTTTTCATCTTTATGAGGTTGTTTATTTTCTTATCAACTGTACAGCTCTGTTGAGCTCTTTGAAATTAACAAACATTACATCTATTCAAGTCTGCTATAAATAACTAATCATAATATCTTGTCTTTGTGGCATAATTTAAGATAAGTGGGATGGTGTTAAATGTCAGGTCTTTAACTAAAATGTTGCATGCAATGTGATTAAAAAAAGAAAAAACTCCAAGCATGCTGGCAAGCCGACGGCTCTTTTTTGTGATATAACTTTTCATTATTACACCGATCAGCCATAACATTACAACAAAATAAAACATTATGCCCAGTATTATGTGGGTATTATGTGGGTTCCCCTTTGGCCGCTCAGGACATGGCTCTGCAGTGCTTCTGGTGGTGGGTTGCGGTGCCTGGCGTCAGCATGTATTCGGTGGGCTGTGCTGCACTGCATGTTCTGGTGCATTTCTATCATGACCAGCATTGACCTTTTTTGGTAATTTGTGCTGGATTGGCTTTTCTATGAGATTGGACCAAACACCATGTTAGTTGGTGTCAATGTTATGGTTAATCAATGTATTTGCTTATAACAAATATAAACGTCATATTATTCACCAGCTTAATGAGGAGTGAAGGTTTCTGCCAGTAAGGTCTGACTCACAACTTTGTGATTTTCCTTACACCACTACAATTTCTTGCAGCTGCACAGCTGGTTTCAAGAACCAGCGCTGTGATGAGCTGGCCAACCCCTGTGATTACTACTGTCAGAATGATGGGATATGCACAATAACATCCTTTAACAAACCCCGCTGCAAGTAGGTCCCCTATCAGTACCTTTACCACCCAGAACTTTCATCTTCAGCCTGCTTCATCATCTGGCAGTGGTCCTTGCTCATATACACCCAACACACGTCTCAAACCCATAGTCCCTATATCCATACTGTAGGGGAGTATATTTTCAGAATAATTACTAGAGAATGCAGTGCTGTTGCAGTAGCTTTGGCTGATACTATGAAACAGTGAATAGTTTTTAAGTACAGTTCTTGAAAGAAACACATTAACATTGTGTTTGCATATGGGGAAGGATGAGAACACTGTTATTTAAAATTGCAGTCTAACAGAATTGTGCTGGTGATAAAAACCTCTGTGTCAATTTAATTCTTCAGTAGGAAAGAAAATACACATTTTATGTATTACAGTGCAGTAAGTTGTTTTCTCTTTAAATTTTTATTATAACTTACACTATGTATGTATAAAAACAGAATTTTAAGTATAGAAGTAAATTAAGTCTTTTAATATTATTAATATTAAAACTTGATAGTTTCTGTATAACAATCAGCTAATTTAGAGAATACTGCATACTTGCACAGTGACTCTACTGTCACTCTACATTCAGTGGATTATATAAAACAGCTTCCTCTCGTTTTAATATATACTGTAGTCACCATTGTCACTAGACAACCTCAATCATCAAACATCTGCTTAGTCACATATGCCACATATTTAGCATCTTCATCTCAAAGGGAGGCGACCTTTTGTAATCTGTACCCTGATTCTTCATGTGTTGACTTACTTTTCTTTTACACTGCCTCCTTTAATTGCATCTACAATTCACTCTCGGTTTGCTAAAACTTTCAGCATTTCATCTGAACTGATTAGCATGCATAAGCATCATCTGATCTTTCCTGTGGATGATTTTAATCAGGTGTTCAGCCAATTGGTCAGGGACGCAGTGTGAGCGGCCCGCCCCGAAGAGCAGCCGCTCCGACAACACGCCCGGAGGTAAGTTAGCACAAACATGGCTTCCTCTTTCATTACTGCACAGTCATGGCCGTGATTAAAATCATCTGCTTGCTTTCAGAGAACATGTAGCAAAGGCATCAGAGCATGGACAAATGTGATCAATGATGTAGGAGATTTACAATAATCCCCAGGAAGGATTAAAGCTGCTCAGACCCAATCTATTCAGGACTTCTTCATCTGTATTCCATTTGCATTATGCAGACACTTGTACACATGTCTGTTTATATTTAAAAGCTGTCAGAGAGATAGAAAGTCTGTCATATTTAATTCTGATTTAAAAAAGAAAAGAAAAAACATCACTCGGAGAAGTATTCATAGTGGTTTTGTTTTTAACAAGGTAGATGCTTTATGACCAAACAGTAACAGTTTTATATGCAGTACAAACAGCAATGTGTACTGCACACAGAACTTGACCCCTGCCTTGGAAGTTTGTGATGACTGGAGTTTAATTCCTGCTTTTTCGTTCTTGTTCACTACAGGGAGCATAGCCATTATTGTGCCTCTGGTCCTGCTGGTTATTTTGATAACAACGGTCGTGGCCGGGGTCTTCGTTTGCAGAAGGCAGCAGAGGTATTGCAGGAACACAGCATGTGGCTGAGAGGATAGTTCTCTGTACACCTTAAGGGTTAAAATGTGCACTTGTTGCCATGGTGCAAAACTACATATTGAGAAACACACGATATGCAAATTATTCAAATGGCCAGTTTGCTCAGAGTGACCACTTTAGAGGTTTGCAAAGTGTGCACTGTGGAAAATTGTAATGACTTTACAATTAAAAAAAAAAAAGTACTCGAGTACAAATACTATAGCTTAAAATGACTTGTACAGTACCTGCAACATCAGTGTAACATTTTATTATGCAAGCAGATACAGTTCTGAGATCCCTTTCTTTAAATGTCTTTCACGCATGTTGAAAATACTGTATGTCTGTGACCTGACCTAGGGGCAAACGAGTACAGAGGCAACCCATGACTAATGGAGGCATTAATGTGGAGATTGGCAATCCATCCTACAACATGTACGAGGTGGAGCATGATAACCACAATGATGCAGGAAACTTTCTTAAACCAAATTTCACACTGGATCCACATAAGGTTTGTGTGTATGGCATGTTCACTAATAGTATTACTGTGCTTGTGGAAAAGCTGAACTCAGCAACCTTAGGTTAAGACCTTTAGATAAAAAAAAAAACTTGCTGCTTTCAAGAAACAGGTTCATCTGTACAAATAAAAATCATCAACTTTAACCCCGAAGACTTTTTTGTCTTTCTGTGATATGGAATGTGCATATTACATTAGATACAGTATAATCTTTTATAATGGCTTGACACCATTACCTGTCAACTTGTACAAACTTGTAAAGGTTTGTTAGTGCTCCCTTTAATTCAGTAAAAGCATACACCCACACATCTGTGTATTCTCTCACTACTCCCTAGAGTGTTGCTTTCATACTAAGAAATATACTGAATGCCATTTCTATATGAAATTTACTTTTATGTGCTGTAAAGTGGGGTTGAGCAGATTTCAAACTAGAGTGTGTGTGTGTATTGCAGGGATGGTGTGTAAAATCCAGTGATCCTCGCACTCTGAATATACACTCTATCCCTAAAGAAGTTATACCTGGACAGGTGAAGCCCTTTGTCCTAATTAGTGGCTTTGACCATTGCATGACAGACACTAATTAACATCTGTTTCTGTTTGGGTCATTTATTCATCTGATTTTTTCATAAACACAAACTATGCAAAAGTCTTCAGACACCCCTCATTTCTTCTTATTATATGAAACTAAATTAAATTATAGAGATTTTTCACTGCAACAGGCTGCAAAGTGCCTAAAGATGCAATGTTAAAATTGGTGTTTATGTATTCAGCACTCAGCAGCAACCTCATTTTCCTTCTTGTCTATTCCAAGTTGTTCTTAGTTAAGATGTTTTATTGCTTGAAAAATTCATAGGTCTCTGTGTGGCTTAACAAACAAAAACATTCTTCTGAAACTGGTCAGGTACAGGGAATGACTAAAAAAATTAAAGCCGAAAATTGCCAAAAATTAGAGCCAAAAAAATCTTTCAGTAAGCTACTGTAGGAGAACTATCGATCAAGACTACAATTAAAAATACACAAAAGTCTTGCTCTTTGAAAGCGAAATACAAATAAATCTAATGTGTCTCAAGACTTTTGCACAGTAACATATTTCTTTTACCTGTAGCAAGAGCTACAAAAAGTCCAAAAAATATTGCCAATCTTAGAAAAGGTTTAGTATAACATACGTTCAGAATACAAATGTTTAGGTTTTTCAACATCATAAATCTCAGTAATTTGATTTAAATATTTGCCCAACATGTTCAATTTCACATTTCTCTCAATTCTTTCCATACCAGCCTATGAACTACTCCAACCCAGTATATGCCAAGATATACATTGATGGACAGAACTGTCGGAAGCCAGTCATCAGCATTGATGAAAGGAGAGAGCTGCTCCCAAAGAAACTAGAGGGGACAATTCGGGAAACTGCCGCATAGCCTGACTTTACACTTTGTACTCTTTTTTTACGTGAGTGTACAAAATGTATAAAATGTGGAGAAAAAAAAGAATTTTCTATTTCCTATCAGGTCCTGCTAATGTACTTAGGTTTGCTTCTTTGTTCGGCAGCAGCGTTACCTCTCCATGTGTGATAAACTTTGGACTTCGTATATGTCCTCTCCATTAGTTTTTTGTTGTCGTTTGTTTTATTGCTGTTTTTTAGGGTATATTACATATACTGCACAGTATATTTGCAGATTACCCAGTTTAACAAGGAATTAACAGCAGCAAAATTATTCATCCCCCTAAAAAATGTATTTTGCCTTACAGTGTTAACTCAGTGATGGTGTGGGATTTGTTTTATGTTATTTCTTTTGCACATTCCACCATAGTTTTATTACAGTCTTTCAAAATCCATTTTTTATACTTAAATTATGCTCTGTTAATGCGAAACTTAGTTTCACATTTAAATATATAGAAATCTACACTGGCTTTTTCATATTTGTCCATGTTTATCTTTACAGAGGGCTACTGATATCCATTGCATTAAGACTTAATTCATCTCATCTTTTCCATGGTTATGTGTTGTGTGCTAGTAATGAAACTGCCCGGTCATATGTGTCAATTTTCATTCAAGTGATTTTTGCCTTCTGTCACTGAAAATAATGCTGCATATTCTGAGATACTCTCTTTTCATCCAGCTAAATCACATAACACATTGGAGGTGATCAGTATCTTAATAGACAATTTGTAAGAGTACATCATTATCTATCTTTGACAATTAGCCTTTTTACAAGGTAATTTCAGCCCGGTGGAATAGAAATCTCTCGGCTGAACTTAATCTAATCTATTCAGATGTGTCTCTTATACACGAGAGACACAAATAATTCATTTTGTTTGAAGGCTTACTCATGAACACAAAATGAAAGGCACCCAAACTTACTGACTGATTGTTATTGATCAACTTCAGAGACAGTAGAATTAGGTACCCGATGGCTGGCTCGTCATACAGGATGTGATAGAGGAATTAATCTTACTTTACTGCTATGTGGAGAGTGGTATGAATGAAATCCCTTTGTCTGTTACTTTATGAGAGAGACATTACTAAGATACAGTACACCAGATTTTATAATTTTGTATTTGATTTATATGTTGTTCGGCTGCTTGTATTTTGGAAAAAAATGTATTAAATGTAAGTATCTTTTATATAAAATGCATCAGTATGAAATAAAAGCATTTTATTTCCATTTCAGCAGCATTTTGTATTTGATTTTAATGATTATCAATTTATTTGTAGGATCAGCATTCATACAGTACACAATGGACCTCATGTAAGAAGCAATATACTGTATGAACAAATGTTCTCTTATTTTTTTTTTATGTATCCACCATTTATTCTATTTTTGTTCCTACTCCAACATTTCTGGGGTCCAAAAGGCTTTTCTTACAGTATTTCTGCACTTTGGTAAGAGGGTACAGAATGGTCAAGAGTATTCTTACCAAAGCTAAGGAGAAAAAAAACCCTCCCTTTTTCACAGTTTGCAAACTGTTTGTGTAATGCACAGAAGCATTGTTTTAACACTGAGAAACATAAAAAAAAATGCATCGTACAATCAGATATAACCCCTAGCAAATAATAAATATATAATATATAATAAAATATAATAATCAAATGGAATCAAAATGTTCAGTCAATTGTTTATTGTGTACAAAAAATAATCACAGACATGCCACACAACTATTTTCATTTAACATTCCATCGTTCTGGCTTCAAGAAACACTTTTTAAAAAACAAAAAAGAAAGAAAACTATAGTCAATTGCAACTGTTTTTGCAGATCAAGTAGAGGGGAAAAAAGGGAATCATTCAATTCTGAGAAAATTATGGAATCATGAAACAAAAACACTAAGGTATACTGATAGTACTTTGTTCCACCACCTTTTGGTTTTATAACAGCTTGAATTTTCTGAGATATGGATTTAACTATCAATAAAAATTCTTTATCAATCTGGCTCCAACTTTCTCTTATTGCTATTACCAGATCAGCTTTGCAGGTTGGAGCTTTGTCGTGTACCATTTTCTTTAATTCCCACAATAGATTGAAAATCCAGACTATTTGCAGGCATGTCTTTCTTGAAGAAAAGTGTTCACTGCTTTTGCCCTATGGCAAGATGTACTGTATTATCATCCTGAAAAATTATGTCATCATCACCAAGCATCCTTTCAACTGATAGAAGAAGAAAAGTGTCCAAAATTCCAATATAAACCAGTGCATTTATTGAAGACTAGATGTGCCCGCAACTTTGATCGCATGGAATTTAATTGCACACTCGCATTTTTAAAAATGTACAATGCCATCTGTTGAATTTTGGAATGAACTACAATTTTATGTGTTACCATGAAGTGGCTGGAATGAAGGTGTGAGATTGTGTTTATTAAGTAGATTTCAATTGCACACTCATAGGTGTGCAATTAAAAATGTACAGCGCCATCTGTTGAATTCTGAGATGAACTAATGTTTTTTTTTTTATTAACTTTTTTTTTTTTTTTTTAATGACATGAGGGCATTTTCCGTTTCAATTTCAAAGTAGCATATCTTCTCTACCGTGTACCAATTGGCCATTTAAATTTGTTTAGTAGTTTTTACATGATGCCTGCACAATCAAAGAGACAGACAGAGAGACAAAAATAATAAAAAAAAACATCTTAATGTGTTCTATTACTCATCTTACATCCCCCAAATTATTTTTTGCAAATATCTTCAATGTACAGACATGCCAACGTTTTATTATATGTATATACAGTAGAAGATGTATAAATGTAATGACCGTCATCTCCCCTGTACAGTACCTTTACCCGACATGCAACCCCATATCATCAATGATTGTGGAAATGTGCATGTTTTCTTCTGGAAGTTGTCTTCATACATTTCACTGGAAGGGCACCAAACAAAAGTTCCAGGATCATCACCCTGCCCTATGCAGACTTATAATTCATCACTGAATATAATTTTTATCCAGTCCATTATTGCCTTTCTTTACTGTAACCTTGTTTCTTGTCTGTTTAGGTGTTACTGATGCTTTTCATTTGGCTTTTCTGTATGTAAATCACATTTCTTTTAGGTGATGTCTTATAGTTCGGTCACAGACATTGACTCCAGTTTCCGCCCATTTGTTCCTCATTTGTTTTTGCTGTGTATTTTCTTTTTTCAAGGAATATTGAGTGAAGTTTTCTATCCTGACACTTTGATATCTTCCTTGGTCTACCAGTACGCTTCCTTCCCATTTGATATGTAGTTTACCCAGATTTTAGACACAGCTGACTGGGAACAACCAACATCTTTTGCAACATTTGATGATTTACCTTCTTGAAGTTTTATGATTCTCTCCTTTGTTTCAACTGACATCTCTTGTATTGGAGCCATGGTTTATGTCAATAGGCTTGGTGCAACAGCACACCATGGTATGTACGTAAGCACTGCAGACTAATTAGCAGATTTTATCTGGTGCAGGTGTTTGTTTTAGAACTGCAAAGTACAGTACATAGTAATTCCATATGTTTTTCCTCTGCTTGATCTGCACAAACAGTTACATCTGAATAGTTTTCTTTCATTTTTATTTTTCATCTTCTGTACCGCTTTATCCTGTATTTAGGGTCGCGGGGACCTGGAGCCTATCCCAGGAGACTTCGGGCATGAGGCAGGGTACACCCTGGACAGCATGCCAATCCATCGCAGGGCACACACACACATACATACACGCACTCATTCACACACTATGGTCAATTTGGGAACGCCAATTAGCCTAACCTCATTTTTATTTTTTGAGTGTTAAATGAAAATAGTTTTGTGGTATGTCTGTGAATTGTTTCTCTTATTTGAGAAACTATTCACAGACATGAACATTTTCCATGAACATTTTCCAAGAGTAAGAATTCCATATACTTTTTGCCAGGGCTTACACCTCAACTTTGTAAAACTCTAAAATAGGTGACAGAGGTTATCCCCTCACTCCATGTGCCATTAAACCATTTTTTTGATTTTGTCAACTGTGCTTCCCCAGGCTGAGAATGAAGCTATGTGAGGCCCAATGGCTGGCTAATAATATGCATGCTGATGTACAGTAAGTGTACAGTACTGGTTTAGAGTTACTAACACTGATAATTGCTACAAAAAAATCTATAGGAACAAAGGGAAGCTGTAGGGAATTTCAACATTAGCACAGCATTTTGGTCCATTTTGCACTACTAAAAATACATCGCTGCTGCATGTCATTAATGTAAGTGTTTAACATAATGACAAATTGAGATGGATCTCCAATATGTTGTAAACATTTTAATGTAAGTAAATCTTCTATATCAATATTTTTACATCTGCTATATGCATAGAGAGAAACTCTTCTACAGATATTTCCATCATCAATTTCCAAAAGTAACATCTGGCCCACAATTCTGAGCTAGTGATGAAGAATGCTCCAGAAACAGAAACAAAGAGCCAGGAATAGTAAGCACTGCAGAAGTAAATAAATGTTGTTAGTATGCCTCTTCTGTGCACAGGTCTGTTTAATAAAGAAATCTCATTTACTCCAAGGTTTGGTTTTGTAGCTATAAAAAAAAGCCATAAAACATCCTGCTTCATTGTTAGCGGCATGCATGCAAAAATCAAACTGTAGAGTTGCTTGCTTGTGTGGATCAAGTCCCTGTAATGCTATTTTTCACCTGAACTATAGATGAAAAACAAGTGAATTGCAGAAATGTTTGTAGGAAAGACATTGAGTGCATACTGCGATTGGAGAACCTTTATGGAAGATGTGCCAATGCCAAGATTTCCAGATCAAATTTCCAGCTCAACTAAAAGTGCAGAAAAAGGCCTGAAATGCCCTCAAAGTTTTACCATGTTTTAGTTTTTCAGGCTTTCGGGCACAGGCTCACCAGCGTATGACATACAACTTCTGTTTTATCACCTAGTGTAAACATTTTGCACTCCATAATCTCCTTGTTTCCCCTTCTATGCATGTACACTCACCATCCATTATCAAGAACACCTGTACAACTGCACATCTATGCAACTATCTACTCAGCCAATCATGTGAAGCAGTGCAGTACAAGAAATATGCAGAAGCAGGTCAAGAGCTCACATAAAACATCACAATGAATAAAAAGTATGAACAGTGTGACTTTAACCATGTCATGGTTGTTGGTGCCATATGGGCTGGTTTGCATATTTCAGAAACTGATGATCTCCTGGGATTTTCACATACAATGGGCTCTAAATTTACACAGAATGGTGCAAAAAAATACATAAATAAATATAAAAAATAAATAAAGTTCTGTGTTTGGGAACAAATGTCAAAGGAAAATTGGAGCCAGATTGGGTCTAGCCACAGGAAGGCAATATTAACTCATATAGTCACTTTCCACTCACTGTCTACTTCATTACATTTACATTTAGGCATTTGGCAGACGGTCTTATCCAGAGCGACTTACAATTTTTATCTCATTACACATCTGAGCAGTTGAGGGTTAAGGGCCTTGCTCAAGGGCCCAACAGTGGCAACTTGGTGGTCGTGGGGTTTGAACCTGGGATCTTCCAAACCGTAGTCTAATGCCTTAACCACTGAGCTCGAATTTGAATTTGAATTTGAGCTACTCCTGGCCCCTGGCGCCTGGCTTTTTCATTAGATACCCATTTGTGTAGGGTTGTACCCCTTTTGCCTTCTGCCTTAATACCTTATGTCATAGATTAAATAAGGTGCTATTCTTTAGATATTTAGATAGCATAATGCAGTTGCTGCAGGTTTAATCTTCCGTTCCACCACATTCCAAATGAGTGCTACTGCATTGATGTCTGGTGACTATGGAGGCCATTTGAGTACAGGGAACTCATTGTCGTATTCAAGAAGCCAGTCTGATATGATTTTAATTATGATATGATTTTTGGGCATAAAAAGACGGACATGTTTCGCAACAATATTCAGGTAGGATGTGACATTAAAATGCTGCTTAATGTAATCAATGCTAAGGGGCCCAAAGTGTGCCAATATTCCCCACACCATTACACCATCAGCAGCAGTTTAATACACATTTGATACACATTGATACAATGCAGGATGGATCCATACTTTATGCCATAATGTGTTGTTTCTGCCATAATGTAACATCCGAATGTTGCAGCAGAAATCGAGACTTATCAAACTAGGCAACTTTTTTCAGTCTTCTAGTGTCCAATTTTGGTGAGCCCATGGAAATTGTAGCCTCAATTTCCTATTCTTAGCTGACACGGGTGCCACCCAGTGTGGTCTTCTGCTGCAAGATGCAATATGCATAAAAAAGGGTAGGGGCAATGGAGTCAGCAAGCACATCAAAAATTTGTGAGGCAGAAAGTTGAGAGGAAAAGTTGTGCAACCAGTTGCGCCATTTCCGCAAATACCGCACCTGTATGATGTTTCTTTACCTCTGCAAAGTGAGAAATATGTCTAAACAGTAAGCGAGACATAAATACCATCTTAAATGCCGACATGGAAACCAACCTCCTCCAATGTCACTATATTTGTTTACATTATCCATAACTGTTTGATTGAATTCTCTTGTTTTTTCCCTACTAGAATGCTCTGGTAAAATGTGTAGTATATACACAACAACAGCCAGGTCCTACTCTCATTGCTCTCTTCTTACAGCTTATACAGTATGTCTCAGTCTAACCTCCCTTGTCTGATGTTAAAGTCAAAATAAGATAATCAGTATTATTTGTAAAACTTACATCATGTTCTCACAACTCAACCCTAAGTTTGTTTTTTGTGTAGATACAGTACAGTACATGGTTTGCTGCACTGTGTTTCACAAAACCGTTGTAGTAACACCCGTGCTTATGAGTTTTAGCAATAAGGAAAAGGAAAAGTTGAGGTGCAGGCGTAGAGCATGCTCATATCACAGGCTAGACTATGAAAGTGTAGCACAAGGTTCAATTTCCTGCCTTTTTAGCTTAAATGTTTTTTTCTGCCTTTTCATTTCATTTTTATTGGACAATATTAGCCAGCAACAGGTCTATAATCAGATGTGCATAAAAAAATAATAAAAACATAAAAACATGAGAAAAACACATCCCCTCCTTTTTCTTCATCTTTAAATGTCTGCATTTTTCTCTTTTTAAAATACTTTGGAATCACTAGGGTTCATGTTGTTTACAAGGAAAAAAGGTCATTTGTTAAAGACCCTCCTCCGGCTCAGAGCACAGCTCTGCCTCAGAGTCGCCATTTTGTCTTTGATTATAGCAAGCTTGTGTTGAGAACTGAGCATGGGATGTCTACAACATGACAAGAAGAAAGACATGCTCTGTTGGTGCTGTTAATAAAAACTTTAAAAAATTATTTTAAAAATACGGGACAAAACCCGTCCCGTATTGATTCAAAACGGGACGGGTTTTGTCCCGTATTTTTAAAATAT
>JAQQZT010000036.1:14200851-14224145 GCA_030068275.1 Clarias platycephalus | reverse complement strand
AAAGTAGAAGTACACAAAAAATCTACTCAATTACAGTAATGCGAGTAAATGTAATTCATTACTTTCCACCTCTGGTTAGATGGTATCAGTATATATTATATAACTGATAAAAAATGCAATAATAAACACATTCGCCAGATTTTTCAAACCCAAAGGGGGGGGTGAGGATGGGGGGTAGGCGAAAGAGAGGTGATGACGGGGGGGCGCCGGGAGGGAGTCTCGCCCAGGGAGCAATTCAGTGTAGAACCACCACTGGAGCGCAGACTAACAGAATCACTGCTGTAAAGTAAAACAAACAAACAAATGAACCCGCACCTACCTCTGTGTGTGTTAGAGCAGAGTCTTAATATCTGTCCGCGCGCGTGTGTGTGTGTGTGCGCCTAAGAGCTGTTACGGTCTTTATGATTTATGGTCTTTACGATTATTATTATGTTTTTGCACAAAAATACATAGAATTAGGCAATAGGGTACTAACTTTCACACATAATTATACATGTAAAAAACAAATGTATTTTAAATTGCATATGCCAAAAAAAAGGCATTTTTTCAGCCACAGAAAAAAAGGTGCTTATTCAAATCCAAATGGAAATTCTTTGATTAAAACAGCTTAAAAATGCATTTGGTCCACTGATTACAGAATGAGTAATTACTTTAAAACTGTTTTCCAGAAAGTAAGAGCACATTTTACATTTACAGCATTTGGCAGACACCTTATGTAGCAACTTACATAAGTGCTTTCAAGTCTCCATAAATAAATATATCCTTACATTGGTTCAGTAGGTTACTGACTAGGAGTATCATCAGTCAAACTGCTTTTTTTTGGATGATACCTAAGAAACAGATATGTCTTTAGCTGCGGTTTAAAGATTGCCCATGACTCAGCTGTATAGACATCTAGAGGAAGCTCATTTTACCATCTAGGTGAGAGAACAGATCCCTGAGAGATGGTGGGACCAGTCAAGCATTGCTGGAGGATTGGAGGGAACATGGTGCAGTGCGGGGTATGATAAATGCTTTGAGGCAAGTGGGTGCTGGGTCACTTTTGGCTTTGTAGGCAAGCATCAGTGTTTTGAATTTGATGCAGGCAGCTACAAGAATCCAGTGGAGGGAGTGATAAAGTGGGGTGGTGTGGGAGAACTTTGGAAAGTTGAAAATAAGTCACACAGCTACATTCAGGCTCAGCTGCAGGGGTCAAAAGGCACACAGAGGAAGACCTGCCAGGAGTGAGTTGCAGTAGTCCAGTCTTGAATTAGCAAGGGACTGAACAAGCATCTGGCCTGTGTGGTGCAAAATGGGTAAATTCTTCTGATATTATAAAGAAGAAATTGATGAGATCATGCAAGGTTAGTAATGTCAGAGCAAATGGACAGTTGCTTGTGCAGGATTCACCCAAGGTGGCAGGCAGTGACTGAATGTGTGATCTGAGAGTTGTTTAGGGAGATTATAAGACCCACATGGATGAATACCCTGGGATGAACAGCAGTTCAGTTTTGCCGACATTAAGTTGCAGTTAATGAGCTGCCATCCAAGATGAGATGTCTGCTAGTCATGCTGAGATTTGAGGGGAAACTTGAGGGAGGAAAAGAGAGATTGAGTTGTGTGTTGTCCGCATACAAATGGTATGAAAAGCCATGTGAGGATATGACCTCACCAAGAGATTGGTTTTCACAATTTGAAAACTGCATTTTGTATTTACTCGAGTGATCTTTGTGTAATATTAAAATTTGTTTGATGATCTCAACCATTTAAATGTGACAAATATGCAAAAAACTAAATCAGGAAGAGGGCAAATACTTTTTTTCTGCTGCAAACACAATAAAAATGGTCAATCTCAAAAGAAACAATTTCTTGGTGCACATACAGTACAGTACAGTATATTTGTAGAGTTAGTTGTTACTTAAAGCAGGTTAACCTTGGGCCTCCGAGTGGCGCAGTGGTAAAGTACTCGCCCTATCATCCGGAGATCGCTGGTTCGATCCCTGGGTGATGCTATAACCTGGAGGCCTAGAGAGAGCTGATTAGCCGAGCTCTCTCAGAGGGGAGGGATGAGAGGTACTTTGTGCTCCCACATTAATACGGCTCTACAGAAAAAAAAAACATTCAGGGGCGTCTGTGAGCTCACGTAAGCGGAGGGAGCGGATGGCGCTGTCCTCCGAGTGTTTTACTCCGCCCCCAACGGTGCGTGAGCGAGCAGTTCGAAAAGATGGTCGGTGACATCACGTGGGTTGGAGGAATCACGTGATAGTCTGCGGCCCTCCCGACTGAATGGTGGTAGTAGCTTAATGTAGCTTAAAATTAGGGAGAAAAATCGGGGAAAAAATCCGAAAAAAGGTAAAAAAAAATAATTAAAAAAAGCAGGTTAACCTTGCTTGTTCTTTAGGGTTCGGTACATCATAATTTTATATACAAAAAATACTTGCAAAAAGAAAAAGTGCTTGGCACCGTCAATGATGGCAACATTTTAGGCAACACCTTTAGGTACAGTACTGCAGTGTTGCATGTAAATTCCTCGTTGCTGGTTTGCTTCTTTCAGACCTTAAACATCATAATGTGCAGAAAGGCTGAAGCGATAAGGTCTTCCTGTTTTTTTAAATAGTCATTACACTGCACGGTCATTACACTTCTTTTCTATTTTTTTTACTTGGTTCTGCACAAAAAATTGTCATCACACCACCAAGAAGCTGACTAGCTATTGCTGTCTATTATTGCTAATTCCTAAGTTATGCATACTTTTTTAAGTTAATGTCTCCAATAGGTTACTGATCCTAAAGAGAAGTGCACAAAATATACAGTATGAATATGGCCATTCTGATTGTGATGGAAGTTGACACTCAATATTCACCATCAGAGGTTATTGGCTTCACCACTGTCCTTGAGGAAAATATCAACGTTGAGTGTGTCAGGGACATACTACATGCATTTCTTTTTTCTCTTTACCCTTTTATGTGCCCTGAACATTGAGTACCCAAAAGAGATGAAATGCACCTTTGAGGTAATGCAGGAAATCTTTTCAGGGCTTGGCACCAACTGCCCAGCAAAAGTGCAATCTCATAAAAACAAGCTCTTGCAGTAATCTCCTGAGATTTTTTTTTTCTATAGCAATTGCTTGAGGAAAAGAATTTAATCTTCAGTGTGTCTGCTATTAGAAAGCTAGAACAGTGTTTCACAATTGGTGATACAGTACTTGTAGTTTGTTTATTGCTCTAAATATGCAATATCCTGTGTGGTATTGCACTGTGCTATGTGTGCTATGCTGATATTTTGTTAGTAATCATTAACTCAAATCAACTCAGATTTATTTTCTCTTGGTCTCATAACCTGCTCACAGGAAAGCATTATGCACCCTCTTCTACTTAAATGAGCTCACAAGAGCTCACAAGATGCCCACAATTGGCAATGGCATCAGATGTGAAAAGCTCTGGATATGCCCACTTATGCAATACTAGCCTAGTTTCAGAGCCCAAATAATAAAGCTTAATTTAGCCTTCCCACCAGCATCTTACTCAATGAACAATGTCCAAGAACCCAGTTACCCAGTTTAAGTAACTTTTATGCACTGCACTACATTAGCCCCTTTACACAGTACATGCAGTACATTTTGCACCTACGTACCACAGTCAGCTTTTTTTTTTTTTTTGCTCTCTGTACAGTCTTTTACGTAATAATAATAGTAATAATTGTTTGTACGTAATAGATCCTATCCTCCTTTCTATTTTTAGCCAGTTTGATCCACATTACCAAGACAAATTCCTTGTATGTGAAAAACCTACTTGGGAATAAATCTAATTCTGTTTCTAAGCCTGATTCCAATTCTGAAATTAAAT
Organism: Clarias platycephalus; assembly: GCA_030068275.1. NCBI lineage: Eukaryota > Metazoa > Chordata > Actinopteri > Siluriformes > Clariidae > Clarias > Clarias platycephalus. The sequence continues at coordinate 14,220,321 of JAQQZT010000036.1, read as the reverse complement.
TATCTACCAACACACTGTCACGGCATGTCCACCTTTTAGGACAGTAGGGAAAAGACTGCACAGGCCCCCTCAGCATTTTCACTTTTGCACAAGATGCAGCTTTTATGAAAGGAAAAGGAAAAGCTGAATAGCCACTGAGACTCCCGTCTGTGACCCAAGGAGTGCTAAGAAGGCCCGTCAGGCCAATTTCTAAAGTGTGAATAGTGCATTCTGCAAATTGCATTTTCAATGACTGTGTAATAAAATGTAATACACACTAAATATCTAAAAGATAACCAACTTTAGAACCAACATTTCAAAATCTAGCACATCACACCTCATTTATCTGGTCATGGGATGTCTGGTGTTGACGTCTATTGGGCATCTTTAAGAAGTACAATGTTAACTGGGTTCTTATCCCCTAAATTTTTCCAGACATGAATTCAAGGTCACGTTAAAGAACATTTAAATTCAAGACAAAACAGGTCAATCAACGAACCGTAGCGTAGATTTCGCCATCCTACTTACTGTTCATCTAGTATTTCCTGGGTTCCCTTCCTTTTGTTAATCCTGTTATGGTACCTTCGGCAAATTATATAAAGACACATTGCAATCTCTTTGTCCTCCCCTCAGGGTATGCTTGTAAATGAGAATATGTTTTGTGTATCATCCAAGGTAAAGGAAAGGTCCTCTACCCTGAAGGCAAGTGCTTGAATACACAATGCTGGTCTAAATGAACCATGTGAGAGTGTTGCAGACTTGTTAAGACTGTTTGTCTTTTTGCCGCTGATGATTCATACACTGTTAACAGAACTTGATCAAATGTAGTACAAATTAAAATGTATGTAGGTTTTTTTTGTATGTAGGTTATTATGCTTTGTATGAGCTTGTCGGTAAAAACTAAAGTTTTTTGGATGTCAATGAGTTCCACAGCCTGTAGATTTTCTTGAAAATTTTAAGCTTTATGGTCCAGGACTTTTGCTCTGAGGGGAGAGATTGAAAGGTGCAGTGACTAGAATGTTCAGACCTAGTGATGAGACTCAATCTTGAAAAAGGAGACAGCCAGTAATATTTTCTGCAGTACAAATAATGGGCTGATACTTGAGCCTCTCTTGTGTGATCACTGAACAAAAATGTTCACTGTTCATGAGATGATGTAAGAAACCCATATAATGGTGAAGAAGAACTGTGATTTTTCAAAAGTTGTAAAAAGTTTACAGTAAGATCCTTTGAGGTGCTGTTATCAATGTAGAGAACACAGAGTAGAGGTGTGAGCGCACAACCTTATGCAGCCACAGGACTGCAGGCTGAGACAAGTGATGATTTATATACTAGCCACATACACTGTTTTCTGGCTATTAGGATGTCCCTGGTCCACCAACAGATGGACACAGGCACAGACAGACAGCAGGGACAGATTGGTTTGTATTAGCTGTGAGATTAAATGGGCTGTCATGTTTTTGAGGTAGGGAACAGGCAAGCCAAAGTCCTTCTGCCCCAAGTCTGTCAAAGCGATTCTCTTGCCAATGCTCCTGCGCTGATTTTCAGTCATTCAAGATCAGCCACCTATTTACTTGAATGAGGATAGATACGTAAAAAAGAATTCGAAACTGCTTTTTAAATCCGTCATAAACAGTGCAAGTAATCTTTAGTCTTCAACTCAAATAACACAATTCGATCCGTCTAATGCATGTACCCAGCATCTGTGAAAGGTGTTTTCTGATAATACTTCACCCAACAAGACATTTGGCTCTATTTACTCAGCAGCAGAACTTCCATAATACACCCAACATGCCATATTTTCATTTTCAACAATGGCCTTAGCCTACTCCATACTATTTTTGACCAAGCTCATGTATCTCAAAAACAGAAATAGTGCATCAAACAGAAATTGATTGAATTTATTGACAGCAATCGATCTGTACTGCTGTCGCCTTGTATCTCCAGGGTCTGTGTTCGATTCTCGCCATGGCTCAGTGTGCATGGAGTTTGCATGTTCTCTCTGCTCTTGGTAGGTTTCCTCCGGGTACTCCGGTTTCCTCCCACAGTCTAAGGGACATGCAGATTAGGCCAATTGCCATTCTCAATGAAGCAGGAAGCAGGAAACAGTGGGCTTCATTTATCAAGATGGTATGAACAGATTTATTTGACAATGGTTCATATGAGTGTTAGGGCAACAAGGTGAAGAGGATCCATGTGCAGAATCTGTATATATCAAGAGAACACCAACATAGAAAACTTTTGACCTTGAAAAAACCCAAAATATGGTAACTAGGTAGAAACAAATATGACTAGGAGAAATATTCAGGCATATCAGAATCTAAAAAACTAACACATAATAACCATAAGGAATGCCCAAACTTAATATGCCTTAATATCACACAGTTGGAGTTCCAAATATCCCTGGGAGATTGATGTCCCCTCACCACAAAGCCAGCAGGGGGAGCAATGAAACAAAGTTCTCAAAGCTGCAAATGGGGAGATCAGACCCCTAGCAGGGCAGGCAGGCAGGCTTAGAATCCTCTAAATCCACTAAACTAGAAAGCAATTCCTAAACTGAGCAGGAAGACATATGACTGGGATCCAGAGCACATTCCAATGGGAAGCAAGGACATGGACTAATGTTCTAAATGATAAGTGACTGATTTCTTAAGCTGCAATATGTCATGTACTCCCTAGTGTGCCATCATTAGGCCTCCTGTGACACTTACAGTACATGTCTTCTTGCTATTTTAACAGTAGGTTGGAGAAGGTGCACTCTCATTTACATTAGCTCTGACACATTGCTTTGGATAAAGTAAAGCAGTTAACCTGCATGATTTGCTTGCCGTCCATGATTACCTGGGACCTAGAAATTAAATATACTTTTTCATTGAATTAAATTTTCCTTTAAATCAACACAATAATCAGTTATGAGTTGTAGAAAAAGTCTTCTGTGCTTTTTCCCCCCCAAAGATTTTGCACCAGGTTTATTTTGTCTGTTGTCTTTTCAGGTAGCCCAAAGAAATATATTTTATTACTGTATGGAAAACCCCAGAAGCATACATCTGCTTCTAGTCTCCAGCCTGGTTAAACGAAACCATATACAGAAACATTATTAATTTGATACTAAAAGAATAGTAGTAATAAAAAAAAAATTCATTATTTAATTATAGGAAGTAGTTGGTCATGAAAATTTACAATCCAGAAAAAATAACATTTAATTAAACCTGTAGTTACTGGTTTTAGACTTTGCACTCTTTAAACAACCAACTCTCTGCATCAGTGATTTTCACACTCTGGCAAAAGAGCAAATGTGGCTCAGCAGTTATTATTTGTGTGAAGTTTTTTTTTTTATTATGTGAAGAGAACTAAATCAGTATCATCATGATTTCTATAATCTGTAAAAAATTACCAAAATGTTTTCCCAAATTAACAACTCCTATTTGTTCTATATTGCAAAGCAAAAATTACATCCAAAAACAATTCCACCTTTGTTTAAGGGTTTAATGCAATGACATTATTTATGTTTATTGGTTTAGTGCTAATAACACTCATACCACTGTGCTCCTGGAAACACTGGGGGAAAAAAGTAGAAATGCCAGATGCCAACACTGTCAGTACCAGCTCTGACAGTTCCTCAACCTGAGTTGCATCACTCAAGTTCATAATTGGTTGGGATGAGCACAGAACTGTTTTTACTGCAGTCATTATTTTTTTGTTTGTACCTGTCCACAATATTTTCAAGATAATTAAGTTGGTTTTATTTCTCAAAATACAAAAATACAAAAAAAGCAATATTAACTATTGTGAGATCATTATTATTTGTGTACATGACAGTATGTACAAATGTAATACAAAGCCATGTATCAATCCTTGTTGTACACCTTAAAATACTTTGGATTTCTGGTACATGCATGTTGTTGTCTCACAGCTCTAGAGTCTCCACTTCGATCCTTAACTTGATTTACTCTCTGTGCAGTGGTTTGCATGTTTCTCCTGTGTCCATGTGGGGTTCATCTGGTGTCTCTTACATACCAAAAACATGTTAGAAGCTAAAATAGGGCTCAAATAAATTGGCCCTAGTTGGTTGCTCTGTAATGGTACAGTGTTCACAAGATAGATTCCAGATATACAACGGCTCAGACCAGAATAAAGCACTTGCTGTAATGTGTTACATGCACTTCATTCATCAATACAGTAATTATAGTATAGTACAGTGTTTAGTTTAAGTAAAATAATTAAATTATCCAGTTATTTCTCTGTTACAAAATATCGTCAGCAAGAACATGTTTCATCTGACCATTTTGCCATAACCAGCGTCTGCAGATTCCAGTTTTCTTATTTACATTTTACAATGTTCTTTGTTGTGAGATGAGTATTATTATTATAATAGCTGTGTGCTCTGAGCATGCAGGCACCCCACCGAGTCCCTCCTTCTGTGTGCTGCAGCAGTGCTTATGAAAGCAGATGACAGTAATCATCTTGTCCCAGCTCCCCTCATATAACCAAAGCTGTAGTCCATACCTTTTCTGGAATTTTCCCATGTCCCCCCCAAGTGCTGCTCGACCTCCCACCATTAGTTCGCTAGTCAGGTCTATTTCACCAACAAACTAATATTGAAGAAGAAACTATAGTTAAATGGCAAATCAATCTCTGCACAATTGCTAGCCAAGATGAAATTTCTGCAAGGAATAGCACTGTCTTTACCCAGCTTATATCTCTTCCTCTAGCATTATTACTCTCTGTTATCAACATTTGGCTTGAAATATCTCCACCGAGTGTTGCACTGCTCTGTACAAATTCCCCTCCAAAATTACCATTTTGAGATCATTGCCTTTCCGGTATCACCATAAGATTGGCTGGCTCAAATATAGGCTGAAAAACACAGAGACTGAAGGTAAAAAAGAAAAAAGTGTAATTGAATCACTGTTTTGGTCAAAAGTGACAAATGCTGATTATATGCACCCTTTTTCTATAAAAATGTAAGTGATATTTTAAAATATTGACAGATTGATTGTCCTTGCCGCATGTGCTGATATAAATTTTAAAAAGTGTATAAATATAAATGCTACATGATAGCAATACAAAAAAGTTCATTTGTATTCCAAGTCTACTACTATTTTATAAAAATTCTGCAGTGCACTGCTTTAAATCAGTATTTCAACAGACATGTACCAATGACAAAAAATTTTCTGCTTTAAATTTTTTAAAGCATTCACCACAGACTGGTCCATCATGTTTTCAGGTTGTTCATCCATCTAAGCATTCATCTGTTTCTAAGATTTGAGATTCATATGGCCTAAAACCTGAAGAACATGTGACTGAATGTTTGTAAGATTTATGAGAGCTGTTCAACTCTAACTGGGACTTCTGATTGCGCAAAATAATAGAGCAGTTTTGATAGTAAAACTATCTTTGTTTCTCTATACAATCCCCTGGTACAATAATGCACTTATTCCAGCATTTCACTAGTGCTTGGAAAGATTTCCCAGTACGGTGAAACCTGGGATTGCGAGTAACGAAGTTTGCGAGTGTTCCGAAAGATGTTTTTAATAAATTTTGACTTGAAAAACGAACAAGTCTTGGTTTACGAGTACCGAGTATCATGTATCACGCATGCGCTTCTTGTTTTGACGCCGAGCGTCACATGATCACAACTGAGCCAACGGTTTTTCTCTTGGGGTTGTGGGTAATCCTGTCTCTTACTGGTATAATAATTAGTGCGTGTCTCTTACGTGCACGCGTTGCATAATCAACATCCTTGCACACATGTACTGTTTACTATAAAACTGTGATCATGTGTGTGTGCATAAAACATATTTTATTTTGTGTCTGTATGCGTGTGTGTGCGCGTGATGAATAAAGCAAAAGCAAGTCTAGGTTAAAAGTTTAGAGAGGTTAAAAATTTATTTTCTCTCTCTGCTCAAGGCAGCCTGCTCTTTGTGTCTGTGCGCCCGCGCGTCATTGGACACTGTGCCACACACACGCACACATGCACACACACACACACACAGACCCCTCCTAATTTCGCCTTCACAGACACACAGATACACACACTCCTTCTCTCTGCTCTACACAGAAACACTGCTCTGTTGCGATTCTTTTCAAAAGTAAAGTGCAGGTTAATTTGTTTTATTTTTACTTTACAGCAGTGATTCCGTTAGTGTGTCGCACAATCGAGTGTCATTAGAGAGATTTCTTGTTTATTTTTCCGATAAACAGTGTTTCCGTTGTGTGCGCATGTGTGTGAAAAGAGTGGAGGAAGGGTAACTGTGTATGACGAGAAGGGGGAGAGGGGAGCTTACTTTAGATTCACACACACATACACAGCGTCTCCATGCACAAACGGAAACACTTATCTGTCGGGATTTAATTTTACTTTTTTTTTAATCTAAAGTGCAGGTTAATTTGTTTTATTTTTACTTCATAGTTTGTGTTAATTTTATTTTTGTATTTATTTTAATTTATTTTATAATAATTTATATTATTTCTTTGGGAAAATTCAATTTGGTTTGCGAGTGTTTTGTTATATGAGCCTGCTTCCGGAACGAATTATGCTCGTAATCCAAGGTTCCACTGTACACTGGCGCCATGATCAGATTGCCTGCTTCACTCCATCTTTATTGCTGAAATGCTGGCCTCCCAGGAACTCTAATGGTCCAAACTCTAAGGGGGCTGTGTCATCGTTCCTGTAGAGAACACTGGGGAAAACCACAATCACTCAGCTGGACCCCCTCCTCTCTGAATCAGCAGTTCCAGCTTTGCCTTCTGGCAAAAGTCCCTGCTTTTAACTGGGATGACCAAATAGAGTATTTGGAGATTAGGTTGATTTGCTCGACATTTGGTCTGGATATGCATGACTTGATGACCCTCATTTGCAGTCCCCCTTCAGTGCTCAATGTTAGCCAGGTGGCTTTCCTATTTTTTGAGTGGCACACAAGCGCAGTCTTAAGAGGGGAAGAAAACACAATCACTATGGAATACGCCCATGATTGTGTTTTCTTCCCATTTTGAGACTGCGCTTGTGCAGTTTTGTACAAAGCCACAACATTTCCCTTCTGTAGTCCACACCTTGGTGTTGAAAAATGCTGCCACGGTGCTCCATGTGGAGATAAAGACTCTTCTGAGCAAAGGGGCTTCAGGTGGTTTCTCCTTCAAAAGCGAACCCAGGTTTTTACAGCAGTTATTTTGACGTTCTGAAGAGAGGGGGTGGGCTGCGTCCTATTTGAGACTTACGCGTACCGAACATATTTCTGAATGTAGTAGGTCCAGGCGATTGGTTTACTAAAATAAATCTCACGGACGCTTACTGTAGCATAGCGATCTTTTCAGGTTCAGAACATTTTTGCATTTTAGGGCTTGGCCTACAAGTACCTACTGCTTTTGCTCGGCTTGTCGCTAGCTCCCCGCATGTTCACAAAGTCTTGTCTTCAGGGGAAAAGCATTCGCATATTGTCACATTTAGACAACTGGGAGCTAATAGTGAGCTCCAGAGAGAAAGCGGAGAGACAGACAACACTAGTTTTGTCTGTGGGTATCTCAGTAAACATGTAGAAAAGTTCCCTGACTCCGAGTCAGCAGTTTTTATTCCTTGGTCTTGAGATATGCTCTGTTACCATCTGAGCATATCTGTCAGAGCTTCTGTCAGACCTACTCCCTTGGGGGTATGTTGCATCTGTTAGTGGTGGGTCAAATCTAGGAGTACTTTGGCAGGGCAGTAGTGGATCTCTTTGCATCCAGAGAGAATGCCCACTGCCCACTATTCTTTTCCTTAATAGATCACAATGCCCCTCTGGGGATCAATGCACTAGCAGACGTAACTGTTGAAAGGTTCAATCTGATAACTAAGGGTCTTCCTCCAAATCTGGTTGAGACAATTCTCGAAGTGCTTAAGCCTCATCTACTAGAGGTTTATACACTTACAAGTGGCGAGCATTTGAACAATAGTGTCTTCCATTTCATTGCTTCATGGTGGAGGTTTTGTCTTTTCTACAGGAGCTGTTATAGAAAGGCCTTTTCTTCTGTACTATTCAAGTATACGTACTTAGGGGCTATATCAGCTTGTCATATTGGTTTTGACAGAATGTCACCGGGTGCACATGTTCTAACGATAGGTTTTTAAAGAGGAGCAGACCATCTGCTACCTACTGTGAGTTCCAGTATGTTCGAATGTGGCTTATGTACCTAAGGTTGTCTCCACTGATTATAGCTTAATGGTCTTCAACCTTCGTAGCTTCTGCCCTCCTCGATTTGCTCCTGAGGAGTAGGGAAAGTTTCATACAGTACTTTGTGCACTGTACGTGCACTATGGGTCCACACTAACCGTACAATAAATATGCGATTATGTGATTAATCATTTGTCTGCTTTGCCAGTCCAGTAAAGGGTAAGGTGCAGTCTAAACAGCGTCTTGATGTAACGGCCCCCTTGGTGGCTAATTCTGTCCTCTCCGCGGGGTCCATGATGCAGTAGAGTAGCTATCAGGGTTCTTGGTCCATAACTTTGATGGACGCTTGGCCATTGTGAATGTATGTCCCATATGATATGTGTTGTACCGAGTGAATCTACTGAAAGGGAACGAATGATTATGACTATAGCCACTGTTCCCTGAGGGAAAGAAACAAGCGGTGACTATGGCTTATATGTATAGGCAGGGCTACATCTACGGTACCACACGATATGTGTTGTACTTTGTACAAGGAAACAGAGGGAACAGAGGTTATAGACATAACCATTCGTTTCATTGCTTCCTTTATCCAAAATCAGGTGGGATTTACCTTAAATAGAATAGCTTCAGCTCGGTTCCATCTTAGCACTAACTGCACATTTTTACTCACCAAATGAGCAATACACAGTTGGTGATATTGATAGAGAGTGCCAGAAGTATTTGAGTCATCACCACTGAATAATTCAACACACATTGTGCCACAAAGAACCATAAACTGCATGCAGATAGAGAATCATGTTACAGATGAGTAAAAGAACAAATAGTGTCTGACATGTTTCTTTCATCAATCCTGGAAGAGGATGCAGCACATAATATGTGTTTTATTTTATTTTTTAATGGAACTTTGGTGTGCTTTGTATAATATATAGAGCTTATGCTTCTCAAATAGGTCACATGTTTTTGTATGTCAGTGTTTGCATATACTGTAACTTTATGGCAATATATTACATTTAATATAAAAAAGCATACACAAATCTGGAATATGTGCTTTTATGATGTAAAAAATAAAACCAAGAAAAAAAAAACTGACAATAACCTGGTAATATACTGTAAGTGCAGGCAACCTTCTATAATGGGAAGTGGTAATTGTGATTAACGCCTAATAAAGATACACTCTTTCTCTATGTTTCTTGGTTATAACAAATGCTGAATCAGTGTAATGCTGAATCAGTTTGCAAGGAGCTTCCAAAGCATATGTGGCCTCTCACTGTCAAAACGCTCAGAAGAAAATTTCCAAAAGATGAAATGAACCATAGAGTACCATTTAAGGCCATTAACAACAAGTGGGAAAAAAAACAGGACACCACAGTGACATTACCAAGAACAGGGTGTCCCCGCAAAAACACATTTGGCAAGCTGCAAAGAGAGCTTCAGCACCATTAAAGAAGATATGGCAATAACTAACAAATACTTTGCCTGACCAAAAAGAAAGAAAAAGCACCACACTGTTAGACTTCTCATTTAGCATAGATTACAGCACACAATGTAGTGTCAGTTCATGTGTAGAAATTACTAATCATTCTCCCAGAACCACACTTTGAATCAGAATAACAGTTTGAATCCTGGAATATGCTAGTCTCATCAAGGAAGAAAAACAACATAGACGTAATAACCTGGTCATTCAGTACATTCAGGTCATTGCAACATAACATTGCTGAGCTTAGACTTGACCAACTGATGCAACAACAAATCATAACCATAATCATAATCATAATCATTGCAGCCAGAGGCTTGTACAGTGGCCACGATGCATGACACACCCATCGCCCTGATGGATGGTGAATTGTGTCTCATATGACCATATGATCTTTTTTTCAAATGCCTTAAAGTCAAATCTCTATGATCCCTTGTTTTTTACTGATTTGTCCCACTCCATTAATGTTCTTTTTTATTTTTTTTTATTTTTACCACATTTCTTCCACAAATCTGAAGGTTCCAGTAATCCCAGTAAACTCCTAATTTTTACTTGAAAATAATTTGCTATAATGTGGGTATATATACTGTGTGTATATATATATATATATATATACACATATCTAAGCTTTGTAGTGGCAGCATTAAGCTATGGGGCTGGTTCTCTTCAGCATGGACTGGGGCTGTAGACAGGAAAGATGAAACTATGGATGTTTCGAAATACTAATCTGTTTTGGCATAAATTCTGCCAACTTCTGATACACAGCTGAATGATTTATCTTCCAGGAAGGTAAAAAGTGAATAAATTGGGCATCAGGAAGGATTAATAAAATTAATAAATTTGTAAAGTGACTCTTCCTTTATATATATAAAGGTACTACTCCACATAGTCTCCATTACAAGTGGTGAATTTGCACAATAATTGAAACCAATTCTTGAATCCTCTTTGAAAATTGTGTTCCACTGTGCTGCAGAATGTTTATACATATGACACATTTGACAGGAGAAATGTGCATAGATAGATGAAGTTTAAAGAAGGGGGAAAACCACTGAAGACAAACCATGATCTGTGTTGTTTATAACATATTGGCTAAAGATAAGAATGAAAGATGTCCGATAATCCGATAAACCCTAAAACATGTCTTGATAATCCATTGCCTAAAATATCAACACAAACTAAACTTCAGGGTTTACTGGGAGCACAATGAGCCAAACAGTGCTGGTGTGGACTTGAATTTACTCTTGTCCACACCAGAAGCCACATTTTGAAGTTGATGCCCACATCACCTGATAGGCATACTGGTTAGACAGGTTACATCTGCACTGACAGCCAGCCCTGCTTTCAGGAGATCGGGCTGCTGTGGCTAATGCAACACTCTCTGTGCTTTATTTTATCATTCTCCAAGAAGTGGCTTCACCTTTTTAGCTACCTCAGCCATTATGGAATTTCAAAGAGACAGTAAGTAAAGGGTATTATATAAATAAGATGCAAAAAAAAACAAAGGTATGATATAAATACTATTTACTAGTGTAAGTACCTGTCTTGGCGGGAAAATAATTTTTAGAAATAGTTAAAAGGTTAAAGCTAAATACACTCCCTATTCAGTAATCAGAGAGTGGATCACAGATAAGAAATTGAAAAAGTAGATCAGATAAAGAGGTTTTGTCTTAAAATGTCTCCAGTTATACTTATTTCAGTGCTGAAAATATATAATAAGTAATCCCAGTAAAAATATTCAATTTAGCTTTTCTAATCAATATCTATAGATGCAGGTGTTTGTTTACATTAAGCAATAGCCTATTATAAACTTTTTGCTGTTGTTGTTGTTGTTGTTGTTGATAAATTTGATTATTGAATCTGTTCAAAAACTGTTCATAACATTGCTTTTACTCAACATTTCACTTATGGTGCAGGTTAAACTTCAGGCAGATATCTAAGTAAAAATATGCACAAGTTTCATAAAATTTTGTCAAGCGGTCAATTTAAGACACAGCCACAGTTTGATGCATGCGCAGTACGCTGTCAAAACTTGTGGTTTACAATCTGGCATATAATTGCTCGTAACTTCACCTCTCCTCAGCATTTTTTTTTTTTTTCATTTATGGTGCAGGTTTAACCTCAGACAAATACAGAAGTACTCGCAATGTCTCATTAAATTCTGTTAAGCCAGTTTTGCATGATGCTGTGACAAAATCTGTCCGGACAGACATGTAGACAGAATTTTTTTTGTGACAGGTTTCGGTCCTGCGATGGCAGGAGAGGGAGAGGAGATTACGCCGTATATAGGGCAGCCATACCATACGTCATTCGCACGCCATTCACATGGCCGCGGTTATTTGACGTGGCTCCCTCTGTATGAAACATGAAGATATCATTGAAAGATCAAGTTCTGACCAATATATAGCCAAAAAAATTTTTTATATAGAGAATAATAATAATAATTATTATTATTATTATTATTATTATTATTATTATTATTATTATTATCATAACATCATCATCGTCATCATCATCATCATCATCAGTAGTAGTAGTAGTAGTAAACTTGTCATAATTCCATAATACCTATTACCTGTTAGTTGTTGTTGTATGTTGATGTGTGATGTTAGAACGAGAGCGATATGGTTCATACAGATAAGAGCAAGAGATGAGAAGATACATCAATCCTTATTGCTTTCTTGTCAGCTTGCTGCATTATGTAAATTAATGCAGAACAAGTATGGACAAAACAATAAGGCCATGATGGGCAGATGATTATCTTTCTATGAGCAAAATCACTTAAGACATTGAAGGCTCTACTCAAACAGAATGTAGCATGAATCTAAATGACTACCACAAAATAATAAAAGGAAATGAACACATAAAAGTGTTTGTGGGATGATCCAAAGGACAAAATGCAAAACAGAAGGCAAAACATACTGGAGAACAAAGATTGAGCATTTGATAAACACTGCATCACTTACTGTGCTGCTGTCACAAATGGGCCCAATTTCTTTCATTTTCACACTCCATTGCTCCAGGCTGACAGAGCTCTACTGCTCTCTGCTCCCTCATACATGCAGCACCAGCAACTGTGTCTCGCCAATTAGAGGGAGAGGAACAAAAATACTACTATAGGCTGATAACCAATCTAGCTAGTAGCATTTATGTTCAGTCTCACTGCCAGTTCCACATGAACAGTTCTACATAGACTTGCGATGCAATAAATATCCAAGAAGCTTTTCGCATCACCAGGTGACACTTGTGCCATACTGCCGTCACGGCAGATATAACCAAATGGTCCTTAAAGATACAGGGAATAAGGTTTTGGAATTTCAACCTCTTTAGTAGAAAAATGCAACTGCAAAATCTACATTGTGGGTTTTGCTGCACCACATCCTCTCACTAATCTTAAGGCCATGCCCCATACTGCTCAATGCACAGTGTGCAGTATGCATTACTGCTACTGGTGTCAATGGGGTAGTGACCTTCTGTTTAGTACAGTATTATGCTTTTTAAAAGACAGTCTCAGTTTATGACCTGCATTCGCTCAGTATTACAGAAGAGTTAAGTCAAGTATGGCGCTTGAATAACAGTCTTACGTGATAAAAACAAATTTTTAGACATAAATTCATAAATTTCACCAACACCACACTCATTCCCTTTTGTCCTATTTACACCCTTACGCTGTCTCAATGTACTGTCTCTCTCTTTCACCTGATAGACGACATCCGCTGCCAATCACAGCGTAATATACTTATTTCATGCCTGATTTTGGGGGTGGGGGTGGGGGGGGGGGTGATGTTTGGTACAGTATGGCACCAATTCTGACTCAACACCCCTGACACAGTGCTGACATTGAATTACTATTACAGGATTGTCAGGCTGAATCGCAGCAGCTCAAGAGCATCATATTATAAGGGATTTACTTTTCTTCCCTGACTCACTAAGCATCTTATCTTCATTAAAAAAAAAAAACTCCTACACACTGTAGCTTGAAAGTATAAATCATTCTAATTTATTATTTTTAATATGATATCTGTTGCAGCTAGTATTAAAGATTAACTCTACAATCACAATTAGTCTTTTCGACACCCTAGCCTACCATCGATTGTGCATATATTTAAATTGCATAAAATGTGTCACACTACTATGAGGTAGGTCAAATCACGATGCATCTATAAACTTTTTTTCATACCCTACCACCTACACAGCCTCAACTGGAGTTTGCATTTGAAATCCACTGCAGTGAATGCCCTCCCTCCACAGAGCTTCCAATAAGTGCTGCTATTCACCCACTCACACATGTAAATCCCAATTAAATTACACTAAGAAAGCACTTACTTTCATGATCGCACCATATGTAAATCATGTCAATATTTGCATATGACTATTTTTTTTTTTACTCAATTTATTTATTTTTTATTCTATTGTTAATACATTTTCTAAAACCAGGAGAGGTCTGAAAATGATTGAAATTTGTGGTTTATACCATTGGCGGTTCTTGACCTCCTACCAGGGGAGAGAAAAAAATCACCACTAAAAATAACAAATGTCAAAACAATGCTACAGTGTAGTCAAACAAGGAGAAAAGGCATTTTAGATGATGTGTGGTAACAAGGCACAGAGGCAGTGTACTGGAAATGTGCTGCCTCCTGCTGTATAAGATAAGCACCATATATCCTTGGGAATATACAAGTCTGAAAGATCATTTTAAAAGGAAAAGGCCATTAGAAAAGGAGTGTGAAGTAATAATATAAAATGCCATAACTTTTTATAAACCATTCTAAGCATAAGCTGATTTAGAATCAGTCTGCATAATCATGTTGAATCATCAAAGGAGGCAGAAATTCAGATAATCGTTTTCATTATTCATATCCATTACCTTAAAGCAGGGGGTCAGGGCAACTGCACTGCAGAATTTTATCATTCTGCTTTTTATTATTTGAAGCATGGAAGACACAAATGTCTAAAATACTATTATCTTAAGACTGGCACTCTCTTTACTGTCTTAAAGAGTAGCACTAACCCACCGTAAGGTTGCTCTGGGGTTAACTTTAAAATCCACAGCTTGATAAATAGCATCAGAAGAGAACCAGTCATGACATGGCATGGATTTAATTGGTGCTTTCAAGCTTTGTATGCAGTTGAGCCAGCTTGTGAATCAGACTATGTTTTAGTGCAATGATGGCCTATGGCATGAATGGGTGACTTCAGAGGGCAAATGTTATATTTCAGGTGAGCTGTGATTTATTCTCCTCTCTACTGCAGTTTAACTCAGGGGGCTACATATTAAACCCAGCAATAAATCACTGTGCCCCTTTAGAAAAGTATATTTGTTTGTTTTTTTTCTGTGCTCATGACTCTCAAACTTAATTTATGCTAGGGGGCTTAAACTATATTGTGTTTACTGTTTTCTATTTAAAATGCTAATTTTTACTATGCCTGTGTGTTACACAGGCATATTTAATATGCAGATATTTTGAATTTGTTGCACCAGAAATAGAATACATGGAAAAATTCTCAAAAATGTTTTCTCAACAATGCACTCATCAGTTGGAGTAACTCCTAACATAGAAGATGAAAATCGGGTCAGTGAATTTTACCTTCAGTAGTGAAACTCAGACTAAGGTTCTGGTTATTGGTCAGAGAGAACATAAATTTAGAAAAACACTGGTGTTGTTATTAGATATGAGCATTTCATACTTTCTTTCTATTTCAGCATATAAGTGTTAGCTTAATAAATGAAGGTGAATGCAGGGCCAAGTTAAGCTTATGGGTAATGATTCTCAGTATATTCCTGGTGGGAAAAGAGTCACATTGATTAAACGCATGCAGAGCTTCTTTTTTTCTTCTTTCAGTAAACACATATGGGACATAATCCAGTTTTAAATTTAGATTATGACCCCTTTTCCTTGCATTACATTTGACAATTTCATTTATTTCATTATTTATTTTCTGACTGTATCACAACACGATTTTATGTTATCTGGCTGATGTGCTGGGGTTAAATTGGCTATGCATTTAAGTCCATCGAAAAAAGCTTGCAAAATATACATATGTATAAACCATCAAGGGTTATACATATATAACCATCAAGGGTCGATTCAGTTAGGTTACTGATCTTGTTTTTTGATGCTAAAGAAAAAACTGAGAATTGTGTAGACAGCATGATGCTATCCCCACTGAATGGTAAACATGATCATTCCATTAAGCACATTTTATTGTGTAATTGCAGAATACCAAATTAGCTTTCAAGGCAAAAACGAATCCATTGGGAAAGACAGCCCCTGTCATTAATGGCCTCTTTGAAAACTCAGTTGTATCTCCACACATTTAATGAAAGCCCTGATGGGATTTCTCACTTAAGCAAGGATGCTTTTTCAAATAATACCATTAGTCATGTAATCATTTCAGTGTCACTGAAGATCTCTGATAAGCGCAAAGAATGTGTATTTTGCAGGCTGACTCAAAAAAAAAATAAAAAAAATTTAAACTACCCACTCTGATCGGCTGTCCCTCATATTTTTTACTTAATCTGTTCTGCTACAAGGATGAAAATGGAGTAATTACCAATTTATAATTTTATTCACATTTATTTTAAACTACAATTTTAGTCTGGAAGGAATGGGATCTGAGTGCAATCTATTATAGAAATCTTTCTCAGCAAGAGAACATGTGAGTGACAGGATAACATTTCAGTGACTCAGATGTCAGGCCCTAATTTAAGACCATCTACCGCATTTCCTGTCATGCTACTACACTCATATGCTGTTTTTCTGGAGCTCTGTCATCCTAGAACACTCATAGTCCTGCTTGAAAAAGTGTCAAATTTCTGTCTCATTTTTAGATGAATGTTGTTTTCTAGATCTCTGTAGGGAAATGACTTTTAGTTGAAATGGTACTACTGTATATGGATCTGGGGTTTGGTGTATGTCTAAAGGGTCACCTGCGATCTCACTTATTATGCATCCAAAACACCCACTGATACACGGATGACCTGTGAGACATTTTAATTCACACTGGACTACAGAAGGGGATGGTGTAGATTAAAAGGCTAGCACAGTCGCTACAGCTACATACTCATGCTGTCAGATATTACTTTGTGAAAGGAGTGACTCTTATTTTGTAGTGTGTGTTTTAAAAATAAAAATAACTCTTTTTTTTTTAATGTAGAAACTATATAACTTAGGATCAGTGGGTCTGGAAACAGTGTTAGAGGATCAAAAGTGTGAAAAAAAAGTGACTAATTTATGTTATAATGCTTATACTGTATGTATAGTAAATGTTATTTCCCACTGCAGATATAGTAAATCAATTAACTTTGTTCACTAATACAGGACCTTTACTACATAAGAGTGTGTACCATTTATTGAAGTTGAGAGAAAATTTTTGTCCATGTTTTTACAAAATATCTAATTCCAACCTCTGCATTACCCTGTATACCACATGTATCACATCAAGCCTTGGAAATGGTACTCAAATGGCAGTACATTCATCTTGGTTATATAACCTAATCCTCACCCACACTTCAGTAGCAGCACCATATTTTCCTGTGCTATTAAAGGGCAAATGTAGAGAGACTCAACTGGAGTGAATATGAAAGCAGATACACTTCATCACGGTGAAGTTTAGAAGTATTTGGTGTACTATTCCTGTAGTCATATTCTACTTCATATAAGAAATCAGGTCAAACAATTTCATAAACCTTTCAAGCTTGCTTTAGCACAAAGGATGAAAAAGTATAAATAATGCTTTTAATGTAATGAAAAAACATACAGACAGGCCAATAAAGTGTTTGCTCTTTTTCAGATATTTTTATTGCATATTTATTATTATTCATACTCACTGGCCACTTCATTACATACACCTTGCTAGTACTGGGTTGGATCACTTTTTGCATTCAGAATTGCCTTATTTGTTTGTGACATACATTCAAAATGGTGCCGGAAACATTAATTTTTGGTCCATATTAACATGATAGCACCACAAAGTTGCTGAAGATTTGCTGGATTCACATCTATCATTCAAATCTCGTTTCACCACATCTCAAAGGTGCTCTATTGGATTGAGATCTGGTGACTGTGGAGGCCATTTGAGCGCAGTGAACTCAATGTCATATTCATGAAACCAGTTTGAGATTATTTAACTTTGTGACATGGCACTTTATCCTGCTGGACATAAAGGGATGGAAATGGTCAGCAACAATACTCCGTTACACTGTGACATGTAAAAAAAAAAAGCCCAGTTTTACTAAGTGTGCCAAGAAAATATCCCCCACACCATTACACCACCAGCCTGAACTACGCAGGATGGATCCAAGCTTTCAAGTTGTTTACTCCAAATTCAGACTCTACTATCCGAATATCACAGCAGAAATCAGACAAGGCAACATTTTTGTCCAATTTTAGCGAACTCATGCGCATTGTAGCCTTAGTTTCCTATTCTAAGCTGACAGAGTGGCATCCAGTGTGGTCTTCTGCTACTGTAGCACATCTGCAAATTGTACCAAGAAGTTACTGGAGTTACTGTTGCATTTCTATCAGCTTGAACCAGACTTGCCACTCTCCTCTGACCTCTAACTGGTAAAGAAGGAGGCGTCGCAGTTATTTACAATGATAATCTGTCTATCGTACAAAAACACGGACTCCAATTTAATTAATTTAAAGTTCTCTATAGTAACATAAGTGTAGCTACAAATATGAAGTCAGTTCATGCGATCCCACTAACTATCATTTACAGACCTCCAAGGCCGTACTCTGAATTCGCAGATTTCCTCTCAAACCTTGCCGTCTCTGTAGACAAAGAGTTAATTGCTGGAGACTTTAATATTCATTTTGAGAATGCAGAAGACCCTCTGAGAACATCATTTATGTCCATACTGCACTCAGTAGGAGTAAATCAGTGTGTAATAGGACCCACTCATAAAGCAGGTCACACTTTAGATTTAATATTATCCTTCGGATTAAGTATAAGAAACATAACCACAATTCCACAGTCTGAAGCTATCTCAGATCACTGTCTTGTCTCAGTTAAAGTGTGTCATAGTAATAATGTACGCACACTACCGTGCTACCACATTAAATGTACATTCACATCAAATACCACACAGAGCTTTATCAATAATCAACTTTTATCAACTTTGATTGGATCTCAACTTTGATCTCTCCAATCTTATTGAAAATAACAAAAATATTCCTAGATTTTTATTTAAGACCGTAGTTATAAATTAACTAGAAACAAGACCACTGCAGAAATCTCCACAACAACAACATACAGTAGTGAATCATAAATATTAGGCAAAAAGATCAGGCTTTGAAACCAAGCAATTTAAGTGATACAGATGGTAAACTAACCACACCACATCAGAACTTTACTCCCCTTGAAGAGTGTGAACTAATTTCACTCATCTCTTCTTCAAAATCGTCAACCTGTGTATAGGTTCTATACCGACACATTTTCTCAAGCAGATAGTACCAGCAACAACAGAACCCCTGTTGAAAATAATTAACTTTTCACTCAGCAGTGGGTATGTTTGCAAATCCTTTAAATTAGCAGTTATTAAACCGCTAATTAAGAAACTTGACCTTGACCCTTGTCAGCTGTCCAATTACAGGCCGATATCAAACATCCCCTTTATCTCTAAGATTCTGGAAAAGATAGTAGCACAGCAACTATGTTCATATCTACATAGGAATGGCATAAATTAACTGTATCAGTCAGGATTTAGGCCTCATCATAGCACAGAGACAGCACTTGTTCAAGTAGTAAATGACCTCCTATTGGCCTCTGATCAGGGTTGCGTCACTATACCTGTGTTACTCGACCTCAGTGCAGCTTTTGACACCATTGATCATAGTATTCTTCTTCACAGATTAGAAAATGTAGTAG
>JAQQZT010000036.1:14129541-14162216 GCA_030068275.1 Clarias platycephalus | reverse complement strand
TAACTGTTCACATTTACAGAATCCTGTATACGTTTTCTTTTCACAGTATGTTCTCTAATGTTAACATTTCTTTGTACGAATAAAAATGTTTACAGTTTCCTTGAGTATGAGTGGTTTATTGGAAGCTGCTTTTACTGTAAAATCTTTTAGTTTTATTCATAGTCTGTTTTAGTTTTATTCATATTTTATTCATATTCTGTTGCTAGACCTGTGCCTCAGTGACAAAACGTCTAAGCATTTTGACTTGCAGTGCTTAAACAATGCCAAAGGTATAATGCATTTTGGGGGCATTGACTATTTATATGAGAAGGATATTTAGTTTTGACACATGGATAAACTGTTTTGGGAGAGATATGAGCTTTTGCAGGGGATCCATGGTGTTGTGCTAAACCATCCAGGTTATTTTGACAAAAGCACTAAATGAATGCACATGTGCCAAGGCAATTGAGAAGGATCTGTGCTATTTTGACTGTACTGACCTTTTATATGGGAAAGGAATCTGCTTTTGAAGCATGGATGAAGAGTTTGGGGAAAGATATTTGATTTTGCTAGTGAGCTATAATGTTGTGCAGAACTGTAAGACTGTTTGGCCAAATGACCTTATGGTTTTAAGAATGTCATCTCAGTTTCAAGAAATTAGCCAAACCAATCGAGAAATACTGTAATACAGTACTAAAGTTTCAAACCTGTAATCAGGAAGAGGTTTTCTAACCGAACAGAGCCAACTAGTGCAGACAATAACCAGACATGTTTGCTTAAACTTATTACCACACTTGCCACAGCTCTTGCTGCCTCACTACAGCAAAATTAATAAATAACTATAAAAGGAACGATTTAACCTTATTTTTATTTAAATAAACCCCAGTATAAGCAATTACTATTTTCCTTTTTAACAAAAATAATTAAATCAGTGATTAATTGTAAACATGTGTGCAATGCTGTTTCATGGTTTTCACACCAATTTACAAAAACGGACGGATTTCTGTATAATTTTCAGCAGAAATCATATGTATAATTAATTTAAAAAGTTTATATTTTATGTATACAGTGGCCCAGAAAGGGCAAAACATATCTCCTGTGTATGCTCTTTCCTGGGAGAGGTGCTTTGTCTTCTGAAGCCAACCCTAATACACAAGAAAATCACATGTCTACAGATGAAAAAGCATACACGGGAGAGATGCTTTGCTTTTCTGGGCCACAGAATATTGTATGTATGATCAGTACTAATTAATTGAACTAAGATTGCAACACAAGTGGAACTTTTCATAAAATACACAAATATACTAAATGTACAGCATAAGCAATGAGGTTCTTTTGAGCATGAACACACATACCCTCTAACTAGAGAGAAGATCCCCTTAACTGGAGACAATCATTGCGAACTCTCATCCATACAAAATGTTTATGTTCTAAGGTTTGTGTAAGACCACAGGATTTCAATAAGATTGAAAAGGAGATGAAAATGACTTCATGATGCTATCCATTCTCACAAATGTCTGACCACAGGTTGGACTCACCTGACCACAGCACACAAGTCGTTCCAGTGGTTCTTTATGAAGTTCCATTGCTACAGTTTGTGGGTTTCTCTCAGAAATAACATATTGTAAAACACCTCCAGCTCCAACTGATAGAGGTGGAACGTTAACCCAACTGACTCATCTTGACTCATTTCTTCATATTAAATTCAATTACATTCTGTAGGTTAAATTAAATAAATTGGAACAAATGTTTTAATGTAACAGTGTCTAAAATACCTTGTTTATGTAACAAGCTCAGCAGCAACCTAATTTCTTATCTCATCTGTTTTACCACTCACCATTACCAGTATAATAATTAATGGTCTGACTACCTGCAATTATCGGCACCTGTTTCTCACAACCATGTGGATTTACTTGTTTTTTTTTTTTCCTTTTCTTTTTTACAAACAATATAAGCTTGTACCTTGAAGGCCTCGGTGAGTGAAGTAAGTTTAGGCACTATATGGCTAGAAGAATGCCATTGTTATGGCCTGCTAAGGAAGTTAACTCTTATAGACATATTAAGTTTACGTGCATGGCCATAAGCATGAACTAGTGGGTTGTTAAATTGGAAAATATTTTTAAGGTTATAGATAGTTGGAGAAAACCTATAATGTATGATGCACCAATAAATCCTATCTAACATCTCCTGCATTCATCTCTTTTTAAAGAAGTAAGATGAGGAAATTCTATAAGGACCACATTGAGAAATACAACAAGTGTTTATTTGGCAACATACTTTAAATTATCTTGATTATCATCCAGTGGAAAACAATCTTTAAAATTGCAGGCCATTTCTGAAAGGGCCAGACCCTTTAAACATGATATAAAACATAAATTTCAGCAACATCATTGGTGGACCTGTAGCAAGCAGTGGGTGTATAAGAATACGAAATAAAACAAGCCACGGAAATAAGTCTATTGAACATTTAGTCAAAAGTCATTGTTAAACTTATAATATTAGGTTGGCACAAGTACTTATGGCACATTTATCATGTGGGCACTGAAAAAAAAAATTGGAAAGCCATCTGAATAAAACTCAAACATCAAGGCAATACCCCTGTGATGGATTGGCACCCTGTCCAGGGTGGACCTGCCTCGTGTCCTAAGCCTCCTGGGATAGGCTCCAAGTCCCCACGACCCTGAATACAGGATAAAGCGGTATAGAAGATGAGTGAGAGTGAGTGATCCAGGCAAGTATCTGTACTTTGTAGCAGTATGGACGCATGTGATGCACCTGTTTTTCATGACTGTGAAGTATTAATGTCAACCAGTAGGAGGCAGTGTCGATTCTCCTATAGCAAAACTGGGCTTTATTTAGTGCACAAAAAGTTCCATCATTCCAATCCCTTATAAAGTTTTGTAACTGCAGTTTACTGTTAAAAATTTATTTTGTTGAGTGTGACAGCATATAACGGTCATGTATTTACTTCCACAATTTGTGTAAACAAAGATTTGAATAGGAATCAGGCATACTGTATAGAAGTAACCAGCAGTTTGGTACCAAAACTCCATATCAGTCTTCTAGCCTCACAGGCATCCTGAAGAAAAATATTTATACCACAAATCAATAATCTGTATCTACTAAAGTGAAAATTGATATTCATGATACCCAATATACTCTCATTAGCAATTTAATTTCATCTAAGGAAAACCGTTGATGAGGATACCTTTACCTTAAATATATACCACCAATTATAACTATATAAGGATAGGAATCACAGATAGACAGAAGGAGCCAAAGCATAATGCCTCTACTATGTAGTGGCAATGGGATAAAAATATATATATTTCTGAATAAACGAAACCTTATCATCAAATAAGGCTGCAAATAGAAAAAAGAATTCTAGCAAGAGTATGAAAACAAGCTGTGAAATTAAAATAAATCACATTTAAAAAAAAAAAAAAAAAAGAAAGAAAAGAAAAGCTTAGTGTTGGGTACAGGTTGGTCACCTCCATGTCATGTTAGTCCTAAAGTGCTACAGTCTTTTTCTCACAACGTAGCCACTGGTCATCAATCTCTGAAAAATGATACTGTGTATGGAGAAAGGAAATATGAAAGGCCTTGGCAGTGATGACCTGCCATTAATTATGGTTAGATTGCAACAAAGAAAAACCGAAATGGTCCTTAGAGTAGAAATTAGATTTGTTTATGAAGACGTCCATGTGGAGTTCAAAGTAAACAGCACCGTTCCTTGAAGCTTTTCTTGTTCTTCTTGTTCTTTCCTTTTCCATTTTTGTCCTTATTTTCTGACATCTTCTTGGCTCGTACTTCCCTCATAAGGTCAAAAAATACCTTTGGAGGTAAATGGTTTTATTAATATATACTCATTAGATTGTCAAAAAAAAGAGTGGGTAGGTAGTTAGATTTTTTTCTTTAGATAAAACACACATAAGCAACAGGTTACTACTCGGACAAACCTTATCTACATTGGCACGCGTTTTAGCAGAAGTCTCCACATACTGTACATTCCACTCCTCTCCCTTTGTTTGGGCATCGCCCACAGACACCTGCCTGCGCTCTTCTAGGTCAGACTTATTTCCCACCAGCAGCAGTGGAATTTTATCCTCCTCGGCTTTGACGCGCAGGATCTGCTCCCTGTACAAACACATGCATGATAACTCGTCTAAGAGCCTTTTCACACGACTCTCAAATACAGCCAAGGACGGATTCCAGGACTGTTCAATCTCTTATTCATTCCAAAAAAGATTAATTGTGAAATTTTACATCATCATACATGTCATAAAATTACTAATATGCCACTTTAAAATAGAAGGATCATGCTCATGCCCCTACAAATCAGCTCCTTGGATAGATCTCCAGCAAGATCAAGTGTACACACTAGCCGGGCAAAGGCTACATTATTTTTAAATCACAAGGGTGTGCTGTTGTGTGTTAATACAGACCTGAATTCTGCTGTGGCTGTGAAAGACTCTTGTTCAGTTATGGAGAATACAAGCAGAAAACCCTCTCCACTGCGGAAGTAGTTGTCTCGGATGGCTGCATAATCTTCCTGACCAGCTGTGTCCAAAATATCGATCTGTACCTCCTCCCCATCCAGCACAACCTTTTTCCGGTAACTGTCTGCTTTCGTGGGCTCATAGTCTTCGACAAACTGATAAGCACAACAGAGATATTTATGCCAAAAATTGATCTAGGATTTTTACCTCATTTCTTTAACAGATGGATACATATTTATTCTATATTAATATTCTCAGTATTTGCAGTAATTTTCATAGAAGTAAATGTTGTTCAACATCAATTAGCTCCACCACCAACAAGATCTGCTCAGCTGATGGACAACTTTTGCTTGTTTCACCATTGTTTGTAGCACACAGAAGAACAATCACCTGAGAGAGGGGCGAAAAGACTAATGCTCGCAATGCCATAGGCTACTTGCGTAGCCTTTGGCAGAGGTTCCATGTAGACTTGACACAAAATTATGAATCAGGCTTCAGGGCTCAGATCTGCATCAGCATGACAATACCCCTGTGACAAATGGGAGGTCCATAAAGACATGATTTGTTGAGGTTAATGTGAAAGAACTCCAACCCTGACCTCAACCTCACACACTTTTAGGATGAATTAACATGTTGACTGTGCCCCAGGCCTCTCTGACATGACTAATGCGTTTGTGCCTGAACAGACAAATCCTCACGATCATTCATGTTTTATTTTACACAATTTGTCCAAAAGGAAAAAAATTGCTCACACATTTTTGGTTTTGGTTGAATGTGTTTAGCTTTGATTTTAGTGCAAAATATGATGGACGATTCAGGTGTGAAAGTCATTCCTCATGCTCATAGAACCACTATTTTACAATTTAAGTCAGGGAATACTATGTTTGGCATCAGAAAAGTGAAAAAAAAAGGCATTGACAGGATTACCTGGTCATTCAGTATGACATTCGGGTAGTTAGCTGGCTTCATTTTATTGCCACATAATTTCGCTGAGCCTAAACTTGACCAACTAATGTAACCCCAGAGCATAAAGCTGCCTCCAGAACCAAGTACAATGACCACCAGGCATGATGGGTACAACAATCACCTTTCTTGGATAGAATAAATCTGGATTAATCATATCTTTTTCTACTGCTGCAACATCCAATCTTTATGCTTCCCATTAAACTGAAGTATTTTTTTATCCTCACTAATAAGCAGTTTTCGTTAATACACAGCTAAATGTTCCCAGTTCTGTAAGTTCTTGTCAAATTGTATGTGTATAGAAATGCTCGTACTGAAAGCTGTAATTTCCACTGTAATTTTTTGGGGTGTTTTAGCACTTTCCTTCCAGTTTTGAATAATGTCTTGGATAGTTCTTAACCCAGTTCTAGCAATTTTAACTATACGTAATTGTCTCCTTTGCTACAGTAGATGCAGTAAAATTACTTTTTTTTTTTTTTGGCCAGTATTTAATAGCAAATAGAGGACCAAGTCTGGAAGAAGATAAGCACCTGTGGGGGTGATGATAAGGAGTTGACCATTTAGTACAAGATTCTTAAATTCTATATAATTTCCAAACAATCTGTATGACTTTATGCTTCAACATGACTACTCACCTCATCATACATAAACTGGAGTGTGAGAGCTGACTTGCCTACACCACCGCTGCCCACCATGATGACCTTGTGCAATGCCAAGGAGCTCTGATTTTTCCCCTTGTTGGTCGCCATATCTGAATGCCTCTCTCAGCTACTCCACGCACACTTGGTCTGACTCTACCTGTTGAGAGACAGACATTAGGTTTTGGTGTTTAAAATCTACTCTTGCAAGTGAACAAAGGATCACAGGATAGCATGGTACCCGTAAATATTTTATTTCATGTAAAAAAAATTTTATTAACAAATATCAATCATACTCAAATAAATAGATCCATAATATTGAAAATATACGCAAAATAAAGTGAGCCCACACAAACAAATAAATGAAAAATAAAGGCAATATTTCCATTATGGCAAAAGAAATGCTGCATGCCGCCATTAGCCGTAAACAAACGCCTCAGCTGTGGGTTTCTTTCGGGTACTCAAAGTCCATAGACTTTGCGTTGTGGAGTAGTGTTTCTATATTGCTCAAAGTGTACGATTTTGTGTGAGGCACGTGTGTGTATTTGTCCTGTGATGTGGTCTGGCTCCACATCCAGGGTGGACCCCCCCCCCCTTCTTGCATCCAGGGTGGACCCCCCCCCCCTCTTGCATCCAGGGTGGACCCCACACCCCCCTCTTGCATCCAGGGTGGACCCCACACCCCCCTCTTGCATCCAGGGTGGACCCCACACCCCCCTCTTGCCTCCTTTCCTGTGATAGTTTCCAGCGAACATACATAAATTAAATATAAAAATCTTGTCTTTATAAAAAAAATAAGTTTTGAGGTTGGAGTACTAGTTTTCTTGTTTGGAAACATAAAATAGTACTCAAACCCTGAAAAATCTTGTACCGCAAAACCAACAAATTATCACTGAGGAACTGCCTCAGTGATAATTTGTTGGTTTTGAGGTACAAGATTTTTCAGTTTGCTGTTCAGGGGAAAGAGAGAGAGAACTGATGGTTTCGAGGATGTGGTGTCCAGTGTCTATTCACACTGCTGCTCTTTCCCCAGGAAATGAGACCCTGAAGCATTGCTTCCAACTATTGTTCTTGGCAGTGTTGAAGCAAGAAGGACATAACTAGAAAGCAGCAACAACATGCATGCAGGAACACTGCACCAGAATTTGCTGTCTATGGCCTTTTTGGTGCATGCACACTCATACGTACATGTACCTCAATGTCAGCACAAATTTTACAGAAACAAGGACATTTCTGGGCATGGCTATGATCCGGCTCCAACTGGTTCAACCACTTTGATAATACTACAATACACTTAATATCTCTAGACATTGTACTACAGTATGAACCTAACATTAAAGTGAGTATTTTGCTCTTTAATAAAATAGGACATGACTTCAGGACTGCTTTCACCAGGGGAAACTCTAGTAAGGAATGAACAGAGGGCAACAGGGTTGAAATTGTGACCTATATATGTAGGTCATACGTGTTTTATTACCTTCCTTAATGGCTACCTGCCATTGAAAAATAAATGGCGCTGCCCTGCCCCCAGATAAAGGAATTTATTAGAATTCCCAGATTGCCAAAGGCTATGTAGCATGCAAGCCATGACATTCATCCTTTATCCTCCCTCGAAGGATACAACACCAAGACTTTGTGCAAGTGATAGTGTTTGCTGGCATAAAAAAAAATAATAATAAAATAAAAAATGCTTAGCGTACGCTTATAATTCCTGAGGCATTAGGTGCAATGTGCTTTTTCCTTTTAGTGGGTGCTATATTTGCAATGGCCTTTATTCATTCTTCCTTCTTTTGACGTAGGTGTGTGACAAACTAACCAGTTCAACTTCACACCCTCTTCTCTTCTCAGAGATAGCAGTGACACTGGTTTCAATCACATTACATGACAGGAGCTTAAGGCGGGCATAAACGCAAGTGTACACACAGCTAAAGTTCATTACTATGAATTGAAAATCCATGTACAGTACTATATAACATTAAACATATTCTCATTTTGTTTGGAACTTGTCTACAAGAGAGATGAAAATTAATGCTTACATACACTATTACTATCCCTACTGAATTGTAATGCAAAGATTTAATGCAAATTACATAAACCATTATCTGGTTTGGAGTAGCATAGCTACATTTCTCAAATGTGTTATTCACACACAAATGTTAATGATGCAAAAGCCCTGTGATCATAGTAAAAACACTGCTTTATTCTGCTCAGAGTCACAGTAGATTTATCAGTTACTAAAGATGAATAAATGTTGTGAAGATTCAAATGTAAAGTACTGAAAATGTATCCCAGAGTAAACCTGTTGTTACTGAAACCAATGTCTTTAAACATCTTTAGATTTTTTTTTTTTTTTTGGTTTGGTCTTTGTTTTATGAGTTATGCCCTTTTATGAGATATGTCTCGGAGATATGTCCCTGATAAGTCTAGTTTATCACTGACCAGAGCAATCATTTCAAGGATGCCCGTTATACCGGCAAAAACAAAACTGTCATGAATGGGAACAGAGTAGATAAAATGGTTGAAAATATATTATGATCTTTTTATAATTATAATAATAATAATAATAAAATAAATTAATTAATTAATAAAATCACTAACATTTGTTTTGTTAATTTCTATTTAACAATTTTAGTGCACTGCAATTTTTTTACATTTATTACATTAAGTATTAAATTAATGAATGCCGAATAATATTTTTGAATATATTAATTGTGTTTTTCATTTTCTCTCAGTGCTCAGCCACTCTGTTTTTTACTCTTAACTATGTCCTGCTATTGTGCTTTACCGTGAGAAACGAAAAAAGAGGACATTTCTACACAAAAGAGACAGATCGGTGCTGACCTTTATATATCAGGTAATGTATGCATAAGCATTATACAAAAGAAATACATGTGCAGTTAAAAATACCCTTAAACACAATAGGTCCATAACAAAAATGTCACATGTCTGAAACTTCTCACAATATGTATCCATGCGCTGTCTCTAGAAACAAATAAAATAAATAAAATAAAAAAAGAGCACAGATATCAAGCTGTGAGGATTGCACAGTATAGTTTACAGCTGGTTCAAAATCAAAACCACTTTTTACAATTTTTCCGGAAGTGTTGCAAGTTCTTCTTCATAACAGTTTATAAAATGCAGGCCCTATGCAACTTATATAAAGCTACTATACATAACTAAGAATTGGAACTGTATGTGAGGTCAGAGAAAACCATGAACATTTTTGCTAATGCACACACCAACATTCTGCGGGGAAATTAAAAAAAAAACTGCCAAGATGCAAAAGCACCTGAAATCCCATTGTAAAATATGATGGTGGATTTTTTTGGCTGTTAGTAGATTGTGGTCCTGGGCCTTTTGTGAAGACGCCATCGCAAAGTCTGTTAGTGACCTGGTCATTTCAGCCTCAAATTTGTCTGCCTCAATCAATAGTTAGAAAAGATACAACTATTGACAAAAGGATGAACCAATTCAGTACAATACAAGTTCAGTGCATTCAGTAAGAGTAAACACAAAGCCAGTTTTGCAATCACCTTACTGAAATCTTACTGAAATTGAAGAGGGAAGTCCATCTTTACAAACATAAAGAACAATGTTCTGCATGGAGGAGTTGACCAAGAGCACTATAAGTGTCTGCAAAACAAAACCCTTTAAAATAAATCTATACACCATCTCTGTGTTTGTGCGACTACTGAATGCATTTTGTATTCTCTATAATAAGTTTTCCTTATTTTGATATCAGTTGGAAATAATTCTGTACAACATGGTACAAGCTGTCTAGAGCGGAAATATCTGAGGAAACCAGATGCAATTTGTTTTTTTTTATTTTGCTGGCTTGTTTGAAACTTCCTGATCAGCATTATGGAAAAAGCAGGAGCACAACTGGGCCAAGGCCCCACAATGTTAACATCCTCCTTCTAATCTTTATCAAGGGGTGAAATTCTCTTTGCCTGATGTCACATCCCATGGCTAGTACCAAAGAATACACAGAACACGTCAAGTCTTTTTATAAAACAAGTACTCACATTTGTATAGACCAGGCATCACTAATTTGCAGACCGCGGTGTGGATCCAGACCAAGAGACAGTTCTATCTGGACCCTGATGCTTTTCAGATAAATGAGAAATTAATATACCCTATATAAGTTTTCCCTCTAAGGGTGAGTGAGCGTAGCTATACACATCACTGAACATAGTCAATCACTGCGATAATTTATTGTGAATATCCAGAGGGTGTGGAAGAAACAGAAACGAAAGCGCAACAGAACATGGCTTATGCCAAGAAAAGGAAAGCAGACTATGAAACCAGAACCTTCGAAGATGAATGGACAGATCAATAGGTTTATTTTTCCTGCAGGAAGTTTAAAACCAGTTTGTTCTGAAACTATGGCGATAATGAAAAGGAGTAATGTGAAATGCCACTATGAGACAAAACACGGGTTGTTTGAGCAAACATATCTGCACTCTGAGGGCATGTAAAATACCCAAACTTTAATCCCAGTATTAAAGAGAAACCAGAATCCTTTCACATTCATTTACAGCCCAGCAGTGCAAATAAAAATTCACCAAAAATTAAAGACTGTCATATAAAAGGAAATATACAAGGCCAAAGTTCAAACTGTCCACATGTTTAACATAGTTACTGAATATTGACAATAAATATTATTGAAATGTTAGACATTTTAAAATGCTTATATGTATAGACTTACAATGACTACATATATAGAGATCTGAATCCAAACACAAACATGAAATTTGGACCTCGGTTCAAAGAAAATTGTATTGACCGGAAGTTTTAATTCAGTACCCCTAGTATAGAACTTATGCTATTGTAATAAATGAGGAAGAAGATAAAAACGCACACAGCTTAGCTGCAGAAGTTATCTAACAGATACCCTACCCAGATTCAAATCCAGTTCCGATAAGACAGAGAAGTACCAAGGAGTACGAGGTACTGATATGAACATGGAAAACTTATTTTTCTCTAGAGGCCTTGTCTCAAATAGTTGCAAACTGTATAGGAATGTAATGAATAACACTAATAATTATGTATCAAATATGGTATCAAATAACCGAAATAATTTAAACAAGTTAGAACAATCCTGTTTTCCAAGCAGTGTTTCAGTTTTAAAACTAAACACCGGATTTTCATTTTTATCCCACAAACTATATTACATAGCACTGTGGCTCATACATCTAATAATACTGAATAAAAGTAAAAAAAATAAAAAATAAATAAAAACACGTTGTTATAAATTATACATTTATTATGAAGTTTAAAATATGAATTACAATTGACTCATAATCATGTAATTAAAACAACCAAATCATACAAAATTATAATAGGTTCATTAACCCTGAACTTAAAATTCTATTCTCAAGTAATTGCAAGGACAAAATAAATGCTCTGAACTGTTTCTCCATTAGCACTAGAAGCATGACTCTGTAACTTTCTATACTGAATACTAAATCTTGGGCTGGACACAGATGGCACATTAAGAGAAATAGGAAGTGTATCACTGCATTAGAATGATATGGTCTTCGTTAGAATAGGGTGTTTCGGGGTCAGTAATATGATGATATAATGAAGATGCTTCGGTTAATAACATCAAAATGTACTTTTATGAAATAATGCAATTGCAAGTTCAGGGGATGGATGGATGGATTGATCATTTGTAAAGCATTAGATTTGACAATTCACTAAGGGCATATTTATAAATAAACAAAGTTTTTTGGCCAAAAGCAAATTTCATTGGACATAAAAGGTACATTGAGAGAAACAGGAAATCTATCACTGAATTAGAATGCTATAGCATTCCTGAAAAATAAATAAAATTAATAAATAAATTAAAAACCATACTGTACTTAATTACATTGTCTTCTAATAAAACATTCCATTTTATTTTCTGTCCAAAACAACTTTTTTTTTTTTTTTTTTTGTTGGTCTTCTTTTTTCAGCACAAACTCTAACTCCATCTCCTCCTAGTGCTTTTAACCTGCGTTCACAAATGAACATTATTTGATTGAAATCTGAATTAAGTTTCTTGTGCTTTTCTAAAGAATCCAATCTCCCATTCATCTTTTATCTATTTTTTCAACCCTGTAATATTTGTTTTTTTATGCATTTCTTGTACAGTATTTCAAGATATGCTACAATTGTCAGCAGACAGGCATTATCATAAAATGTTAATTTCATCACATTTTTAAATACAAATAACATTTTAGATAAAACTAAGACAAGATACTTTACAAATGTTTACAGTAGCACACAAAAAGATAAGGGAATTTTAAAAGGCGTTGTTCTAAGTTTCAAGTATGTTCATGAGCAGTGTTGGGTGTAACGCGTTACAACGAGTTATCCAAAGCGTTATGTCCGCCATTCAAGTACTTAGTTATTTTTTCAAAAATGTAATCCGTTATTCAGACAATTTATGTAAACCGTGAGCCAGACAGCAGTCATTCCCAATCCGTTAGTGTGTGTGCGCGTGTGTGTGAAAGTCGTCCTAAAAGCCCCGCCCCCCTCTGTTATTCCTGCTGTCATACCCCTATGCGGTTTGACAATGCGAGGACCGATGCGTGGAAAGATGGAAACCTAATCACAGATCGGTGAATCATGATGAACCGTACTTACGGCCGAAACCGTGTAGGTGAGATGTGGGTATTAGTAGTTAACAGATTATGGGCCAAACTTCGCTGAGTGATGATGGTAGAATAATTATAAAGGTCTTGACTAAAACAACATGCATGAGGAATCACAAAGGAGTTTTTATTTTCTGCAGTGGAAAAGTACTTTAACTAATTACTTTTATCAGAAAGTAACACTGTAATGTAACTGATTACTTTTTAAAGGTAGCAATTTGTAATGTAATTAGTTACTTTAAAAAGTAACGTCCCCCAACACTGTTCATGAGTACTCCTACCAGTTTTATTATCTTTACTTCTGAATCTTTACTAATGAATACATTGTCAGAATGTATGTTATGTTGGTTAAAAAGAATTTCACATTTTGTTTTCCAAATCTGATGGTTAATAGAACAATATACCAAACAGTTTAATCCATGTAAACTTTGCTGTTTACACTAGTATACAATACTATGCCATATACAAGAGTCCTCAGTGTACCTTTATCCATATCTCTACAGATCTTTTATCCATATCTCTTTTATCATGTTGATAGTTATGTATGAGGTATTCTCTAGTATTCACACTGCAGCTCCATTTTCCAACGTTTCTATTCA
The DNA here is from genome assembly GCA_030068275.1 of Clarias platycephalus. Taxonomy (NCBI): domain Eukaryota; kingdom Metazoa; phylum Chordata; class Actinopteri; order Siluriformes; family Clariidae; genus Clarias; species Clarias platycephalus. Next base: position 14,148,900 of record JAQQZT010000036.1, on the reverse strand, counting down.
GGAATCTTCCCACTGTCATTAAAATGTGACTGATGTTTTCTGACACATTTTTTACTCTTCACTGGTTAGTTATTTGTAATGTGGTGTTTCTCTATAATGACTAATGATCATTTCATTGTCAGGGCTTTGTTAGAAGAGTTTACCCAGTCAATATCTGGTTTCCTATATTTAATTGTGAAGCCAGTGTGTACAAGTCCATAATAGGTAATGTATTGCCTTACGTTTCCTTTTTCCTTACATGTCTCTTTGTCTGTTCAGTTTAGCAATGGTTTTGCAAAAGGCAATTTTAGGTCTCATTTAATTTACTACAAATCATCATCATCACAAATCTCATTTAATTTAATTTATAATCTAAAACACAATTTTATTTAGTTACATACAGTTTTACACATCTTTTTGCTACAACTCAATTTATTTTCGATTATTCATATGGAATATGTTCTTGTAATCTGAGGAAAAGATAGAAGTAAGGGAAAGCATATTAGGCGAACATTGTATTTATCCAGATTTAAACTTTTTGCTCCATTACGTTTACTTTCTGCTCTATTTTAATAGGAGTGGATCACCCTCTCCCATCCAAACCCTTTCAGGCTTGCTTCTTCATATGCTTTAAAATGGTAGCAGAGCTCTCGTCTCATCATCTATACCACTTTATTCTGTGGCACATACACACCCATTCACACACTACACTCAATGTGGTAACACCAATTAGCCTTATCTGCATGTCTTTGACTGTAGGACCAGAGTACCCGAAGGAAACCAACCAAGCACAGGGTGGTTGTGAACGACACACATGATGTTAGTGAACGTATTCCTTGTGTGCGTACAGTTACCACAAATAGGATCAGGAAGTTAGGATCAGGCATTCCACTCGCGGAATGGTCCTTGGAATGATTGCAGTAGACTCCGAGCCACCTCAGCTGGGATCGTCATTCACAGAAGTATGGCCTTCTTTAAAACATTTGCAAAATTCAAATGTTTTACTGCGTACTGCGCTTGAGGCCTTCTGTAAACGTCAATTGGTTTCATGTCTTCGTTTACAAGAAATTTCAGCAGAAATTCCAGTTTGACTTAAACACCACTCATAGTATAAGCATATAGTGGGATAGAATACAGTTAAAGATCAGAAAGATCATTCTTGTACATAAGAGTTTTAGTGTAAAAGGGAATTTAATATGACAAAGCCTCTCACACATTATGGGTTACCAAGTTGGGGTGGTTGGCTGACCAAGTAAAAAAAAAAAAAACATGAGGAGCAAGATATTGTGTATTCAAGCTTATTCCACTACATTTCTAAAAGTCCACCCAATACAAGTGATCATAAGCAGTAAAAAAAAAAAAAAAAGGGGGACCAATGAATACATCAGGGTGCAAAATACCTATGTGGATTCAAAATACGTAAAAGGATTCTAAGAGAAGACTAACTTAAAAGAAGCAATACATTACTTTTTGCATTTATCAATAACTATACAATTATTTTGTGACAATTTGTGATTTCCAGCATTAGTGAAAAGAATCTAGTGTCCCATTCAACTGGTTTTTAAAGAGACCTTAATTTAACATTTAAGAAATCATGAACTTGATAGTTTTCCCATATACAGTAATCTAGTAAAAAGGTGGTCACTAAAAACAACTGTGAGGTAATTGTTGAGGTGTATCGTGGGTGTAATCATTTTCAGGATATAGCTCTACACCCAGTTAAAGGCCACCTCCAAGTAAAACAAAACCAGGCCACCAAGAGGATGTATAATCTGTGGCTGCAAATAAAGGTAATTATACCGATTTGACATTAATTTATTGAAACTTGTTTAAATTTTCAGTTAAATTGTCTTATTTTAGTTTAATAAGCAAGTGAGGTGATTATTTAATGCAAATGTGTGCATACTCATGTCCAGTTCAAGACTAAATGTTCTTTTAATGACAAAGACACATGGAAACGCCTTTGAAATGCCACTATAGGCGTGTTTATTATTAATTATATAAAAAGGTGAGGCAGTCATTTAAGTGCCGCATAACTTGATTTTCCTGTTGCTGCAATCCCATAATCTATCAGTGAGGTTAAATATGTTATGCAATGTATGTGTGTTGTCTGTGCGCACTGCTTTACATCAACACAATTTATTAAACACTAATTAAGGTGTTCTCCAAGACACACCAAAGAATAGTAAAACATGAAACATTAGTTTAGTAGCAATATCGCAAGAGAAGGAGTGTGTTGTGCTGGTTATGATAACCAACACAACAACATGACCTCAAGTGTGATACTGCTTTTATACAACAGGACCTGAGTTGTGACACAAATATCATTTATCATCAAGAGATTATGTTTGTTTTTTATCAGTTATTTTACCACATATACTTCAGTGACCGGCAGAACTAACCAAACTGGCAGAGCTGGAGACTGATAGTTGTGTAATTAAATGTAATTAACAGGAGTGAAAGTAGTTGTAAATTAACGGTACTGTGCAGCAAAAAGGTGAGGAGGAAAAAAAAAAAAAACATGGAGGTGGTGGGCAGTCCTATAAATCTCATAAGAGTCTCTCTTATATTTATTACGCTTTAGAATATCAGCTCAGTTAACTTCAGGGTTCCAGGTAAAAGCCCAAATAGTGCTAAATGAAAACATAGTGCACTATATATGGTGTACAGTTACTTGTTCAACACACCAAGTATTGCCCTTGATTAGGGGTTAGAGAGGGATTCAAAAAGGGTGTTAAATGTTAGTCAGCTTTCTAGCTTGCCTTCTGTGTAAATGGATGCAATTCAGAACTATCTACAATTATTAGGGAAACAAAATATTATTTAAAATGACAGCATTATCAGATGTGTTTTCTTGCTACAATGCAACCCTGGTTTTGGATGTACATTTTGTCAGGTAACTGCTCTCTCCTCAATACTTCATTCCATACTGATCTACTTTAACCCATGCATGTGACCATCCATTATCAACACTCTTGGAAAGTCTCCTGTCTAATCTGTTGTATAATATAAATTATGTAATAACTGAACAAATTGGAAACATTACAATCATCACAGAGAATGTAACATTACTGATTAGAAGAATGTTTGAAAACTTTAGAATCATTTCCTAAACTAGCAAGAGCAAGTAATACATGTAAAATTCTTGATCCACCCCTCACGTCTTAATATTTGGCTTCCAAAGAGTGTGGAAAAAGGCTAAGGCTAAGATTCTTACATAAAAGCCTACTCACAAAAAAAGATGGACTCTTTATGAAATCTCCCATGAAATATCTTCATTTGTTTTGGTTTCCAACATCTTGTTTGTTTGGACATTTTGTCACATGACCGTTGCATTTGCATACTTAATATTCATTAGCATCTGCCAAAGATGGGCGTGCACACAGGACCAGCCTTGTCTGCGTTCTACTCTACATAATTTAATTTAATATGAAAAAATGGGGCGTTTGAGACTTTTGCATAGTACTCTGGGGCATTGATGGCCGAGTGGTAGGTTTCTTGCCTGCCTTGCAGAAGGCCAAGTTTCATTTCCCACCCAGTGCCCAAATCCCAGCCACTGGATGCAGTGCCAGTCCCAAGCCTGGATAAAATAGACGAGTTGCATCTGGAAGGACATCGAGCATGACCTGTGCCAAGTTGTGTGCAGACCGGATGGTTGGCTATGGCGGCCCCTCGACAGGAGCAGCCGAAAGACTATCAACAACTGTTTAATGAATGTACAATTAAGAGGAAAAGCAGTTTATTTAGGCATGGTTTGGTGGTTGGGGTAATGCATGTGGGGAAAAAATGCCTGTGTGAATGACATCTCTGACCATCTGATCTTTGAACACTCACTGTTACCCCAAGGTACAAAAACTGACCTTCATTCTTCACCGACACAAACTGTTGATGCTGAGTAACTGTTAAACTGTTGCTGAATGTGGAAAAAAAAAAAATTTGCCTATGCAAAAAATAAATAAATAAAAATAAGCTGTAGAAGACCCAATATAGAGATACTGTGTATAAACTCATGGGGTTCCTATCCCAAGTGTGCAAAGACAGAATAAATTTTTTAAAGAGCATAAAATAGCTTGATCACTCTGAGGATCAGAATCCTTGATAACTAAACTGGCAAAATGTATGTATTCAGACCCTTAAAATTAAATCCTGTTCACAGGATCTGGAGGCCAAACGGATTGCCTGATATGGGTGCTTGTGGACCAACCTGTTCACCATTCACAGTTCCAGTGTTCCAATAGATAAGAGTAAAATGTCATTACTTATACTAAATCAGGAAAGTTTAGAAAGAGAAGGTGTGGAAACAAAACAGGGAAACTCAGCTGATGGTAGATTTTCTTAACATGCAAAGATTGCAACGCAATTGCACACATCTAAAGACTTTCTAAACAAATTACCCATGCACACATTAATACCAAATATGCATTCATCAATGGCATATGACACAGGAAACGCGGTAGTTAAACAGCAGGCTCTCGAGTCTCTCAGTTATCAGTTCCGCAATCCGTCAACATGCATTCAATGACTGTAAGATGAATGTAGACGCCTGAATGAGTTACCGGGTTTCGCTGGGTCGAGATTAGACCACCACTAATATCACACAACCATAGCACCAAAAATCTTCTCAAAGGCACTTCTAATAAGATACCAGCATCCCGACATCGTATTGTCTTTAATAACTAAGTAGGCTGAGCCTCTGAACAGTAGTTTAAACATACAGTTGCGTTAAAAAACCGCAAAACAACCGAAATCCGTGGGTGTTTTTCCTTGTAAAAGCTTACCACACGCTGTCTCGATCCTCTCCACTGGCCTGCTGTTATCTTTTTACGTGCATTAATCGTTTGTTCAGTGGCGCGCGCACACACACCTCGAGCTCTGTATCGGAGAAAGCTGCTACCCCTGATAACCCGACCCCACCCTCCTGCTCGGGGAAAAGCCGAAATAAAACCGGACGTGACGCCATGACATTGCATTGGCCATATCCGAAATCCCGTTCTACTGTAGGTGGCGTAATAGTGCATAGAACTCTTTAAGGAGGTAGTGTGTAGCAACGTTTTGCAGCGCCCTAGGACTAGTGGTTCAATTTGAGGCAGATTGTTAATAGAGCAAAGTACACATATTAAGAATTAGTAGGACCTGAGTTGTGACAATCTCAGTTGGAAAAGGGACAGATGGATTAATGAAAACCCTCACCCCTTTCAAAGATTTTACTGTACTTTGCACTGGGACCGGATACTATTGCATATATTGTACATTATTACGCACTGTACTATATAGACCTTACTTATTCACCCACCTATTTGAGTTCTAGGAATACAGTAACTACGTACTACATTCGTTATTTGAATTCATATGCAATGTACATTTTATGCATTTTGGGGTATTTTACGTTTGCATTTTATTTTATTTTCCTTTTACGCATTATTATTTTTTTAAGCTGTAAAAAATTAATTCAAAACTTACCTTTTACACTTTTGTATCGATTTAGATGATAAATCTAAACAATGGTATAGTTCCCCCTGCTGGAGACTGAACATAACGCACAAAATGGTACAATTAAATGATCACAAATTATAACTAATGCAACTTGTATATTGGTATATTGTAATGGTGTGGGTTTTTTATTTATTTATTTTATCTCTGCTACTCTATGCTTTTTACTGAATGCTATTTTCGGTCAAATATGGTCAAATTATATTTATGGAGAGAACTGATAGAATTTTATAAAGATCTGACCACATTGTAGGTGGCACAATGGTGTAATGGTTAGCAATGACGCCTTGCACCTCCCGGGTTGGATTCCTGTCTCTGTGTGCATGGAGTTTTCATGTTCTCCCCGTACTTGGTGGGTTTCCTCTGGGTACTCCGGTTTCCTCTTACAGTCCAAAGATATGCAGGTTAGGTTAACTGGTGTTCCCAAATTGCCCATAGTGTGTGAATGTGAGTGTGTATGTGTGTGCGCCCTGCGATGGATTGGCACCCTGTCCAGGGTGTAGCCTGCCTCATGCCCTCCACGTCTCCAAGTCTCCACGTCCCCGCGACACTGACTACAGGATAAAGTGGTATAGAAGATGAGTGAGTGAGTGACCACTGTGCACTTTATATGCATTGTGCACTTTATATGCATTGTTGTTATTACATTTAATTAAAAAGTTATTAAAATTATTATAAAAATTAAGATAACCTTAGGGAAATGTCTAAATGTAAAAATAATAGGAAAAATACTAGAACTTAACTCAGAATTATTCAGTTAAACACATTTAAAATGCTGTTAACAAAGTTATGGAAAGATGAAGACAGAAATAGGCCGTCTAGTCCACACCAAAGTGAAAATGGCAGGATTTATGTCATTTTTAGGGCAGGGCAGAAGTCGACAACCTCATTAAAAATATTTAAATGTCACATGCCTGTTCCTGGTGTCTGTGTCTGGTTTCAGCTTTTACATTTACATGCCCGCCTAAGGGTCTGTGTATGAAGTTTTCATATTCTCCAAAAACATGCGGATTAGGCTATCTGGCGCCCCCAAATTATCCGTATATATAGACATACTGTAAGATAAACAACTTGAATCGTACATTCTCGTCTGTCATGCACTTCTAAACATCATCCCAATGACCCCTGAGTAATACGCCGGTTATAGTTCCTTCAGTGTTTACTCCATTCTCACTTTTTTCATCTTTATATTTGGCTATAAGAAAAAGACGGAACTTGACTGTCTAATGTAAAAATGTCTTCACGACTGAAACATGGCCCCGCCCAGCCTGCTTCACTCACAATAAGGCACAACTGGTAGGCATGGAAGCTTTCGTCTCTTTTCAGGCAATCGGAACTTTTGGAGTCGACTCCTAAACGGTTACTTGTCATTTTATCCTTAAAACAGACAAACGTTTGCGTGAAAAATACTTCCCGGTAAAACTCACACCAGAATAACGGAAGCGCTTGCATTCACAACAGCAGGTGGGAAAGTGAAGATATACGGCTCTCGGTGTTTACTAAAATAACCGGTTCAGTGAGCCGACTCTTTTGTGAACACTTCACTATAACAGGAACGGGTTTAGAGTGTAAACCCAGACGGTAAGCGAATGGAAACAAATGCTTAACTTTTTGGAAAGAAACTAAGTCGTCGAGTTATATAACTATATATCTATCTAATAGCACCTGGCAACAACGCAGTTTTCCAGTCAAAATGGTTTGCGTTAGCGCGATATCTTACTAAAGCGGAAACCGAACGTTTTCTATCACGATGTTTTACCGTCAAAACTAATTCTGTTTGTAAATGATTTATGTTGGAATGGATGTGTAATTAGCTCCTAGCCGTGGGGAATGTTGGTGATGCAACAGAGAGTTAACGGTTACACCCGGTTGGCTCGCGTGTGTTCCGGTTGGAACCCGTTTAAATTTGCTCAGATCTAAACTGATTATGGACCAGGGAACATCTAGAACTACACAGGCAAGTCACTTACTGTCTTAAAAACTCGATATCACTGAACAATCTTTTATATCCTGTGAATGTTTTCGGCACCACTGACCCCTCCCCCAGGCGAGCTCGGAGAAGTTAGTTCGTGAGAATTTCTGAATATTTTTAATCCGTGTTTGTTCGTAGTTCTTAATTTAACTGTGATCATGAACTCACAAGTACGTTACTGTATTACCGCTCTATCTGTTTAGTACTATTTATTTATTTGTTTGTTTGTTCCAAATTTCCATAACACAAAACAAGCATTTCTGTAAACAATTTCAAACCTAATTTGTAATGTCATTGTAACGTCCAGGAATAGGAAACGTTGTGTTTTAATAAATGTTTCTATACTCACTCACCCATTCACCACTTTTCTATACCACTTATCTTGTTCAGGGTAGCTGGGGGCCTGGCGTCTATCCATGGGGACAGATATTTACACACAAGAATTTGAAAACACCAAAATCATGAATGACTGTGATGGGAGGTTACTTAAAGCATATGGACTGACTGACTGCTTGGAGTGGGCATATTCCACATCAACAATACCAACACTCAATAGGGTCAAATTGTGAAAGATTGAGGAGGAATTATTTTCACACACAAACTGACCACCATAGATTCTTAACTTAACTCCTTAACTCCATTTAAACTCATTGGAATGTGCTGGAGTAGACTTTATGGAGTGGTTTGACTCTCCCATCTCCAAATAAAAAATCTCTGCAAAAATCAATGCAATTTTGGGTGGCAATAAATGTTATGCAATCCCTGAGATATAATTATATTCTTTCAGGTGAGCGTCACCTTGCTGTTTTTCTGTATGCGTAACCTTGCTTCTTTTTTTTAAACTCATTTTTGCTGATAAGACCTACCACAGTTGTGTTGTTGATTTAAGATTCAAGATTCAAATAACTTTATTAATCTCAGAGGGAAATTCCTTATTCTTGGTTACAGTTGCTCATGATTGCTATTCAGTAGAAAAAAAATAATAATAAATAACGGGGAAAAAATAAGATAGAATAAAATAAAATAAAAAGAGTCCTAAATCAGTAAGTACCAGATTGCACACTAAACTTTTTGAATGTCTTATTTCACACTAAATATGACCCAAGAGCACTGGTAAATATTGCACAATTAATACAGGAATCTAATATATGAATGTAATATTGCGTTATTATATGTAATATTGTATCACATATTGTATTGGTATGTAATATTGTACAGTATTATTACAATATTAATACAGGTATGTAATATTGCCTTTTTTGTTGTTGTTACTGACAGTGACTATCCACATAGTGTACATGTTACAGAGAAGAGTTGTATAATTTTATGGCCGTTGAGAGAAAAGATCTCCTGTGGTGGGTGCACTGTGGAACACTTGGTGGTAATCAGTCTCTGGGTGAATTTGCCCCTCTGGTCAGAGAAAAGACTGTATAGCAGGTGAGAAGGATTGTTCAAGATGAATTGTACTTTGGACAGAATCCTCCTCTTCGCTACTACATCCACAGAGTCAAGTTCCATGCCTAGCACATATCCGGCCCTTTTAATTGCCTTGTCCAGTCTGTTCCTATCTGACACCTTCATGTCACAGCCCCAACAGACCACAGCGTAAAATATGACACTCGCCACAACGGTTGCATAAAACATCCGTAGAATGGCATTGCAGACGTTAAAAGACCTGAGCCGAAACATACACCCGGCTCTGTCCTTTCTTGTAGAGTCCGTTGTGTTAAGTGACCAGTCAAGTTTGTTATCAAGACGAACTCCCAGATATTTGTATTCTGAAATTGATGAACATAATTTGATGTTAATTGACATAATTAATGCTGCACAGTTGTGAGATGGCAGAGTGAGCTCACTGTGAAGGTGCTGGAGAAGCTGTTATCACTTTAGACTGACTGAGGTCTCCCAGGCAGGAAGTCCAAGATCCAGTTGCAGTGGAAGGTTTTAAGCCCAGTAGCCACAGCTTTCCAATCAGGTGCTGAGGAAACCATGTTAAATGTTGAAATGAAATCTGTGAACACCATTTATATGGACATGTCCTTTTGGTCCAGGTGGGTGAGTGGTTGTGATGGTGTAGTCTGTTGGGGAAAATGCGTAAACTCTAGCGGCTCCAGTGAAGGGGCAGCAGTGTACATTCAAAACACTTTATGGTGTGTGTGAGATGGTAGTTGTTGAGGCAGGACACTGGAAACTTCTGGGGTACAGGGACAATGGTTGTGGTCTTGAAACAAATTGGTGCAATGGAGCTGCTTAGAGATGTTGAAGATGTCAGTGAGAACATCTGCAAGCTGGTGAACAGGATTCCAGGAATGTTGTACGGTCCAGCAACTTTCCGTGGATTGATGCTGTTTAGAGTTTTCCCTCACACCTTTGGCAGGGTGCGGTACCTGGTCATTTGTAGAAGGCCTGGTCTTCATCGACACCAAATCATTTTGGATTTCAAATCAAGTGTAGACCAGTCCGGCGTATCTGACAGGTAGGCATTACTGTCACAGACATGTGATGTTTTTTAATTTGCAGTGGCCTGAATGACTTGCCACATGTGCTGTGTGTCACGGGTGTTTATTATCAGGATGTATAAATACTGGCCTGAGGCAGTTTACCAGCTTACACGTCTGTGTGCAGTATGTGGTAATGGTCTTGTACTGTAGATAGTGATGTCATTGATGCATCAACTCTGATGGATGAGTGCATGGCATTCGTTGAGTTAGCGGAGTTGCCAGCCTTTCTGGACATATGCTAGTCAGTGTGCTCAAGCCAGTCCTGAAGTGCAGAGATGGCTCCTGCTGGCCAGGATTTCATGTGCTTCAGTGCTTATTGAAGTTGCACTATAGAAGCTTTTTCAGTAGAAATCACAGTTAAGTTTAATAGTGAGAGTAAGAGCTTTTTTACATTAACAATTCAGCAAGAGTTCACAGGATTGGGACTAAACAGCTGTGTGGCAATAAGAAAACCACTTGTTAGTGAGACTAATCAGAAAAAGGCTTCAATTTCAAAGAAACATAAAGATTGCTCTATGAAGCAATAGAAAAAGGTCATGTGATCTGATGTGTCTAAATTTACCTTATTTCAAAGCAATGTGAGGGTGAGAAGGGGTGCACATGAGGTAATATACCCATCATGCATAGTGCCCACTGTACAAGCCTGTGGTGTTATGAGCTGGAGTTGCTTCAGTTGTCAAGTCTGGGCTCAGCAACAATATGTGGCTATAAGTCAGCTGACTACTTGAATGTACTGAATGATCAGGTTATCACTTTAATGGATTTTTTTTTCTTCCCTGATGGCATATAATCCAAGACACAAATTGTGGTTGTGCGTAAAGAATAATCTTTACCCATGAATTAGCTACCACAATGCATAATCAATCATGATATTTTTCATGTATTCATATTATTCATGAATTTTTATTTTTCATTTACTGGATGAGAATATGTCACATTGAATCCTATTCAATTATCATTAGGATAAATATATATATATATATTTGTCACATACACAGTCATACACAGTATGATATGCAGTGAAATGTTACATTCATTCATTCATTCATTTTCTATACCGCTTAATCCTGTGTTCAGGGTCGCGGGGGACCTGGAGCCTATCCCAGGAGACTTCGGGCACTAGGCGGGGTACACCCTGGACAGGGTTGAAATGTTACAGTGACCTTAAAATAAAAGATTATTAATAGGAAATAAATATGAAAAAGAAAAATAGAAAGTAAATTTAACTAAGAAGGAATAAAATATCTGTATAATACAAAATATACAATATAAGAAAAATATAAGAAAAAATAAGAAAATAGTTCATGAATAATTCTGTGTTTATTATATGAACTGTTCTTCAGGCAAATACAGTGAAAAGAATAGCTGGCTTACCTTACATACCCTTGCTCTTCTGTTTAAGGTTGTTGACCCCCTAACCATTGTTACACACTATGAAATAGCAAATAAATTTGATGTTAAGTCACTCATTTAAAATAAGTATTTTTCTTTGTACTCAAAAAGTAACTAAAATAAACTGGCCCATGGTGCCCTTTTTTTTTGGACATTTAGCCTTATGTCACAGTTTGCCTGTAGTCTTTATAAAGTGACCTCTTTATAAAATGTTTGAAGATTTACTGTTACAGAGCTATAACACAGATGTCTTTAAATTTTATTGTATTTTTTGGGCGGGAAGTGTCATATAATCCTGTTTAATAATAGCAACACAGTAGGTGTGTCATTATTATCTGATCACATGATTGCATTTCACCTCCCAGTGCCAATGTAACTGATTATTTTACTTGTGTGTGTGTGTTTTATTTTAATGCATAGTATCTGAAAATGTATTTGTCTCTAAAACAAATTTATTTTGTATCCAGGAATGATTGCACTTGTGAAAATCTCACAGGCCTAGTATGAGCAAGAAGACCGGTTCCTGTCTTTGGACGTCTGTGCCTCAGATTTCTCCTCCACCTTGTGACCGCTATAAGCATGCCATTTGTGCTTACAATGGGAATGTATACCTGTTTGGAGGTAGAGGGAAGCACACATTAAAAGACTTCTGGAAATACAATGTGGGTAAGACATCACTAATTGTTTTGTTTCTGACTGTAATTTGCATTTCACTGTAGTTAAAGTGCTTAGTGAAATGAGATTACCTTTTCTGTAACTTTAGTATGTAACAAGTGGATTGAGTTGAACTGTGAAGATGACAATGCACCTGATGAACTGGAGGAACACAGTATGGTATCTCATCAGGTAATTAAAAAATAATTAAGTATATATTGTTATCTAACAATGTAATTATATATATAATGACATATAATGTAAGTAAATAATATGGTACAGCAATGTATTATCCATTATATTTCCCATTTTTGCTTTTTATTTTGTCTCAGGGTGTTCTCTACATTTTTGGAGGCTTGAGGGATTCAGCATATTCTGACACAAAAACACCTTTCTGGTTGTTTGACACAGGTGATACCAAATTGATAAATGTAAACATTTCGCAAGATTTATACAATTTGTAGTTTTGTTATTAGTGATTTTGTCAAAATTACTCAAGGATTGAGTCCAGTCTTATAAATGCATGTGATATTCACTGTCTTTTTACTCCCAATTCCTTTTCTCTGCAGCTAAAGAACACTGGGTCTACATAGAAGAGCAAAGTCCACTTTCTCAAGTAAAAGACAGTCATAAACATATTCATAAAATGTTTATAAAGGCAGTTAAATGTGTGGTTGATTGGGGAAAGTTTAATTTGCTTCAGTATAAAGTTATGCAAACTACAGGCTTTCCTCAATTGACAGGAAGGTTTCACTTTTGCATATATCTCAATCATGTAAAGATCTAGCACATTAAATGACAGTTATCCCCAAAAGCAAAGTCTTAATATTCTAAGTATTTTGAATACATTACCATAATGTTTTAAAGACATTTTGCAGATCTCTGCATTTTTTTTTTTTTTTTAGTATGGTCCACCAGCCAACAGAAAAGGACATAGTGCTGTTGTGTTGAGATCCTCCATGTTGATCTATGGTGGATATATTGACATGCGCGGGGCCTCACAGGAATTTTGGAGATTCGATACAGGTCAGTATTATTAGGCTTTTTACATGAACATGATTTAAACTCTGAGAAAAATAATTTGAGTTGCATGTGACAGTCGATATGCTTCGGCACTGTAAGTTTTTGTTTCTCAGCCAGATTCTCCCACACTTCAAATGAGTAATTATTCTCTTTTCTAGGCTTGCCCAACACATTTGTCTGGTAACGTGTTGTTGATTGTGAGAAATGTGTGTAAACGCAATAAAATAAATTAAATGCAACTATAAATTATAAATCTGCGGTTTATAATTATATTTCACATTGCACATATACAGTATAATATATTGTCACAATTTCTACAGTTACAATTGTAGTCAGTTCCTGTCAAAATGCCGCCTGTAGCCACATGCTCTTAAAATATGTAGGGGCAGAAGCTAGCACAGATTCATGCCTGCACATGCCTACATTTTGGATGTTCATGAAAAACACAAACCTTTCAATCTATGATTTTCATAATTAATAAAAAAAAATTCAAACATTTTGCAGTATTCTTGGTTTCATAACTCAGGGACAATTTAGCACAAAGACACTGAGCCAGACATTATTTCTCAAAAGTTTAGTCATTCGTAACTGTGAAATATGAGTCAACTGTTCTCTGTTGCGCCTTCAGCTGCAATAATGACAATTTCACACCCAACAGATGAGCTGAATACCCAGTAGACATGATGATATTTGAATTATGGCTTGAAGTATTGTAAACAGTGGATTTTAAATCACACTGGCTGTACATACAATTTCAACATTCAAAAAAATTCCCAAAGTATAACATCAACTCTACGCAGGTTGAAAAATTCACTAGTTTCAGTCTAATTCACAAATAGTTGATTTTAATAAAGAGAACATTAATAGATTATAATAAAGAGAACATTAATAATACAGTAATCTCAAAACCCAATGTTATTTTACAGCTGCTCTCTTAATTGCCTGTGTTTAGCTTTTGAAAATAAAATTACACTAACTATAACCATTGGTCTCTGTCCTAGACTCCAGGCTATGGTCACTCTTAAATATTACACAAGCGGGTCCTGGACCTCGGCACAGCCACTCTGCCATCGTCCACCAGGACTATATGTACCTATATGGTGGTCTGCAAGGGTTGAAGGAGCAGAGGGACCTGTGGAGATGGTGCTGGGACAGCCATACTTGGACCTGCATCAGAACCTTGTAAGAAAAATTGTATGATTAATCCCATTGATTGCTAAAATTTGACCAAGGTCTCATACCATGTGATGATCTTATTCCATGTCTTACACATCAAATAGCACAGTCTGATTTTGCCTAACAAACCTTGGAAAAAGCCCTTGAGAACACAGCTTGTGTGTACAAATTATACCATTGACTGGGTTTTAATAATGAGAAGGTTTTTGTAAGAAGAGGTGATATGATTGACATTGAGTAAACTGTCATAGTTCATGTCTTACAAGTACAAAAATCATTTGAATTTGTTGGCAAGGCAGCATACTGTAACTAATGACTGGGCTAACTGACCAATATTAAAATAAACCATCACTGAGCACAAACACCCACTGATGCTGAGTACCTAGAATAGTGTTCAGAAGCATGGTCAGCACCACTTTTTTTGTTCAGTCCACATGCAGAAAGGACAGCTAGCAGCCTGTGAGGTGTGCCAGACAGGTCAAAGCTGTTGGCATTTGGAGTGTTCTGTCATTTTCACAAATTTAGTTGATCTTGATGTCTCTCCCAATACCTTTCCTTATAGTAGCTTTCTTAGGAGTCATTTGGAATTTCAGGTCCAACATGGACCTCAAGATTTTGAGAGTTCTGTAGCAGAGTCTAGTCTTGTTTTGGTGTATACTGTTAAATTCTTACCAGATAATTCTTTGCATCCTCTTTGGCATGTTGCTCATTTTATGTCTATGCCTGCATGTTTTACTAATATTCCACTAATATTTGCTTAGCAAGTTTGTCCCTTTTTCTTAGCAGAATTGGTAGTGTTTAATTTAATTTGTTGGTTTTCTGGTACCAACCTGACTTTTAAGCACAATTTATAGATTTTTGTTAGTGGTGAACATCCAAAAGCCTAAAGTTAGCCTGCTCTATCCATTTTTCAGCCACTTCTAATGTGTGTTTGGGGGTCATTATTCTGTTATTACTCTCAGTTTTGTCCACATTTCTGCTGATTTGAGACTACATCTAGCTCCTGATTTGAGGTTACATAGAAGAAATCTGCGGCAGTATTTGTTATTCCAACCACATAAAGTTCCACAGGCATCAAAACAGACCTAAAGCATGATACCGCCACCTTCATGTTTAACATTTAATTAATTGTCCTTTGGGTTGAATGCCTTATGTTTACACCTCAAAACATAACTCTGGTCAAAACATTCCTCCTGAATGCTTTTCATTTGTCCGTGTGGTGAGCTGCACTTCAAGTTTGAAATTGTTGCTTGTAGGGGTTCTTTCTTGGACTGCAGCCTTTTAGTTCGTGACAATATAAAACCTTTTTTGACTGTAGACAGTGACTCGCATTCAGTTCATGGCAGGCATGTGCCTTTGTTTTTCCTGGATTGTTCTTGACTATCTGAACTGGACTCATCTCAGAACTTGGCAAAGTGACTACACCACAGCCTGGTTGATTGAACTGATCTTGAAAACTGCAGAGGCAGCTCCAAAAGGCATTACTGACTTCTACCATACTCTTTCTCAGAACTTCACTGAGCTCCTTGGATGTTCCTATTATACTGTATTTTGGTCAACTCAGTGAGGTCAAGCAAACCCTTTTATGTTGATACAGAGAAGTGGCCATACTGTATGTAATAAATCATGATCATTAGCAAGTAGTGTAGAAGCCTTGGGATTGACAAAATAAGACATTTTGGTATTTTCATTATCACTGAATTAATAAATTAAGTGGGTATACAGTGGAATCTTGTATTATGAGCATAATTTGTTCCGGAATTGGGCTCTCCCCCTTCTCGTCTTACACAGTAACCTTCCTCCACTCTTTTCACACACACGCGCGAGCGCACACACAACGGAAACACTCTTTTATCGGAAAAATAAACAAGAAAGGATTTTTAACCTCTCTAATGAGACTTGCTTTTGCTTTATACGCGCGCTGTACACACACGCATACAGACACAAAATAAAATATGTTTTACACACACACGTGATCACAGTGTTATAGTAAACAGTACACGCGTGCACAGATGTTGATTATACTAGTAAGAGACGCGCACTAAGACCCAGCAAGGGAGACGATTACCCACAATTCCGCAGCGCAAGAGAGAGCGAAACCGTTGGCTCAGTTGTGATCACGTGGCGCTCGGCGTCAAAACAAGAAGCGCACGCGTGATACATGATACTCGGTACTTGGTACTAATACCTTTGTAAGGAGTATGAGACCCTGGATACACTCAGTAGAAAATAAAAAGTGCTCATAATCCAGGTGCCCTAGTGATTACCTCCCGTTAATCTGACTCGCTTGCCATTGAATTAACTTTAATGGTTAACGCAACGATTTTGTTACTTGTTGCGTAGTCAAATGGGGGGTCAAAAAAAGATTTTTTTTTTAATGGTCCAAAATGGGTAGTCAAAAAGCAAACATGAAAAAAAAACAGTAACTATTGTGTTGGAAATTCTGAAAACATTTTTCCATAACACTATATTTCAAGAAAGTGAGCAGCACATGTAACTAGCTGTGTTATTCCATTTCATTTGCTAATCATGTTATATGAGCTGAAGACTGGTTTTACTTTGAAGTTTTACTTTTAGTTTGAATAAATGTCCAAAGTAGTTTTTCTGTCAAAGGTTTGGGAAGTTATTAGTAATTATTTCATGAATTAATATTAAGTATGGTTTTTTTATACTGTATTATACCTATTTCAATGTGCAGCTCAGGACCGTCTAAACTGATGGGCCACTCTGCTGTGGTGTACAAGGACAGCATGCTGCTCTTTGGTGGAGGAGAAACCCAGACTGCTCCCACTAACTGCTTGTGGAGTCTCGATCTTACCACACTAACGTGGGAGACGCTGTCTTCATTGCCAGGATCCACTGCTCCATGCCGAATTCACCACCGCTGTGTGGGTCTCGGGCAAAAATTCCAGCCCAGACCACCAAATTATAGCAGTAAAGAACTCTCCATATCCAAAAGCAAGGACAGCACATTTAGACCCTTCAAGAACAAGTGTTTTCCTTCCAGTCCCATACAGTTGCAGCCTGAGGAGAACATAGAGCTACAAAATCTGCATGTGAGCTTAAAAAGTAAGACATATGGGAACTGCCTCACATTTGAAAACCATGTTGCTCAAAAGAACAGGGACAGTGAGCACTCAGAAAATGAAATAGAGGGCACTATGGAGGTCCCAATGCCTGACTTTCTGCTCATATTGGGAGGTAAACCTCTCAAAGACCAAGCTGCAATTTCAGTGTGGCAAATGACTCTGGGAGATAGCTGAGAGTGGATATAAAGTTTTATGAAAAAGCCAATGCTGCTTTCTGAGAGAGAAAAAAAGAATAGCATTGATTGTCCTTTGTGAGGACATATATTTACTCTTTGATCCAGCTGCTGATATGCTACTGACATTGATTTATTAATCTGATTTATGTTGTGCCTTCTTTTGTATGTATGTGTGTATACACTGCCTGACCAAAAAGTCACCAATTCAGAAGGGGTAAATTATTGGACTGCACCAAGCAAAGAAAACAGCTTAGGAGATTTGAAGTTACTGGAACTGGGTTAAGAGCCCTGTGGAAATTGTTTGGAGCGAGGTCAGGACTGTATGGATATGGAAATAATTCCCATCCGACTTCCTATAATGTGCAAGTGGTGTTGGTGAATGATTGTGTGTACAGTTCCAACAGACAGATGTGTCTCTTCCCCAAGTTGGTGACAAGTTATGCATTGATTTTGAAGAATTGGGTATTCCACTAGCTGAATGTTCACAGGAATGATTGCAGGGCGCTCTGAGCCACCTTGGCTAGGATCATCATTCATAGACATCTGTATGGGGGATATAGAAATAACTCCCAGCCGACTTCCTGTAATGTGCAAGTGGTGTTCGTGAATGATTTTTGTGTACAATTCGGACAGACAGATGTGTTTCTTCTGCACGTTGACGACATCAATTCAAAGGATTGTGCACTCACAGACATCTTTAAAAATGTTTGCACCATTCAAATGTTTTACTGCAGCTAATAGTCTCATCACTATACTTTGTTTGATGTCTTCTATAAATGTCAGTTTTATGCCTATATTCACAATAAATTTCATCATGAGCCATGTTTTGACATTTGTATGGATATATAGTTCAAATGTTTATGATTTTGTGTTTGTATTGTATTAGCAGAGATCAATGTATTTTATATATACTGTAAACTGTATGTAATTACAACCGTTTACTCTTAATTACAATTGATACATTTTTTTGTGTGCTGTGCATTAAACGTATATGTGAAGCAAGTGTAGCATGGTCATTTTCATTCATTTATTTATCTTTGGTAACCATTTTATTCTGGTCAGGGTCGGTGAGGCTATAACCTACCATTGGGGCAAAGGAAAAAGTTAACCACATAGCGAGTTCAACTGTTGGCATGTTTTTTTGGGAGATGGAGGAAACATGACAGCCCAGAAAAAACTCCACATGCTCAACATGTTCACCTTTTTGTTCTAAACACCACCCCACACGTTTTATCATGTTTTCGTGGATTTAGTTCAACATATTCCAGAGTTTTGTGTGAATTAAATAAACCATTTTCTTTTTTTTTTTCTTTATAGTAATTTCAAGCATATTATGATTATGTTTACAGTATGATAAGACATTTTTATCATCCATGGATTAGTGACCAATCATAGATAAAGTATTTGTGTCTTGTGCATTGTAAAAGGAACACAGTCTACCTAATTTAGAAAAAATGCGCTGTTTGAAAAGAATGTATGGGAGCCTATATCTTAAACTAAGGCCAAAATACTTAGCTTCTTGGAGCTTTGGACAATTCACAAATATAAACGTGTTAGTAGCCTATTCATTCTATGATCATGGCAGTGCTTTTTGGAATCAAACACGTGCAAGGGGAGAACAAGAGAACAATAGATGGCGCCAAAGCACCAAACCAAACCGAAAATGCTTCTTGATTCACTTCAATTTACGTCAATTTAAAAACAAATTAATGTAATATATATATGCTGAATTTCTTAAAGGTTTTGGCACAAACAAATGGTAACAGACATTTGTCAAATCAAAATGATAAACTAGTTTTGATAATCATAATCATAAAAAAGTTAATATATAACAACATTAATAATATATATTATTATATTATACCACACGTTTGCTAAATATTTAACAGTAGGAAGGGGTTTATATA